>SRMA01027304.1:180655-339905 GCA_007224835.1 Danionella cerebrum | reverse complement strand
TCACAAAAGGAATATAGGACTACCCAAACATGCATTTTATTTACTGTGGTATTTATAGATTTTAATGACCAGTGAAGTGGCATCAGTTAATATCAAATTATTCACCCATCGCTGAATTTTTTTTCTGTTAATTTTCAGGCAATATAAATTTATCTCAGAAAGATTCACTATCTTGCATTTTACATTTCCACCACCACTTCAACCAGAAACTTGTAGAAAGGGAAACACACAAATTTTATTCCACTGTTTATGTTCTGTGAACAAGGTCTCAAAAAGATTTGAGCAGAGGTTGAAATTGGAAAACACGAGGGAAATTCCTAATCCAGTGGAATGGATTTGGGATTTCAATGGTCTGTTTGATCAGGGAATCAGGCATCACTGATTAATCTAGTACCTGTCCCTCGTCAGTACCAGTATTGGTCATGTCACTGGTTTTCTGAAATTAAGACATGCCTGAAAAAAGACCAAACATCCATAAAAATTGTCAAGTTGAAAACAATAATGCGAAGTTGCGTAGCTCCAGTAAAATGACCTTTTATGAAAAAACAACGTTAAATCAATATTGACTTTTTTTCAAAGGTAGTTATCTTCAGCTTTAGCTTATTTATTCTGTCCATGCCCATTAGTATGCCAACAGAGAACTTACTTTGATTGAATAATAAGTATCCTCTGCTTTGCAGGACAGGGTTTTAACAGGCTAATGAATGCCTAGAGGAAGGTGGAACAGCAGCAAGTCATCCTTTACAGGCAGGTTGGTTAACATAGAGGCATGGTCATGTTTTATAGCAAATAAAGATCAATCCTCTCTGAAAGAACTTGAATCACAATATACCAAGGCACACCTTGCAATTTACCTCCCTGGTCTTCAATACTATACCTTTCCAAGCTGTGCAAGACTGATAAGCTATATTAGTGTGCTCTTTCTTCCAACAATTTTGCTTTGTGGCATTTGTAATGAGTCGTGGATCCAGTAGGGCAGCCAATCACATGCAGACTAAGGAATGAATAGAGGAAAACCTCATTTGGGCATATAAAAGAAAAAGGGCCGGAGGAAGAGGTCTCAGTCTACCACTTTGCACATTTTCTAGGATTGCATTTGCACCTTTTGTTGCATCACCATTAAAACATCACTTGCGGTTTTTTTTAACTTGAAGATTTAGTGAATGTTAAGAACATTTTTTTCCAGACATCAAATAATAGTATGTAAAGTGGCACCTATAGATACATGTCCAGAATATTGTAATGACCTTATAGAATTATCAGGAATATGCATTTCAACAAGATCGGCAGGTTCTTTTCTACTGGTCTACACATTTTAAGCCAGCTTTAATCAAAATCATTATATATATATATATATATATATATATATATATATATATATATTTATATTTTTTTGCCAAACATCGTTTTAAAAGCTTGCTTGTAGGTGTAAGGAGAAATTTAGAAAAACCATCAAGATATCGATGTGCAAATCTACAAATATTTTGCAGTGTTGATGCATTTGATGAATTAATTAGCTTAGCATGCAAATTCGCTGATAAACGGATGCAGTTTCTCGACAATCTCACACATCCAATGGAATCTTTGAACCTTTTGGTGCACTCAGGACTTCTGAGCCTCCGTTGGAGCATCTCAAATGGTCTGAGTTATGATAGAGTCAGTGAAGTTAATGTAGTGTGTTTTATTTACATCTTGAATGTCTTTGTCATATTATCTGATGCATGTTGATTCAGAAAGTGAGGTGAGTTTCTAGAAAAAAATGCATTAATGGCCTTTAAATTTTTTTTTCCTGTGTATTGTCGCCAATTTTTAACTGTGGTACTAAAAGTTGGACTGAGTGAGATTTGTGCCTCACTCTTCTTTATTCCACAAAAGCAAGAAGGAGTTTACAGAGAGGTTTTATTTTTATTGGACACAAAGCATTTATGCAGCCCTGGAAATCCACACACAGGTATCCCTTGTCAATCATTATTGGATTATCATGCTTGGTTAGTAGAGAACCATCCCGTCGCGTTGAATACCAGCAAAAGAAAGAACTACATCCTGGATTCAGGTGCTACTGAAATCTTCCTCGTTTTTCTTGCATTAGATGTTTCCATCTCAGATTTCACGCACACATGCTTCTTCACAAATGTTACCCTCATCACATTATAGCAGGGAATAAAACAATGTCCGAGATTAGATGACATTTAGACTGCTCTGTGGTTTTAATGGATTCTCAAGCCCCATCAGAAATGCAAAACTGGTTTCTCTAAAAGTTCATTTTGAGGGTGCCAAAATAGCCCTCTGAATAATTCATGGAGTGTTCTGTGCCTTTCATTTTGCTTTAAGGGTTTGAGATTTTCCTTTCTTTAACATGCCAAGGAGAACTCTTCAGTAACATGAAATATGAATCTTTCAGATTGCGACGGCATCAAACCTCGTGGAGCTCGCTAATAGCTGCATTACTTCATGTGAGAAGAAAAGCTCCCTGGACACTCCTGATTTCTCCAAAGACGCGAGTTTCTTAAAGAGACGACTGGGCAAATTACTACCACTAAACCATTTAATTGTTGAGACATTAACCTGAGGTGTTTTTAAAGAGGCCATTGTTGGTCTAAAACAATGCCTTGTAATGAGATGATAAACATTGTGCAATCAAATGGTCTCAGAGCGTGTGCAGGACAAAGATAAGTAGTGTAAACACGCAAGTGTACACTAAAAATGCGAATCATTTTTGAAGGGCATGTCACACTCAATTGAAAGTGTGACCAGTTAAAGCAAGCTGAGGTGAACCATTGGGAAGTGATTGATGCCATGAAGGTTATGGCTTTTGGTAGGAAAAGCTTGAGGGGACCAGTCAAAGACTGTGATTTGTTACATTGAAGCAGTGTAAAAATTAATGGGAAGATCAATGTGTACATGTTGTGTGAGTGACCTTTATTGAATTTAGAAACGAGCAAGACTTCCAGCCATCACTAGCAATAAAACGTGTTCGTTTGCGGTGATGTACAGTTGTGCTTTTCAGATGGTTAAAGCACGATTCTCTCTTTCAAACACCAACAATTAATGTATTCAGTAAGCAGCTCCCGTTCTTTTGAGTAAATATTACATAAAAAAATTTAAAAAAATCTTTTTTATATATTTTATTCGTCATTTCTCAACAAAATTAGGGATGCGCTAGTGCTTAATATTCTCATGTGACTAGCATTGTATCTGGTCTTGTGATTGTAATCTTAGCAAAGCTTAATCATTAACGAGTTCCAATATGTTTTCCTATGTACACCTTGATTTTATAGTAATTTCCTGTACAATCGATTATTTTGATATTAATCTGATTAATCTGAAAAGTTTTACCATTTTTTTTTTACTGACCGAAATGCAAATGAGAAGTAAACCACAGACAATCACAGATGTATTGCTAAATATTTTATTATCTTGTGCATCATATATTGAATTTCATGCCAACAAAACAGTTTAGTTTCCCTTTCTAAAGCATTATAAGAGAAAGGCAAGCTAGACATGCAAAATTTAAAAATATATATAAGGGACAAATCACATAAATACAAATAAATAAAAGTGAATTTCTGTATTTCTGCCTTTTCATCAACTCTCATGTATCATGTAACTCAATAGAGAGAAAGGAATTTGACTTTGAATATCAAACATAATACATAAATGTGACCTGGGGGTCACTGGGGCTGAGGAAGAGAACAGACGCTCTGCTGCTATCGGAAACACATCTAACATGAACTGAGTTTTCTCTTCTTCTGTCACACTTCTTGGTCAGTCAACCGCATGATTTATAATCACTATTAAACTTTTTTTAAAGATTGGTTAAATTAAACATTTTGATTAACAGTTTCAGCAAATTTGAAGGTGACATTTTTGACGCGGATCTGTAATATATTCATTGAAGAATAGATAGTGATACTTATCATTCTTCATCAAAATGCATTTGCTTTATCTGATTCAGAGATTCCAAACAATTCGCCACTTTATTAAATTAGCTCATTAATGTATATTTGTAATCAGCCAATCACACCGCAGAAACACAGTGCTTTAGGCATGAAGACGATTTGCTGCAGTTGAATCCGAGCATCTAATTGAACATGGCATGGATGTTGGTGCTGGGATTTTTGTGCCTACTGGGATTTTTGTGCCCAACCATCTATAGGGTTTACAGAAAATGGTCAGAAAAAGAGAAAATATCTCAATGTCTGCTGTGATATTCGAATGGAATGGTCAGAATTTGGTATCAACAACATGAAAGCTTGAATCCATCCTGTCTTGTATGAACTGGTGGTGGTGGTGGTGTAATGATGTGGGGGATTTTTTCTTGACACACCTTGCGCCTGAGAATTGTTGCTGACCATTTCCATCCCTCTTTGACCACAGTGTCCCCATCTTCTGATGCTACTTCCAGCAGGAGAACGGTCTTGATCCAAACACGACTAATTTCAGACTGGTTTCTTTAACATGACCATGAGTTCACTGTTCTCATATGGGCTTCAGATCTCTTTTAAGGTCTTGTCCTACAGCAATTGGTTCACCAAACTGTCTGAGGAATGTTTCCAGTACCTTTCTCAATCTGTCATGAATGATGACGTTGTCATGAAGTAGTAGTAAGTAGCGCTGGGTAAAAAAATATTGATTTAATATTGATCTTCAGTTTAACACAACAATATCGATTCGGGAAATCCCTGAAACAATTGTGTGCACCCTGTAATTAATGTAGATGTGTATTTCAGTACTAAACTTAAGTGGCAGAGTTTCAGTTACCAACATTTATCTCAAAATATGGATCACATGTCTCCAAAACTAACATTTTAAAGGAAATAGAGATATAGCTGATCGATATTGAGTTGAATAGATAGCTTGAACAGCTTCCAGGCAGGTGTGTTGAGACCATTGACTTTAAATATGCCGGTCGAAGCGTCAGTGACATCACCCATTGGTTTCTGGCAAAGTGAAATGAGCTAAAAGTTGGCGTCGCCAGCTATTGCTAAAGTGTCACTTCCTGGTAATCGGGAGGTGGTGGTCTAAAACAACAACACAAAAAAGAAACAACCGACAGATAATCTAAAAACACAATGAGTAGCAAAGATGAAATTGTATGACTGGCTGAAAAAACTTAAATTATGCTTAAATTTATTACTTAAATAATGCTTTCTGCCTTCTGTATGTTTTCAGCAGCGATTAAAAGATTAAAATCTCAGAAAATACCACTTTTATGCAAAGGTAAATTCATCCAAATGTGCTTACATTCTAAATGCATTTTTTCCAAAGCCAAGCTCAAATGTCTCCTTCTGTCTGTCTGCCCATCCTTTCTCTCTCTCTCTGTCTGTCTATCTATGTGATTTTTGTTTTCAATATCTGCCAGTTTCATCAGAGAAGGTAATCTAGTTTGTCGCCGGACACGAGCAGTTTTTATTGCCAAGGCGAACAGTGCCCCCCTGCCTCTCAGGCGATCAGCGGCGCTGGCGGAGGAATCAGCCCGAGGTGAGAGCGAGTGCGCTCGGCCCGGACTCCTGCAGCAGTGCGGCTTTAAGAAGATGAAGGCTGTGAAATTTATCGCTGACTCCTCCTCCAACGGTGATGTCAATCGGAGGTGGAGAGGTGGGCAGTACTAAGGAACTGAGTTCATACAATACAACAGAGATTGCTTGAGCTCTGCGTGCAACTCCTGGTAAAACGCCTGTACCAGTGTGTGGAAGTGATGCTGCACCTATAGGCGCCTCGTTCTCCCTCTCCCGACAGTCACTTGGTTTTATTCAGAACTGTGCATCCGCGCTCGACCATTCTTCCAAACCACAGGATCAGGTTAATTAGACTGATCTGAGCACAAATTTGAAGTTGTCAAGCTGCTCATAATTCGCGTTGAGAGCGAGAAAACAACTTAATTATAGAGTTTGCGAACACGCGAGAAGCATCCCCGCGTTCGCTCGCACTGTCTGATTGAAGACGCAGAAAGAATTAGCTCGCGCGCATTTGGAGCGGCAGCATCTCTGCGCGCGCGTGGGATTCCAGCCGGACCCGGGCGCGAAGCATCAGAGGAATTACATCTTCGAAAAGTCATTCCTAAATGTTATCGCTGCTCGCGCAGGGACTGGGGACTTTTTAATGGACATGGATCGTTTTCTCTGGTCGGATTCCAACTGGTCTCTGCGTGAGGTTGTTTGATTCGGGGATATTCTTCAGCTTCACGGCACTTCATCTCCTCCAGCAGTGATGCCGCTACGTGACGGGAATTGAGAGTTTCCATATTCACAGGGAAAATCGAGGTAAGGGATGTCTTGTATTTTTTCCGTTATCGAAGGGTTCTTTTTGACCGCTCGGTGCACACAAGAAGAGCGCATAGTTTGGATAAAATCAGAACATTTTGGACAAAACCGTCCGCAGAGAGAGAGGGGAAGGGATGCAAAAAGTCGTGTGATCTTCATTCTAGTAAATGTTTCTTGTGAAAAGCAGCTTGGGATGTCAAAATGTGAGTAGAACATGTTCCCGCACTTTACATTTGAAGATGCGCGGTGCGAGCATCCAAAGAGAAAATCACTGCATTTCAGAACCACTCTCTGCAAACATCTGAATAACTAGCAGCCAACTGCTGAACCCTTCCATTGAATCTCCAGGGGTATTTAGCTACGTTGATTGGATTACCCTGTTTTAGGACTCAAACAACAATGACTTGGTTCTAAGCTTGCTTTTGGAACCATTTGGTTCAGACTGGCCAAATTAACGGCGCAAGAAGAGTCAGAAGAGTCCTCAGTAGAAGAAGTAGGTAGCGGATCCAACAGGATGCGTCATTTTCTCAACCAACAGACACACTTTGTTTTAAACACAGCTTATGTCTCTTACAAAATCTCCATGGCAACCACAGCTCCCGCTAAAATAACATGCTCTTAGAAGTAGGGGTTTTGCGACTGATGTTATGAGTTTCCTTAATATAGTCTTCATGTTTTGTTTATGGGTGGGTTAACAGCCAAATGCTAAGAGCAATAATTATATCCAGATTTGTGTCTGTGAACTTTTTAAGTGTGTTGGTGAATCCCTAGATGAGCCTTTACTAATAACAATTGTATTTGTCAGTAATAGTGAGTTTGTTTCTTTTGATGATGTGATACCAATTTATTCGTTTATTCTCTATTTTTGGTCACAGGTGTCTGCATAGTGCATCTCCAGCTCACAATGCATGAAAGGTTGCCTTACTAACATCGTCTTCCTTCTCATCTCCATCTTCTTCTTCTTATATCAACCTCATAGCTTCTTAGTAATTATGAAATTGTATCATATCTGTTGACAAATTAATAAATAATGCTAAGATGGCTAGCATGCTGTGTGCCGTAGATCGTGTTTGCTAATTATTCAACCTTAGAAGAGAGGAATGAGTGTCAGATATGTTTACTTTCTGATGTAGACTTTCATTGGGAGAAATTCTTTCGACAAGGGGAACTTTTCATGCTTGAAGGCAAAGTGATGCAACCGGATTTTCCTCTTGGTTTTCATTCGTCTTTCACAACACCCACAAATAGAGACATACTTTTTCATTCAGTACAAAAAGTTGCACAGTATAAGAATAAGTGCATTCCAAAAAAAAAACAAAAAAAAAAAACACTTCAACTGAAATATCGAACGTATGTTTTGTATTTCAGTGTGTTCTAGTATAAGTAAGTGATTCAAACATTAAAAACCTAAAAAAAGATTCTCCATTGCATACTGAATGCATGATGTAATCTAACAAGACAATAGTGTACAATGAGTGAATAAATAAAAATGACACGGAAACGGTGACAGATAACCATCCCTCTTTTCAATACAGAATTTTCTCAGGATAGAATTTTAATTTCTGTTTGATGACTGGTGACCTGTTCAGGGTGTGCCTCCGTCACCTGCCCGATGTGAGCTGGAGAATGACACCAGCAGACCCCCGTGACCCCACAAGGGAACAAGCGGGCAGGAAAATGAATGAATGAATGACTGTAAAAATAAATAATAAATTAAATATTCACTTATAAAGAGCACTTTAAACGATCACAGCAGAACGGCCATCAACAAATACTAAAGTTATGAGAGGTTGAATTGCAACAGCCCATGAAAAGATCCCTCGCCTTATCTCAAACACAGAATAAAGATAAGACTTTCCCTCAGATATGCCATGATGGATATGAATGGATAGAGCACTTTTCCCCACACAGTGGTCACTCCACTGCCCTCTTATGGTGGTTTGATTGATTTGTATTCAAGTTCGAGGATGGGCAGCGTAGAGACGGTTGGGTGGTTAGGTCGCTATCCCAGCTGTCAGGACCTTTTTGGTTCAAGCCATGAAAGCGTTTCTGCTTGAGCTCATTTGCTCTCCAGTTGCTCACCCACATGTGTATATTCTTTTATATTCTTAATTGGTTACCACATAAGGATTAAAGGTAACTGTGAAATGATTATAGTTAGTAGCAGTAAGAGTAAAGGTAGCTAAAATCGATGAGTGTAACATTCATGAAAATATGTGAAGGTTAATCCCAATGGTTTCCTGAAAGATTTAGTTTCATTGGCTTGTTGTACACTTTGCAATGCTCGTCCATATAAAGCCAATCTGGGAGAAAGCTATATTAACAACTGACTTGTTGTTCCACTGAAAGTGCCCGCAATAAATTGCCTGATGTTGGTCCAAAGTATTACATCAACTTTTATTGTGATTATTTATTATATAAATGGAGAAAATCTCAAGCTTGATTCATGGCACATCATGCATTTTATGCAAAGAAAAGCACTCCCAGGTGCCTCCTGACTAAAGTTGGCTATAAGTTATCGTCTGACTGCATGTAAAAGTTGAAAAATGGAAGATGTGACCGTCGGGTGCATTATCTCAGGCTGACAGAAATAAATCATCACTCTTTACATCTGTTTATTCTTCCTGACCCGCGAGCTCCTTGTTGTGTTAATTCCTCTATTGATTGTCCAATTGATCATTGGTTCTTTGGTCAGTGGAGTCTGCATTAAAGTGAGTTCGCATTAGGACACTAACTTAATATGACACATCAGTCTAGCCTCTTTATTAAGAGATCACACTTTTAAAATCCCACAGAGTTAATTCTGTAAAGCAATTCACTGATTTTACGGTGACAGGAAATAGTATGAGGAAAATAAAAAACGGAAGTCTTTCTGTTGTGTAAGTTCCTACATCGACGCTGTAGGAATGCACTTTAGTCAGAGTCAATTTTTCTGACCAATAATGTAATATATTTAAAAATAATTTCTATTCTGGTGATGTAGCCTTCAATACAGCAGCCTGTGAGATTCATTGTGTATTTTCAGCCCAATTTTCAACAGAAATGATTAAATATCTTAGCAATGGTTTCATGTTTCCTATCAACATCATGGATGTACTACTCTACTTCCGGGTTTCTTTCCGTCGGAGCCTCTATTTCATTCTTAAACTAGGGTTGCATGAAATAAGCAAATAGTTTGATCATGTGTTTGTAATCAGAAACAACTCATTATTTATTCAGGAGGAGGAGGCTGCAGACAACTTCCGCATGATGGGGGAATTTTTAACTGATCTTTTTTTATGGTTGATTAAATAAAGTGCTACCATTTTACAATGGTTTGCACTTTTCGATAAAAAACAATCTTTAAATTTATGCTTATATTTCTACGTCCTTGTCATCACCATGACCAAATTATGCAACACAAACAGGTGCATAGTCATATTCTTGGCCCCACCCACCTCACCACCTACTGGATTCTGTTTGTTTTGGGAATACAAATTCTTGTGGTGAAACCTTCAACCATGGACTGGTCTAGCAGTGAAAACAAAAGCAGGTGTTTTGTCTCAAAGATTCAAAATATAATATACGTATATCTGTGGATAAAATAATGAGAAATGATGGAGGGTATGCTGATTACATGTTAAGAGAATCTACCACAGGCTTCTTTAAAATCAGAAGGAAATGAGATAAGTGGCATGCTCCAGGCAGATGTTCCAGTTTAACATCAGTAAGGGGCTTAAGTCATTATTTCAAATGTCATTATGCTTTAATTTCCCTTCTTATTAAATGTGATCACTTTTGTCTGAATTACTTTAAGCACATTCAGTTGGTGAAGTGCTAGGTTCCACCGATTCATTTAGACAGGAATTCAGCACAAGCTTGAGGTTGACATGTAAAATTATTTTCTCGGGCGACAGCTCAGCTGAAAATCAAAAACACGCCGGCCTGTCCATCACACTGTCATGTAAAGCACCCCGAAGCCGTGTGCTCCTCACTCGAGGCTCCAGAGGGAAAGACGCTTTTTGCATACTCTCTAGAATGCATGGTCCGCTGCTCAGAATAGATCACTGGAACCCTGTGCAAGCAGGGAGAAAGACTCCTCGGTACCCATGAGTACACTTTTCCCTGCTAATTCTCTTCATTCACTCTGGAGCTGAAAGTTTCCAAAGATTGGGGAAGTTGAAACTCAAAGCATTGCAAATCCTGCTAGAATATTTGCAAAGAATGGTTCCCGGGAGGAAATCTGAAAATGGCTCAGAGTTTTTGCAACAACATAAACTGTCCTAAATATGGGGAGGAGTGACATGTGTGCTCCCGTGTGGAATTGTCTAATCCCAGCTCCACGTCCCTGGGTAGCAAAGCTCCATGAAATGGCAGACATCAGTTTCCGAGGGCAAAAGCTTGACTTTTTCTTCTCGGTTCAGTGCTATTTTGGGTTCAGGGACCAGAATGCATTTTTTGTCGACTAATTATCTACGTAAACCTCACCGCCTAAAATATACATTCACCCATCCAATTTATGTAAAAACAGTCGCGTGTATGGCTAAATGTGTAGAAGCTCAAGCTTCTAGGTGTGCGGACACCCTTTGAGAAAGAAGGGTCACCTGGCATGGTATTGAAGCAAACACAGCCAGAGAGAGCTGAGCTGATGCACAACTTTCTCGGAATGCGGCTTGTTTCAGCAAACCATGGACAATTTCATGTTTCCAAAATTGTGGGAACAGGTTGGGAATGATTTAATTCTTGTTCCAATAATGACAAAGCAATCCCAGACAGAAACGAGTGAGTTTTATACGGGAGAACTTTACTGGTCTACAGAGACTTTTGACTTTAACCTGACCGAACTCTTTTGGTATGAATTAGAGTGAAGACAGTGTGATCCAGGCCGTCTCGTCTAACATCAGTCTGACCCTTCCCAGTAGAGATGAAGCTGTTATAGCTGCCAAGAACGGGCCTAAGTGAACCCTATGGATTAAGAATGGGATGTCTCTTAAATTCAGATGCGTTTAGAGGTAGATGAGTGAGAATAGGCTGTGCATTTTATGTGGTGGATTTATTTTCAGATGCGAAGGCTTGGTTAGCAGATCGAACAATACAGACAATGAGTTGCCTTAGTTGCATTGCATTGCATCGCATCATCTATGGACTTGGCAATCAATCTGAAATACAACACTAATATGGGCTGATCCCAGACATTGACAAATTAAATTAATAGATGAAGAAAACATGTTTACAGAAATACGTAGAGTTAGAAGTCAGGTCAGACAAATGTCAGGTCACTCTGTAGACAAAAACTGTCAGAATTACTATAAACACAGGAGTTTCACGTAAGCATTACAAATATAAAGCAGTTATCACATAATCAAATATTCATACATAATAAGAATTACTGCAACCACAGTCGTAAAACTCCAGAGACATGACCCTTTTAGTGAGATTTCCTTTTTGTCTGGAGAAAGTGTACTTGATATCAGTTTTGGTAATTTTCGATGCAGATTATCTTTTCATCTCTTATCGTCTGCTGTGCGATAGTCCGATCCCAGTAAGTCCTCTTCATTATGTAGTGTCAGACACAGTCTTGCTCTCTTGGGCTTATCGGAGCACACTAGGTGAATAGTGATTTCAAAAGTGGTGCAATCTTCCAAAGCACACCAAATCATTTTTTTTTCACAACTTTCTACAAAAAATAACAAAACGGCCTGAGAGTACGTGCAGATAGTGAGCTTGCTATTGATCAATGTCATGTACATGCTGCGAGAAGTGCTTTTCTGACCAACAAACCTTTAATGAGTCCCTACAGTCCACCCTTTCACTTTGAAAAACTGAACATCTCACTGATGCCTGGAGTTTGGGAAAAAAAAAAAGTCTTGCATGTCCACGGCAGTCTGTCAATAAAAAATTAGCTTTGGCACATGCAACTACATAGCAATGGCTGCAATAGGGATATTTTCATATTCAACATCATTTGAAAGGTGACAAAAAACAAATTCATGAGCTAATCAGTCTACCCTTGACGCTCACGCTAGTCTCATTAGCAAACTATATGATTTCTGTTGAAGATCGAATAGGCACAGCCCTGGTTGGGGAGGGCAGGGGGTGCAGGGCCCATGTTTGCTTGCATCTCAGAATTTCTGCTCGCTTACATAAGCATCGATTTGAAAAAAGCAGACTAGTGAAATCTAGCATGACAATTATTGCTTATCTCTGTATTAAATTTGCTGAAAAAAAAAGTGTAAAAAGAAAAGTATTGTTTCTCAATCAGAGATATAGCAACTTTAACAATCCTCAGTTTGGAAGTGTTGGGCATCTCCCCTTCCACTTGTTTGTGACCTAGTTAGTTGAGCTGGCACATTGTGAAAGCCTCGCCCCTCAGGCTACTTTTATTTATACGATGCCCTGACAGGATTTCTGTGACCATAGTGCAAGTTGGCATCAAACACCAAGACTCTGATTTATAAATCATGTCCTGGTGCTTTTGAAGTGTGGCTGTGTCCTATTCTTCTGAGGAGTGCTTTCCTCTGGGACTTCTATTCATAAAACTGAAATCATGAAACTTCCTCTTACCCCACAGTGGAACTACTGGAGAGATCGACACGTTACAATCTGTTCTGTGTCGCTCTGTCCAGTAATAGGCACCCCGTCGTCAAGAGAGCCTCTAAAATACGTGTCTATATAACATTCTATAATTTTCTCATTATTAAGACATCAACGGTTAGTTCGAAATGGCAAAAAAAAAAAAACAAATGCAGTGATTATCGAAGGCATGTTGCCACCATGAACTCCTGATCCTATTTAAAACACTTACAAACGTTATCCTTCAGAGATCGTAAAACAAAACGATTCTCTTTTATGTTCTGTTCTGTGCAAAGTATTGGGAATAGTCAAAATGTAGTCATGTGACACCTCATCACTCATTGGCCCGATGCATCATTGAATATGTTTCAAAAACTGCAAAAAAAAAACTGATCATTTAGTTAAATTTAGTTCTGTTTAGTTTTATAATAATCCAGTTTAGATTTTGTATTGTTTTTTTTTGTGCAGTCGTGTTTAATTCGGCTATTTTTTTTGTTTTGTTTAGATTTTGCTTTGCTTTGTCTATTCTAGTTGTCTAGTATAGTTTGTTTATTTTAATTCAGGTTATATTTTTTTGTTTTGTTCTGCTTTGTTAGATCCAGTTTATATTATGTTTTTCTTTGCTCTGTTTTGGTGAAGTCAAGTCTAGCCTAGTTTTATTCTGGTTTTTCTAGCCTTTTTTTTGTTTGTTTTGCTTTATCCCGTTTTGCCTTTTGTATTTCAGTCCAGTTTGAATCTTGTTTTTGGTTTCTTTGCTTGTTTTGTTATGTGATCCAGTTGAGATTTGGTTTTCTTTTGTTTTATCTCTTCTAGTTGACTGATCTAGTGTAGTCTAGTTTGTTCACTTTACTCAGTTTATATTTGTTTGTTTTTTGTTTGTTTTCTTGCTTTGTTTTGCTTTGTGGTTTGATTTGATCCAGTTTATATTATATTTTGCTTTGTTTTCATCAAGTCAAGTCTAGCCCTAGTATTTTAGAGGTTTTTATTTGATTGCTTGTTTTGTTTGATCTAGCTTTTCTTTTCTTTGTTTTGTTCTGTTCATCTAGTTTAGATTCTTTGTGGCTTTCTCTCGTTTAGTCCCGAAAGAAAGAAAAACAAAAAAGCAAAGAAAAACAAAATGAATTTGCATATTCTTCCAAATTCCATGATATTTTATCAGCAAGGTTCAGCAGGTGCACATCATAAAATTAGCCTGGTCATCACGAATGGGACCCACTTAAGCTAATCAATGATGAGGCTTGAATGCAGCCCTTTCACTCTAACTCGCTGGTGATTAAACCACAACTCACCTCCACCCTTTCTCCACAGAAAATTAATCTAAATCTGAGTCCATGGGGTCATTCTCCGGGCGCTGCGTGTTTTCTTTACCCAAAACATATCTGTGGACAGTTTACCTAATAAACCCCCTCCGCAAATGTGCTCCACAAATTCTAGCTAATCAAAAGCTCTGAAGAAATGTGCATGTCTCTCTTTTGTCTTGCACTTTGTTGAATGAAATAAAGAATAATGACTTAAAGAGTATCCCTGGAGTAAAGAGTAAGAAGAACAAAACAATCTTGAATGTGACCCTATTTCTCTTTTCTCGCTTGTCTTCCTCTTCAGACCTTGCAGACCTTTGAAGAAGTGCAGTATGGACTTGGCAAGTGAGGCACATGTTCTGGTGGTTTTACTCACCTGCCTGTGCTTGGTGTGCTGGGCTCAAGAAAAGGACTACACCGTCAAAGAAGAGCAGCCAGAGAATGTGCGAATTGGAAACCTGCGCAAAGACCTAAACTTGAACTTAGATCCTGACGTGAAGCTCTCGTCTGCGCTGCAGTTTAAACCTGTCTACAAGACAGGTGACGTGCCTTTGGTCAAGGTAGAAGCCAACACAGGAGAGATTTTCACCACCGCCAATCGCATCGACCGCGAGAAACTCTGTTCCGGTGTCTTCAACGAGAAACGCTGCTACTACGAAATCGAGGTTGCCGTGCTACCCGATGAGATTTTCCGACTGGTCAAGATCCGCTTCCTCATTGAGGATATCAATGACAATGCCCCACTCTTTCAGTCAACGGTTATCAACATCTCCATCCCAGAGAACACAGCCATCAACAGCCGTTACCCGGTCCCTTCTGCGTTCGACCCTGATATAGGAATCAATGGCATTCAGCACTATGAGCTTGTCAAGGTGAGTTCAACGTTTTGTTTTGATTCACAACATAATGCTTCTGTTTAATGGGCTGTTATTGTCCCAAAGAAAAGAGCACAGAAAACAATAAGCATCTCGACTTGAACCTTGCCTCAGGTTTTATAAACGTAAGTTGGTGAATGCAGCAGTGTTGATGTGGACAATGTGGAGGGCTGTCTTCTGATGTTTGGCTTCAGCAGAAAACCACAATCCTCAGTGGCTTGATAAAATATGCTCAAAGGGGTAAAATAGGGTAATGGTATGCATGCTATTAAATGTTGTACAGTATCAGATGCTGCGTGTTATTTAATTTAGCGTTTTATGCAGCGTCAGAGAATCAGTTCCTTGCAAACTGGTAAAAGTTCATACCGCTACAGATCGTTCGGTGAACTGACTCGTATTCCCAAATGAAAGGTCCTTTGGAATTTAATTAAAACCCAAATGCAGTGTGAAATTCCAATACAGTGTGAAACAAAGAACCCGAGACTGTCATTAAAGTGTGAAAGAGTAATTTGTACCTTTTCTTTTGAGAATTAGCAGAATCCTTGCTTTTTATGTCTGATTAAGTTACCAATTTGCATTTTTAAAAAAAGAGTCTCTCCCTCTCATTCTCTGCCAAGCCCGCAGTGGCTCTTTTAATTGCCTGTTCTTGGAAAATGACCAGTGCGTTGCCATGTCAAATGACAATAAGTATGTAAAGACTGTGATTTGTTTGTTCTTTGTGTATTAATCTGGCATTTCTTTTTAATGAATCACGGGGGATGAACTAAAGAGAAACGGAAAGGGAGGACACGTTTCATCCTCAGAGGTTGTTGGCCGTGAATCCACCTCTTGGACTGTGTGTGCACGCTCCTGGGAGAGAACAATTCTCTGAAGCTCCCACACAGTAATACTTTAGAGCGGCTCTCCATCAGCGTGGAGCTGCTCGATTAGCATTGTGGGCCACAGCTGCTTTGAAAGAGCTCTGATAGCAATCCCTCTTCTGCTCTTTATTCATTCCAGTCATGTCCCCTAAGGAGGAAGCCTTAGCTTATGACACAGAGGGCCGTTATTGCCTACCCCAGTTTTAATTGTGGCGCCATATTAATTGTTCCATCAGCATTAGTGTTGCCATGTCACCTGGAACGATGCACCGAGCACCTCTGGACACTATCAAGGTCAGCCTACAGAAAGTAATACCATGCATGGCTGGAGGAGTGCTTTCCATTAGAAGAGATTTTATCACTTAAAGAGAACCTCTTTACAAGTCCTATCTGGAGGCATGTGGATCAGATCAGGCTCTTGGGATGAGGATATCGACCTTTCTGTTGTGGGTTCCACCCAACTCATTGTTATTTTTACCCTGCGATTTAAGCCATTAAGAAAGCCGGTATTCTCCAGTTTGAGCCATTTGTGCGTTTTAATCTCCCGAGGCCTTCAGTGTTGTCATTTTAGATCCGCACCACAGTTAAGGATCTTCATTGCAGCACACCAGTGGTGAGTTAAGGTCAGCATTAACGTTGGTATCATATCGTTTCAATAATTCATGAGTGATATGCTTTTTAGTTGTGTCTGACTCTGATTTTAATGGAAGAGAAATCAGATCAGCTTTAAAAATTAATATTATATATATTTTCTTTTCAAAGCTCTCATTTCTTACTTCAGTGGAAGACACTAGGAAAGTCAGAAGAATGTTACATTTATGATCAAGGGCTTCATAAAAAAATCCATTAGATTGTTAGATTCTGTAGAAAAAAGAAGCTTCTGTCTCTGAAGTTCACCCGAAGGCTTGCAATCAGAGCTAATGAGAGACTCTTTATTCCAAATGTTATAATTGTACTACATTGAGCTTTAGTCTGAACACAAGTGTATGAGTGGATAAGGTAAACTGGTTCCCATCTGACCAGCAATGCACATCACTAGGAGGAGAAAGCAGCAGATTCTAATTCAATTACAGACTGTCAGCTGGTTCTAGGTTTCATTTAATGTTTGGCCGATTTGTCACCCAATGATCAGCGCGGGAGGCTTTACTTGCTGCAAAGGAGTTTCTATCTATTTCCAAACATGTAAACCTTTCTTTAAATTAATTACTAGTTAAACATGTGTAGATCTGTGTATGTAGAGTGTGCATGTGTACATCCATAGGAAGACCGTTTAATGAAAATTCAGTTTGATCTGTTACTGGAGGTGATTGGAGATCTGCAAAAAAGTCAAAAGTAGTGATCTGAAAAAAACAAAATTGATCTCTTCATGTATATGATGTGATGTTACTTGAAATGTTTATATTTGTTTCATTGCTTCCAAGCCAACTCTCTGAAACAAAAATAAACACATAGGCATTGAAATAAGATTTTCAGTAATGCAAAACCTCGTTGAAATGCACAACTTGAGCCAAGAGTGGCGTTCCCAGCATGGATTTCTCATGATTGGAACTTAAATGTTGTGTAATTGCATTGACAAAACATTGGGGAAACAGATCTTGATACAACTCCAGTTAAAACGTATCATACTGACTGATGTTGACCAGATTGTCTGGTATCTGGTTATTCCATATTTTCACATCTAATCTATTGTTGCCTTGCATGAATGACGATAAAACATAAGTATAAGTAATATTAAATTAATATAAGACGACTTTATGAAAAATCATATTTAAAATTATCCCACAAACTACTCATAAAATCTGAAAGCACAATAGAGGAGGGACCAGATGTCTATGTTGCTAAATTAAATCTCTTAATTTAGGATGATTAAGAGATTTAATATAATTTCTTATTTTCAAATATTAGCATGATGTTAATGTCAAACCCAATTTAATTAATATTGAAATTTATAAATTAAATTGTTTTTGCTGCTTTTAAAATTTCTGCCAAATTATATGTTACTGTGGTAGTGCAAATAGATTATTGCTTCGGTTCCTTGTCTGTGTGTTAGCTCTGCATGGAGACAGATGAAAGAATGCTTCGAGAGAGCAAGGGTTGCAGGTTTGGGCAGGGATTTGAGGATGTGGGCGTTCAGAATATACTTACACCAATTAATATGTAACCCAACTTCACTTATGTGTTCAGTGAGGAAAATACAACTTACCGGTATTTATCGAAATCTCAGAAAGGTTGATTTTGCCTAATATGAGCTTAATCTAATGGTATTGTCATATCTTTACTTTTCTATTAGAAGACCTCCATGAATGAGTGATCTGTGACCCTTTAAAGCTCAAAAAGACTATCAAACTCTAATGTTATTACATTTGAAATATATATTTACATGGATTGACATCTGATTTGAGTTCATTTAAGATCCTAAACTTTGTTTCATTCTGTGCCTTGCTTCAAAAAAGCAATTCATCCACACGTCTCGTGTAATTCTCTGCTGGTCAATCAGCATGAATATGTAGATTCCGATATATCCGCTACCTGCATTAATTTCAGACGTTTGTCACTTCCTTTGGGCCTCTGATTCATGTTCTCTTGACTCTGCCTTGAGTCGCTTTGAAGCTAATCTGAATTTGCCAGCCTCATTTTTATGAGTCTGACTAGAAAAAAAAAATTATGATTGATCTCTTTATTGCTAGCAGTTTAAAAAGCAGCCTCATTAGCTGAAGCATGTCTTATCTTCATGTCTGATATAACTTATGGCTACCATGCATTCATTTATTACTGACAAAGTGCAACCCACCGTTATTGTAACCTGAAACACATGAAGCACTACTACTGTTTCTCGCTCATTGTATAACTAATAATGCAAGTGTGCTTTAATGATTCGCTCTGGCTTCATAGTGAAGGAGCCCAGCGCATGTTGTAATATATGCGAGCTTCCTAACTGTTACTTTTATGCCCTCTCTGTGTATAATGCTAATTATGTAGTTGGATGAGTTTCGGTGTGTTTGCAAGTGTTGGTAGCACTGGCTGTATACCACAGATGGTCTCAAAAATGTGCCAAGAATCACCAAAGGGGATGCTTCTTTATCTTAGCAAGTGCAAAGCTCTACAAACCCTAAACCTGACTTGGTGGCATTGGTGAAGAAAATGGATGTTTATCTTTGACTGGGTACACACACTAGGTGTAGTTCATCTACTAAATCAGTGGCTATATGTAGTTGGATAAAACAATTGTGTGCAGCAAAGCAGAATACACCAGAGGATAGTTCTAGAACTCACTGTTTCATTATCACAGAACAGTGCTTTGAGAAGCAGTGTGCCTTGCTGACTTGTATGTTGTTTCTGAATTTTAAATATGCAGTTTATTCTCAAACTTGCAAATGGTCTATACCTTTTAATAGAAAATGCAAACCAAGCATCAGCAAACCGAGTCAGCGAGGTCAGAGGAAATATTTCACATGGGTCAATAAAAAGGCTTGCTTCACTATTTCAGGGAATATATCATGTTTTTTCCCAAAAAAAACATGGAATTAGATCCCAACATTTAGAAAGAATGGTTGTGAGGAAAGCAAGCGTTTATAGGACATTTTTGTGAGGTGTTCAGGAAAACAATTTGGATCCTCTTTCTGCCCTTAAGTAAATTTTTAGAAAAAACATTTCAGTCTAGAACTAAATCCAACATCTGGTAAAACCTATTTGACTGGCTTTTGTTTTTCACGCCGGAATCATGCGGTTAGGTTAATTGAAGAATCTAAATTCCCCTTAGGTGTGAATGTGTGAGTGAATGTTGCCCTGCGATGGAGTGGCGACCTGTCCAAAGTGTACCTCCGCCTCTCGCCCATTGTGGGCTGGAGATAGGCACTAGCAGACCCCCGTGACCCTGAAAGGGAATAAGCGGGTAGGAAGATGAACTAAAAAGATGAGTGATAAACAGTTCCAAAGATTTATCGCTAACGACACATCTGCATTTTGTGTGTTTTTCAGAGTGTAAGCGAATTTGGCCTGGACATCATTGAAACCCCTGAAGGAGACAAATGGCCTCAACTCATAGTCCAGCAGAGCCTTGATAGAGAGACCAAGGACACATTTGTGATGAAAATTAAAGTAGAGGATGGTGGCATTCCTCCAAAGTCCAGCACAGCCATTCTGCAAGTGACCGTCTCAGATGTGAATGACAATCGTCCCGTGTTCAAGGACAGTGAGGTGGAGGTAAATGTTCCTGAGAACGCCCCGATGGGAACATCCGTCACTCACCTTCATGCCACAGATGCTGATCTCGGATCCAACGCTCAGATCCACTTCACTTTCAGCAACCAAATCTCTCCTGCCACCAGACGACATTTTGCAATTGACAGCACAACTGGACTGATTACCATCAAGCAGCCACTTGACAGGGAAGTTAACCCAGTGCACAAGCTTATAGTCCTAGCCAGTGATGGAAGCTCTACCCCTTCAAGAGCTACGGTGATAGTCAACGTGTCAGATGTTAATGACAACGTTCCCTCTATCGATACGCGTTATATCATAAATCTTGTTAACGGCACAGTGCTGTTGTCTGAAAATGCACCCCTCAATACGAAAATAGCTCTAATTACCGTGACGGATCGAGATTCAGATCTTAACGGTAAAGTGACATGTTACACTGACCACGATGTCCCCTTCAGACTGAAGCCAGTGTTCAATGATCAGTTTTTGCTTGAGACCGCTGGGCCTTTAGATTATGAGATGACTCGAGAGTATGCGATAAGGATAGTCGCATCTGACTCTGGCAAGCCTCCGTTAAACACATCTGCAATGGTGCTGATCAAAATAAAGGATGAAAACGACAATGCCCCAGTTTTCCCGCAACCCGAAATCCAGCTGTCAATCCCAGAGAACAACGACTTGGGTACACAACTGATCAAAATAAGTGCAACCGATGCAGACAGTGGATCGAATGCCCTTTTAATCTACAGTCTTGGTGCTGATGCTCCGGATGGTTTCAACGTTGATTCTCGCTCTGGAATTCTTTCTGTCGTCAAAAGGCTGGATCGAGAGAAACAGGAAAAGTATTCGTTCACTGTCGTCGCAAGGGATAATGGTTCTGTTCCACTGCAAAGCAACATCACCATTAAACTCATAGTACAAGACCAAAATGATAACAGTCCATCCTTTACCCATCCCGAGTACAACTTCTATGTGCCAGAGAACCTTCCATTGTATGGAACGGTTGGCTTGATCACAGTCACAGATGCAGATGCCGGCGACAACGCAGTTGTGACCCTGTCAATAATTAATGGGAAGGACAATTTCATAATTGACCCCAAAACTGGTGTGATCAAACCAAACATTACATTTGACAGGGAGCAACAAAGTTCCTACACGTTTGTGGTCAAGGCTGTGGATGCAGGTCAAATGCAGACCACCTCTTATGCCAAGGTCACCATAAATGTTGTTGACGTGAATGACAATCGGCCTGTGTTTGTCATCCCCTCCTCCAACTACTCGTATGATCTAGTACCTTCGGCAACCAACCCCGGATCGGTGGTGACCAGAGTGTTTGCTATTGATAATGACACTGGGATGAACGCCGAGCTGCAGTACAGTATAATTGGAGGGTCACCAAGAGGGCTGTTTGCCATTGACAAAACGACAGGCAACATTACTCTTCAGGAGAAGATTGTGGCAGCAGACCAAGGTCTTCATAGGCTGGTGGTAAAGGTCAAGGACTTGGGACAGCCAGAGTCCTTACATGCAATCTCGCTGGTGCATTTGTTTGTGAATGACACTGTTTCCAATTCCACGTTCATCCAGGAGCAACTGCGCAAGAGTCTGGAGACTCCTTTGGAGCGAAACATTGGAGACAATGATGTAACACCTCAGACTAACAGCTATGTGATTGTTGTCATTGCTATAATTGCTGGGACTATGACTGTTATTTTGGTTATTTTTGTGACCGCTTTGGTGCGCTGCAGACAGACGCCAAGACATAAAGTTGTGCAGAAGAGCAAACAGAGTGGGGAGTGGGTTTCTCCCAATCAAGATGGTCGGCAGATTAAAAAGAAAAAGAAGAAGAAGAAGAGGTCTCCGAAAAGTTTGCTTTTGAATTTCGTTACCATCGAGGAACCCAAGTCAGATGACCCAACACACGAACACGTTAACGGCACTTTAGACCTTCCAGTTGAACTTGAGGAGCAGACGATGGGAAAGTACAACTGGGCTACTACACCGACAACCTTTAAACCAGACAGTCCAGACTTAGCCAAGCACTACAAATCTGCTTCCCCTCAGCCAACATTCCAGATTAAACCAGAGACCCCTGTGGCTCCTAAGAAGCATCATGTCATCCAGGAACTCCCTCTGGACAACACATTCGTGGTGGGTTGTGACTCACTCTCCAAATGTTCCTCCACCAGCTCTGACCCCTACAGCGTTTCAGAGTGCAGCTGTCAAGGGAGCTTCAAGGCACCAGGACAAATCCACACCAGACAGGTAATTCACAACTTTTTTTTTCTTAAGCCACTAGCTGCTCCAACTCCCATTTGTACTGTTTGGAAGAAGTGGAACAGAGGCTGACTGCTGCCTTCTACTAAGGGTCAAACAATCATGCAGATCAGGTGCAAAATTTGAAAGTAAAAGGTTATTTTCGTTATTGGGTGTGTTTGCATTAGAAAAATATCATTTTACTTCTTTAGTAAGGGTGGCTTTTGAGAAAATGCTACGGTTTACCAAATTAATGAACATTGAACATATTCGTAGCAGGGTTATATATTTATATTGGTCCACGGAATAATTCTGTTTGAGCTGTAAAAAAAATCCTACAACACGATGCAGTGTTTTATAGAGATGATTGAAGTACTAAACAGAAAATTAAACCAAATATTGTCACATTATTCTGGTGCATCTGAACAGATACACGTTGCTAAACCAATTGGTTCGCAAAGGAAATGCATGATAGACCTCATTAGAGCTAAAACTTGAAACAACGGAGGGATGGGCTGATTATTTTTAAATAGATTTCCTAACTCAGTCCAGAGGAAGCATTATAAGTTGTCTCTGAGGAAAAACGCTGGCATTAATGAGATGAAGGTTCATTTGAATACTCGTGTTTGCTTCTCTGGTTTCAGAGGAGATGTGCCAAATGCAAAATAGCTAATAAATAAAAGCAGGTGAGGGACATAAATGTAAATTGGGGTGGAGAGAGAGGTGGCCTTGTTGCGGCAACTGGTCTGTCCCACGGAGTAGAAGGATGAGCTACGCGATTGTAGGTCAGAGAGATCAAGGTGAAGACAGAGCTGTGGGACGGTGAGACTTAAATAGAAGCATATTCACTATTAGCAAGAAACATCATTCATTTTACCTATCTGCTGTATGTTTTAATGACCAAGCATCATGTCTGCAGTGTAGCCACTTTCTCTTGCTGCCTACAGAGTGCAAGACCAGGGTCACAGATGTAGGTTCAGAGCTAAGATTCAGACAAGGCTGAGCTTGTAGAAATATATACTACACCAGCGACACAATCAGTATCTGTCTAGTATTCGGTCAAATGCAATTTTTATTTTTATCACCTCGTCCCCTGTGAGCACTTTCCCTAAATGAAGAAACCATATTGTTCTTGCAAATTAAATCATTTTTACAGATATATTGTGTGTTTATGTGGAGTGTAAGGTGATAGAACGTGTTCCATTCCTCCATGACTTCTTTATTTAGTGTTAACAGCTAAACCCAGCCTTGGTACATTACTAATAAAAAAAGTTATTGATATATTTTTCATTCAAGGTGAGATTAAATGACTTAAAAAAAGGAAAAATTTCACTCACTTGTGTTTTTTTTTAAACTATTGTGTGCAATGACAAGAGTGAAATTAAGCTTCAGTTTTAATCTTTCCAATTATTTTGTAGTTAACCCTTAGAAGTCCGGATTTGCAGTTTTGCATTACATTACACAATAATTCCATAACAACCCTGAAATTGTACAAAAAGTACTACGTGTCTTTTTTTACTGCAAAAATGTAAAAAGTTGAAAAGGAACAATTTTTATAACATCTAACGTGTTGAGACAAAAATAAAAAAAATAATATATCCCCCCAAAAAAGAAAAAAATGTGTCAAAAAAGACATCAAACCTCTTTTAAACGTTATACACTGTTGCACATACTTTTTTCACTGTGCTTTGTTTTGTGCAGTAATAAAAAAGAGCCCTTATGACAGTTCTTTTGTGTAAAAAGGAGTTATCTTGGGCAGACTTGCACTCTAAAATGAAACTTAAACAGATCACATTTCAGATTGCGCTTTTATCTAATTTAAATATTAATTACTTTGCAAATTATGTCTCATAACTCTTGTAATTTTCATTTAAAACACAAAATATATAACACAAAACTAATAAAATTTTTGAAACCTACACATTATATTTGACGGCAAAGTTAAACAATAGGTGGATTATGTAATTCGTACTTAATTCTGAACAGACTCGGTGCCTGCAGGGACTAAGGGTTAAACAATGCAAAAAATAATAACTTCAGGACTATAGACTTTAATTCAATTTAGAATATATTTGACATTAACAAAACAAAGAGTATTGTAAAGGGTGGTTTGTGTGAAGGCGCTCAATAATTACATTTTCAGTCAGAAGTACCTAACAACTGATTTCTTGAAGGTATTTTATGCTGGATTTACTGGATTATACTTTTCACCCATACTGAAGTAAATAAGCTTCATTTGCAGCATACAGTATCTAAACACTTTAAGTATTTATTAACTTTATTTATTATGGTCATTGAACGTCAAACCAGGCATCACGGATGCAGTTCCTTTATTTGGTCTCCTGTTATATAAAAGTAATTGTGGCAAATGCCAGCATCACTCAACTTAAGCTACCCCATCTCCAGTATCTTGTCTGATTTCACCATGATAAATGGGGGTAAGAACATTAGTGGGGGCCATTTCTCCCAGGAACTGCTTGCTGATGAAGGTCAATGGGATGATTAGCAAGGCGGGGAATGATGTCAGCATCAAAGAAAAGCTTGTCAAAATACAACATATTTATAGGCTATGTGTCTCATAATTTCATTAGGTTCTCATTAGGTATTCCGTGCACCACCATGAACCTCTTTCTTACCCCTTTCACTCATCTCAGACTCCCTTTTATCTCCCGCTGTCCCTGTTCTCAGACAGTGATTTTAGAGGTCAATCCCTCTAGTGATGTTCGGGGGCCGGCTACTGAATGAACATACTCTTTAGTTGTGACAGATCAAGTAAATTCCTCTGCAGTTCATTGATCCCTGGCAAGACTATGTATATGAACTAACAGCAGTCGAACAGAATGCCAAGGCCTCAAAAATCAGCATACGGGTCTATTAGAGGCCGGTAGCCGCCATCCCTCTAACCCCATGCTGCTCGCAAACCTGTCTGTGTTTGTATGTATATTAATACGCTCACGCTAACGTATTCTGCCTCATGGTCAAACCTGATTTCTCAGATTTAGCATTTCAGAAACATAGGAATAATATGAAGGGGGTGTCCTTGAATCCACATTCTGCTCTCTCTTAAACCCAGACTTCAATAATTAAAATCTCTCTGAGACCAGGGCCGATGTGCCAAGATTTACAAGTGATGCACATCTGGAAAGTGATTGGCATCACTTGATTTTGTATGCCACAATCCGTATCGTGATGATACGTGTGTTCAAAACATTCACAGAGTTTGTGCATTTAAGGCATTCTGGTTGTGAATTTGTGCATATGCAAAAGAAATTCAGTTTTTACTTTTCAAGTCAACACTCAAATTGGTGAGAATAGAAAAATATTAGTTAGAGATTATCGTTTTGTATATTATCTTTAAACAGTGACTTTATGTAAAGCTTCAAATATAATGAAGAAATAAACCTGATTTTTACGAGGTTTGTTCATTGGATAGACCATCCATCCGTACTCCTATGGACTTTTGTACTGGGTTAATACTACTGCTGCCAAGATGAGCTCCTTAACGCATGCTATTCATTTGAAATATTTAACATGTAAAAAATATTTGTGATAAGACCAAGGAAGTACTTTTTGTCACAGTATGTTATATGTCTGCCCTTTCACCCATTTCATAGTTTACTCTGTGTATTTACTTCCGCCTTGGTCATGTGATCGTAGTTCCGTCACATGACCAAGGCAGGGAAGTCTTATGTTATTCAGGTTTCCTTTTGTGTTCATAACACTTGTTTTTGTGACCAAATAAATTCTGATGAATCAATTATAATAAATATGGTTTTCAGGCCAACAGTTAATTTGGAGGATTGTTATGGTTTATAGCAGGAATGTTGTTCACATGAGAGTATCCGTGTTACAAGTTAAGCAAAAAATTCATAAACAATTAGATTTTTAATTCAAATAGTTTCTTTGTCTAGAGTTTACATTATTCATTTCCAAAACTTTTCTGTCTTTTAATTGCAATTTATCATGATTAATTGCAAAAAAACAAAAAAAACAAAAAACAAAAAAAAAAACGGTGTGACTAATTAGTACATTTTAAATTGATTGACAGCACTAGTTATTATAGATCTTTTGACTGGTAGTGTGTATGCACAAGGCTGCTGCTCTAGAACATATATATCATACATGTGAGGCAACAGAAAAGTTTTTATGCTAATTTCCTCAGACATTACACATCTTACTAGCACCCAGATCTAGATGTGGATCCAGATGCAGCTGTATTTATTACACAAGAGCGGGGAAACAGATGTGTTCGAGTAGTGCTGAGGGTGGCTGTGTAGCTGAGCGTCACAAAAACTCTCATGAACCAGACAGACTGCTCACATTAAATCAGTTGCTAAACAAGGTGAAATAATGCAAAAACAAGGAACAATGGCTAGGATTTAGTTTATGTGCTCCAGTCCTTTATAGTGTGTGAGGAGGAGGGCTTTTTGAATGCAAAGGCTAATGGGAAATAGAGTTTGTGAAGATTTTAACTGAGGTCTACACACCTGTAGTTGAAGCTGATGGCAGCTGGATTGATGATAAATTTGTAAATAGTTTATGGCAATTAATCATTAAATGCAATAGAGTGTGGAATACAATTGCGTTTTATACATTTACAGTTGAATCTTGAAATGTGTTTGGAGCTTCCTGTTGTCATAAATGAATGAGTGCTGCTGTAGTGTGGTGGGTACAGCCAAAAAGATTTGCATGCATTAGTCACATACCCCCATTGATGACACCCAGCATTCTTCAAGGCAAGTCCCATGGGACGTGCATAACAAAATGCTCTGCTTACCTGTTCCTTGAAGAATGCTATCTCTCTCTCTTGCTGTGTGCAGCAAGAGAGAGGGCTCCATCATCATCTAACACATTCTGCAGATTAGCAAACCAGATGATTTTGTAACTACAATCTCCCTATATCTGTCTCTCTATATTTCAGGAGACGGCACTGAAACCACCACTCTATGGCACACTCTGTGGCACAGGTACAACTCGCTCCCACAGGATAAAAATCAATCTCTAGCTGCCAGTTCCTAAAGAGAGGGAGGGAGGGAGAGGAAGGCACTCACTGAAGAGGTGAAAACATGAACTGTACAGATTCTCCAGCCTCAAACCGGTCCTAGACTAAGTGAACTGTCCCAGACTCTGCTTGTGACTTGTAGGAGGTTTGTTTAAATGCCCTGTCCTCAATCACTGGCTGCACCCAGTAGGGCACAAGAGACACCTCCACTATGCTTATCCAAATGGAATACACAGCAAAGACGACCTCTGTATAGGATATTTATATGTGACAGCAGCACAGTCATCCGTGTGTCTATTTATTCCTTTTGTTCACAGACGGACACGCGTTCTACAAACCTTTGATGTGCCTAGAGCTTATTTATTTCTCTTTTGTTTTCTATCTAGCTATGCTTTGCGGACACTTTGTTGACTCATTCTAAGCTTGCACATTGATTCGAACAGAGCAGGGCAAACTCGTCGCCACTGATTGCCAAGGCTCTCTTCGTTTGTTAATGTCAGCCTGACACTGAAATGCATGGTCCTCTGAAGAAGGTTTCAACGCACTTCAAGCCGTCACTGATTGTGTCCAAAATTTGTGACATTGGAATTCTGATAAAACCTTAATGCTCCGTTAAGCTGCAATCAATGGCACAGTGCTCCCGGATCCTAATCAAAGAATCCCCTGTATGCAGAGAAGAGGGTCACTCCTACGACCTTTACCTGTTGTCTTTTGTACTCTGCATCTACCGCCACCAATATAACCCAACCTGTATTTGTCAGATTTTGAGTAGAAAGCCTCTCTTTCATGCGGAAAGTAGGTTTTAGTTGCATCACATGGGTGTTTATATATTCGGAAACTGACTTGCTACGGAACGAAACAACGTACAGCCAAGATTAAAAAAAAAAAAACCCATACGATCACTCAAACCCATACGTACCTATGATATTCCAAACTATGTTACCAGCAATAAAGTTAAGAACAAGGTTCACCCAACTTGAGCACTTTAAAACGGTGTTTTAGCGTTATACCGTCAAGATTCTTCATTGACTACTGCATCGCTTTTGTCCAAACAGTAAATTATTCAGTTTTAGCAAATTGACTGATTTCTAGAAGTGTCTTGCAGACCAGATGCATGGCCTCTCAGGCGTCAGGCATCGCATTGGTGTAACGCTGTGAAGTAGGAAACGCAGAATGAATCACACACAACTAGCACTGTGCAGAACAACTAGACAAGCCTAGATATGTGCACTAGACAACGTGACAGGTGCAAGGGGAACATTTAATCGTATTTATTTCATTTTTCTTCCGCATAAAGGGAATTGTCTTCACTTTCAGTTAACAGGAAGCACCTTACATTACCTTTGTATTGAACAATTGATTTGCCAATGTGAAGTAAACTGTATATTAATGTTTTATGTATGTTTGAGCTTTGGAAGTTTATTAAAGTCTTTTGCATTGTACACATTGCCATGCTTCATTTCTATAAAGTTCCGTTCATTTCTTTGTTTCTGCAAAATATTGATTATTGCAATCATTGGGTTCATCTAACTTGTGAAAGACCTCTCTTGAGAAAGAGTAGCATGAAAGTGTCTGGTTAGGTCTGATTTTGCCACATGTTTTTGCTGGTAGCTTATGGAACTTGTTTTGTACCATAAACATATGGTATGTACATATGGGTGGTTGATAAATAAAACATCGTCTGATCG
Source organism: Danionella cerebrum (assembly GCA_007224835.1). Lineage (NCBI taxonomy): Eukaryota > Metazoa > Chordata > Actinopteri > Cypriniformes > Danionidae > Danionella > Danionella cerebrum. Next base: position 310,911 of record SRMA01027304.1, on the reverse strand, counting down.
TCTGTGTGTCTCATAGAGATACAAAAAAGTAATATTTTTCATGAAATACATGCAAAATGTTTGAGGGAGTAAGTTGAGGAAAACACACTTTCCACTTTCACTATATGAAAATATAAAGTGATGCTTTCATGTCACACCATATATTTTTTGTGTAATGCAGTACTGCTTTTCCCCTTTTATGCTATCGATGTTTTTCAAAGAGGGATCAAATCAACCACAGTGGGCTTTCTGTATACACGTGGAACCTCGTGGAAGTTTTTGAGGAAAAACCATGACATTGTTTTTTTTTTTTTCTAAATTGGAACATCTGTCTCTAGTGAGGACGTGCTCAACAGAACTCGCATTGGCTAGTGAGATGTAGTCCTTTTAAATGGCTTGTATTCACTTCACTTTATGTTAAAATGCATTGTGCTTAATACAAAAAAAAAAATTACATATTTAGAGCTACAATATAACGTTTGCGTTAATTAAAACCCTAAAAATGCTCATGACCCATAAGAGCAAACCACCGTTGCACTCGCCCTCACCAGAGATTGATGAAAGCAGATTTTCCAATAGTAAACAAACAATTTCTTTGATGGACTGTCGACCCGTCCAACCAAGGTGTACCCCTGCCTCGTGCCCACAGTGCACTGGAGAAAGAGAACAAGCGGCCAACGTAATGAATGAATGGTAAACTACTGGTAATTGGTAAAAGATTCTGTTTTTGAATGCAGTGTTCATTTTTTTGTGTACATTTCCTTTTGTTTTTGCAATTCAGATTTCGGCACAAAACATATTCCATTGCAGTCTGTCTATAAAGCTCATGGATGATGTTTAATGGTCAGTTTGCTCAGCTATTCAAAAGAAAAAGTTTTTTCCTGAACAATGAAAGATAATGTTTTAAAAATGGTATCCCTATTAAAACCAATTAGTTCCAGTAGAGATCCACCAATCACAGTATCCATCAAGCTGGGCACACCATTAAAACCATTTTAATCGACTACTTTTGAGATTGGCCTGATTTTCAGCTGATCATGTGTTGTACGTCATTCAGTATCCATGAGGTCATGAGGAGCTCATGATCAGCATCCGTGCGGCCGTGAGAAAATCAAACCTGTTTGAAAATATTGTAGCCTGTCATGAGGTTATAGCTCTGTTGAAGATTCCATCTTCTCAAACTGAGCATGTGCAAACAGAAAGCAAGTGAAACTCGTCAATCTGGAGCACAGGACACAGGGAATAAAGTCCACAAATGCCTTCTACACAAAAACACCATACACAAACGCCACTGCTATCTTTTAGTTCTGAAATCTAACTTTTTTTTTTAAAAAAAAAGCACAGCAATAAAAAACACAAACCACTCTGTCCACATCTTCCCAGCCATTTCTTGACACTTTTAACAAGTTTCTGAAAAGAGAATGGCACAATATAGTGAGCGTCTCTCAAGCTCTATGTTCTTGATGTCGTTCCAGACACAGAGTTCTACAATGTGAACCTGAATCCTGCGCTTTGAAATTTTAACCCTGCGATTCACTAGTACAGTTTACGTTATTGCTGAATCACATGACTGAAAAATTGAATCAGTCAATGGCTTGATTTAATTCCATTAAATTCATTGCTCAGCTAATTTAGATTTGTTGTAATACTGTGACCCCCAACCCGTGGTTTATTTATCAATGGGCCGCACAGAAAGAATTCATTTCACTTGTATTGATGTTTAGATTTTGAAGTCTTTTATTTTGAAAATGGATGATGTTGCATTGGTTTTAAAGTGTAAAACCCAACAAAACATTTCAGAACAAAATAAACCTGCTATTAGAAAGGATGATCATATCATAAAAAAACAAAAGCAGGTCTCACTCTGATTTATTTCCCCTGCATTTCTTTGCCATCCCTCGAGGGTGAGTCTATGATAAAAGCCACCATTAAACCGGTCCGCGAAGTGAAAAGGGTTTGGAACTACTGTTTTGATTTACCTCACATCTTTGATTGAAACAGACTAAATTTACCTATATAGAGTTAGTATTCCTCCAAGCTATTTACCCAAATATTTATTAATGTTTATTCTGGATGTTCCGTCTCCGTACAGTCATCCGGTAGGCTGCTGTAAATATTTGTAGAATGCATATGGCTTTTCAGTGGTAAGTTAATTAAAGCCAAGTTGTTATTTTTTACTTGCAAGAACTTTGTGGTGCACGGTAGTCTGGAAATGAAGCAATAAGCTACAATTCAGCGTCTTTCATGAAATGTCATTTTATAAGTAATCAAATGTTTAATCCTCCTTAAAACCTGAAGCTGCACAACTGTTTTTATTACCATTCCTTTTCAAGCCGACCCAAGAGCCAGGCGCTGTTTCCGTGTACTGTATAAGTGTTCCGAGCAGCTGTTCCAGAAGGTCACATGAAAAGGGAGAAATGAGAGGCGCAATGGAAAACAATTTAATTGCTTATCAAAGTTGCTTAAAATTGCAAGACTGGAGAGCTAATCATTTCCCTTGAGGGAAAAATGTCCTTGGTGATTAGAGAAAATGGTGCACATGCTCTGCAGTCTTTTTTTCAAATGTCATCCTGCTATTAATACCACAATGGAAACTTTCAATGTGATAAACTACGCTCATAGATGTTTGTATGCGCACCTTTGTAAGTGAGCAACAGCAAAGCACGTGCGCTTTCATCATGTGCTCCGTGTAGCCTCATCAAAGCTTCAGATTAAAAAAAGAAACACGCTGAACAATATCAGAAATCGGAGGAATACATCGGTAACTAACTGCTGCCCAGACATTGCTGCATGATACCAGAGAAATACTTTGTTTCTAGCTTTGCATGCAGTAGTTGAGCCTGGAATAATGGCAGCAGTTGTGCAATTGAAGTTCATTCTGTCATCGTCTGGAAAGCAGCGGCAGACAGATATAGGGAGATTGTCATTACAAAATCATCTGGCTAGACGTTACAATAAAGAAGGGTGTCAAATATTGTGTCTGAATCAGTGTCTTTGTGCGAAGTGGTCATTATACAAACTCAGAATGCCACTATCGTCCAATCACAATCAAGTGTTTCAGAGTCTTACTGTCGGGATTTAAGGAATTGGGATAAATCTTCCATCAGAGTGGTCTCCAACTGCCGGTATATTATCTTTACTAAAGATGAAGTGACTTAGCTATGGATGCTGACAGCTGAGCAAAGTTCTGAGTCTGATCTGCTTTATTTGCAACCCTGAGATTAAAGGCTTTATCAGTTTGACACTATTTAGCAGAAATAAGTTTGTGAGCAAAACTCCAGTGCTCCGTCTGGATTCACCATGTGGTGGTAAATTATAACGTACCGTCGGCATTAGCTCATAATCTCATGAAGTTGTGTAGTAATGGCCTCAATATTGACCATTCTGCTTAACAGTCATGCTCCAGCTACAATTTAAAGGTTATACTGTACATACACAATTAGCATAAGATAATCTATTTTTATGAACATTTTCCTTGAATATTTTTCCACTAAAGTCATGTTGATCTTTGGGACTCATTCTTAAGTTGCCATGGTTACTAATTATGTACACATGTGGCTTTCTTCTGAATATCATTTGAGGACAAATGCATGGAATTATTAAATTTAACATAACATCGTGTTCTATCTAGGGCTTAATGGAGAACATTATGCTACGCTACACTCATTTTTCTGCATTTGTTCAGTGTGTTAAACACATTTTGGAAGCGAAGCGTTGATTTGCTGCTTCTAAGTCTCACACAGAAAGAAAACCCAGACTACAAACCTACATGAAAATTACAATAGCACAAAAAACTTTAACTTTACACCTGAAATATTTTCTAAATTTAAATATATGTAGTAACGCATTATTCTTGGACCCATTTTAAATACAAAAAAAAAAAAAAAAAAAAAAACATTTCAGCCTTTAAGTTTTTTTTCCCCCCCATTTTAGTGGACAACGAGTCAAAACAGGCATAATTCATAACATTTAACACATTTTTCTGACAAATTAAGTGACAAATATTTGAAAAAACTTCTGGTTAGTTGCATGATTTTTGATGTATTTATTCATATATTTATTTTCTTCCATTTCTAAAGTCACAATGAAACTGAATGTCCACTGTAATGTAAACCAAACAAAAGAAATTTAAAAATAGCAGCAGCATAATTAGGCAAGGCAAGTTTTTTCATACATATTAGTGCTTTAAATTAAAAGTGCAATTTAAAAACAGAGTTTGGTAAAAATGAGAGAAAATAGATATAGAAATGTAATATAGACTAGGGGTGTAACAATATATCACAATACAAAATTGTCAAAATACATATCTTTCGGCAACTGGGATGTAAATAAACAGGTAAACTGATTACTATAAACTATAGATCAGCTCCGTATTAGAGACTAAAATAGTATTATAGACATCCTCCCTTTTAATGTTTCATTTTCTAAAATTCACAAACTTCGTTGAGCCCCCTAGAGGCCTGGACAATGCCCATTAAACTAGACCCTGGCATCTTAGCTTTGCGGTTTCAACTTGTAATTTACAAGAAACATTGAATCAGTTCCAGTAAAAGATGGTTAAAGGGTTTCATTTCAGTTTTTTTGGTTGATGCTGTGAAGCAGATCTTATTGTGGACATAGTATCGTGAAAAGTATCGTATCGTGAGAAGTGTGCATTACACATAGTAAAGTAGTTTTGAGCAGTGACTTTGAAGCTTTTAACTGTGATGATGAAATCTCTGAGTATTAGACTTAATCGTTCTCATTGGCTGGTGCTCATTAAAAATCTCTATATCTTCAGTGAGATTCGCCTGCTGGAGAATTTACATGCCCTCTTTTTATATTCTAAAGCTGATATAGAAAAAAACATTGGTTCATTCCATCAGATGAATTAAACACTTAGAAGAGTTTGCACCACATGAATAATGCTTTTAAAATGTATTTACTAGGGCCTTCAAAATTAGAGTGTTAACGCAAACAATTCATTTGGAATATTTAACACGTTCAAAAATGTACACTCTTGACTCGTTTGCAGTTGTTGTTTTTTTTTTTTTTGCACATCCATGTGTTCAATGTATAGTATAAATAGAAGTATAAATAAGCCCAAAGAAGGACTTTTTATTAATGGCTTTATTTTCTGCCTTTTCACCAGTTTCATAGTTTGTCCCATAGTCACTTCCACCTTGGTCATGTCATCAGAGTTCCCCCACTGTCTTTCTTTTGGGGCAAAATTAATGTGAAACAAATTTCCGATAATACACAATACAAACAAACTTTCAATAGCAAACCAGGCTGAAAATGTAGACTTTCAAACATGTCAAAATTTTGCAAGAAAAGCAGAGGACAAAATATATAGATGAACACTAGAGGGGTAGTTAAATGATAAATTATACTGATTAGTAATATAGTGAAGTTTCCTTTATATTACTTGTTTTTGTGACGAGTAAACTATAATAAATATGGTGTTTAAGCTAAATTAAGGAAATTGACACCTGGATATCCTGGAAACCTGTTTTTTTGCAGGTATGTTGTGTACATTAGAAAATCTAAATAGTTTTAAAAAGTTTCTATGTCTTGAGTTTACATGAATTATTTACATTTTACATGACTGTGATTCATTTTTTATTGGTTGACAGCACTAGTATTTACTATATACACTAAGAGCATTAAAAGGAGCATCTCTCAGATCCTCAGACATACACTGCTTGCTAAAGTTTCACTCGCTCGTTGCTCGGAGAGAATGCATGCATAAATGCATAAATTAGTTCTAAAAATAAATAAAAGAGCTGCATTTAATTTTGATTAATCTGAGGAAACTGTGTGGATCCTAACCAGCTGCACAAGCAGCCTGAGCACAATGAGAGTGAGAGCAGTGAGGAATTGCATTACTTGCCTCTGAAAGTAACTCTCCAGCAGGTGCTGACTAGGAGGCTGCAGCACTATAGGGGAGCTCATGAATTAATCAATCGCCCGGACTTCAGAATGACAAAACGAATCTTGAGGAGGACAGACCTGGATCAGATTCCTGAGAAAGTGCAACAAAACATATGTCTTGAGATCATATTTATAATTCATATCGATCATATCCTGTGTGCTCAGAATTACATCACACACAGTGTGGCAGAATAGGACTGAGGTTGAGGGTTCTTGAGAGTCGTCCTGTTGTAAATGATCAGGCACACGAGGGAATTATTGCAGGCTGAGAATATTGTGCAGAGCTATTTATGCAGTTTGGGTGCTGTGCTGGAGGAAGCGAGATGATGGTTTCAGTTTTTTACACTGTACTCTGCCAGATTTCTGCTAAACTGGATGATTCAATCAGGTGCATACCAGTCAGTTTGTAGATTAACAAAACACTTCAGTTGGGACTAGTTAAAAGTGCAATGATTTATTTATTTACAAAGTCATTTTCGTTTTTGTATTCTGCATAGATTTGCATATAATTTGTGATATTGATTCTAGAAGTGTTATTATAATTCATGGAATTGCACAGTGATAAAATTAAAGAGCATACATCCTTGTAAAATGGATTTTTATGTTATTGGTCATTTCACGTTCAAGTCCTTAGCAATTCCTTGAAAATAGGTCTTGTCCTGACACAACTATTGTAAACTGACTCGTGGGAACCACAACTAATAAATATTTGTATACACTTAATGCTCCAATCCAGAGGAGAAAACACCACACCAGTTGTTTTACTCTCCTGGAGAAAGCAAAACTGTCCAACTCAGCAAAGCATGTACTCTCCCATGTGATGGCTTTTGAGTGAGACAGGACACAGTAAAAAAAAAGAAAATAGTGTAAGGGTCAGGCTAAGGTCAACGAGCTGGTGAAGCCTATTCCACATCACAATAGTGTTAAGCCAAGGTTAAACATACACCTGTTATGTGCTAATCACCAAAGCTAGTCTAACAATATACTGCAAAGGACTTAGAACAATGGACGAAAGCATGTTGGCTACAGAAAACCATGTAAACTCAGGGTGTGGTTTGAACCAGGGATTGTGGGAGCAAATGTTTTTCAACCCAACAGAAATGCATGCTTGTCGCCTGTGGGATGAAAGCAAACATCCTTCTAGCTAAAGCTCGACACAGGCACCAGATAGTACGGCGGCATCCCTCTGAAATGAAAGAGTCTCTACTGCCACACAGCTTTGTTTGTTTCAAGATTAGGAGGTGTTTTAAAAAGGATTGTCATTCTTGTTTTTGCTTGGTTTGCCAGTTTGCATAGGCTTATTATTATAAACAGAAGATGTAGAAAAAAAATCTTCAAAATGAAAACGCTGCTGTCTGATCAAATGCTCTCTCAAATGACACCGTTTTCCTCTAATCTTCAAGAGAAAAATACATTCTTGTAAAACAAGGGATCAGAATTCATTCTGTTTTTAATTTGGTCTGCACAGACTTCCAGGCAAGGTAGCTCTTATGTGCTAGATATTTGTTTTTTCACAGCTATCATGTATTTTACGTGTGTTTATGGAGGATTTGGGAATGTACACACTAATGGTAGCCATTAGCCTGTCCAGTTTAGAAATAGAAAATAGATTCCAAAGAGATTTACATGTTACGGGGAAGGTTTGGTAGAGTTTTCTGTACTGTGAACAAATGCTGTGCTTTCTCTGCAGAGAAATGTTAAGTGTAAGAATATTGCTACAAGAGCTTTCCTTCCATTTTACTTCCATGCAAACTTGCCACATCATAAAAATGTGCAGTGCCTTTAAAACACAAAAAATAAAAATCCACTAAATTGTTGCACAGTTCAAGAGTTTTGGGCTAACACATGGACAAATAATAAAAATACATGTATATTTTATTGTATAAAGTATGTGACAGCGTCACACTGTCTCACAAATGTCGTGCAGAACGGCTGACCGTCTGAGAATCACGGGGCATTTGCATCAGATCTTTTCTAAGTAGGTAAGCAGAAGATCAGTTAAAGCCAGGTCGGAAGGCGTTGACTTAAGGACCACTGTAATCCAGGTAATCCTACACAGATTTCTTAATGTATGCTCTCACAAAAGAGATTGGAGGATGATAAGGGCCCAACCCCGTCTTAGAATAGCTGGTAATCTGGTTCGGACAGAGGGCTCAGAGGTATTTACCCTGCCTTAACATTTGCAGAAGCAGATGGCAAGAAGGGGGGCTGGAGCCACCAAAATTCCTCATCCACTGACTGCGTGAAAAAGAACAATGGCTGATAATCAATGTTGTTCATATTGCTGTTGGCTCCTTAAGTACTGTCTGCCAGATTACAGGCTTTCCTGTGGATAATCAGAGAAGACAGACAATTGCCTTTTCTTCATCCTGAATGAATCCCCCGAGTAAAAACAGTGTAAAAAAGGCGGTTTAGGGAGGATACCGTCTTTTAATTCCTGATTAGTTCAGTCCCAAACCTTGTTGAAATTAACTGGGCAGGGTGCTAATCACAAAGCCTCAGAGACTCTCTTTTCTGTTTACAAGACACAAGAATATATCTCTGGAGTCTGAACACCAGGTTCTGATCCCTGGCCTCAACAACATTCGGCCATACAATGGACAAGCAGTTTGTTTTGTTAATTTGTTCGCTTTATAGCAACTGTGCTGGCATTCAATGAAGCCTGGTAGACAGCTGTCAATCCTGGTTCCCACAGCATTTGCATTTAAAATAGGGAAGCGTGGAACCGGGAGGGAGGGGGGGGGGGGTCAAAAATAAACGCACAATTGACCCCAGAAGGGAATCATAAACAGGATAGAAGATGAATGAAGAAACATGATTGAAGCTGCAAGCAGCAATCAAAGGGCACGAGCACCTCTGGCACCATCGCCTATTTGTGGCCAATGTAGGATTCAAGCAAGAACTGTTAACATTAGTTTAACTTAAAATAGTTAAAAACAATAAAGGCAAAATAAATAATGATACCGTTTTCGGTGGCGCCGTGAATTAGTCTGAATTCTTTTTTCTGTCATTGTTTTGGCCAATATTCCTGTCACATGTTAAAAATGGAGAAAAGAATTATCTCATCAAAGGTTCTTTTTCTGTGGCCACCTGGTGGCAGTATAACTGAGAGTGTACATTGTAGCTGTGTTCAGACATGGACTGCTAACATAGTTGGTAAATTTGAGGCCGATCAGACGTTGTTTGGCTGAGTTATCAGCAACTTCCTGTTTATGTAAATTAAATTTTTGATAACGACATGTGCACAGTTTTTGCAAAATACCCAACATCCTGTCCATTTTGGAAATGTGATTCAGGTTTCTTATTTTAAGTCTTGACTCCCTACACATGTGTGCGAAAATGAGAGTGCAACATAAGCTGAAACGCATTAGGTGGCGCTATGGAGCCATTTTGGCACTTTTCGAACCACCATCTGACATAAATGTGCAGGTGTTTCTTTTTTCCTCACCTAAATTTATTTGCACAGTGTTTGAAAACCACGGCCTAATACAGTGCTACCTCCAAGAGTCAAAGTGTATCTTTAAAAAATTTAGCTTCCAGATAGAAAAAAATTCCAACGAAACATCCATCCATCCATCCATCCATCTTCTTCCGCTTATCCGTGGCCGGGTCGCGGGAGCAGAAGTCTAAGCAGGGATGCCCAGACTTCCCTCACCCCAGACACTTCCTCCAGCTCTTCCGGGGGAACCCCGAGGCCCGAGGCGTTCCCAAGCCAGCCGAGAGACATAATCTTTCCAGCGTGTCCTGGGTCTTCCCCGGGGCCTACTCCCGGTGGGACATGCCTGGAACACGTCCTTAGGGAGGCGTCCAGGAGGCATCCTATACAGATGCCCAAGCCACCTCAGCTGACTCCTCTCAATGTGGAGGAGCAGCGGCTCCACTCCGAGCTCCTCCCGGATGACTGAGCTTCTCACCCTATCTCTAAGGGAGCGCCCAGCCACCCTGCGAAGGAAACTCATTTCGGCCGCTTGTATCCGTGATCTTGTTCTTTCAGTCATTACCCAAAGCTCATGGCCATAGGTGAGGGTGGGAGCATAGATTGACCGGTAAATTGAGAGTTTGCGGCTCAGCCAACGAAACAAACAGTTCTAATCTCCTATCCGCTTGTGAAGTCTGATGCCGCGCTGCGCTTCCGGGTCTTTTATGCATCAGTTCAAATCATACAAATATTCATATTAACCGGCTTGTTCCCTTTTGTGGAAGAGGCAGGGGTGCACCATGAGAGGTCACCAGTCCATCACAGGGCAACACACACTTTCACACCTAAGGGGAATAATCTAACTGAATTAGATTATTCAGTTTACCTGCCGCAGGTTTTTGGGATTGTGGGGGAAGATGGAGTAAACCTGGAGGAAACCCACGCAAGCACAGGGAGAACATGCAAACTCCTTCCAGGAGAGTCACCGGCGAGCCTCGAACCGGGAACCACAGTGTCAAAAAAAAATAAATTGATATAGCTAGCCAAATAATCTATGATGAAGAACAACCTTTGTTAAACCTTACCCTGTCTATATAAATAGGCACTTTGTTGGTTAACTGATGCAGAATGCTTCCATAATTAACCCGCAGCAGACTCATTAGAGCTGGAAGCGACAGGAGTAGATGGTGCCTGGACATTGAGTAGCCAGGAGACCGTATAAAACTCAAAGGTGAATTAGCGGCGGGGCCGAACAGAAGAGTTCAGTTTCTTTTATTGTGGTCAAATGATGTAAACTAGAATTTAATTCAATTAGCTTTCTGTTTTAATTGGGCAAATCGGAGCCAGATGGAACGGCCCATGCTCCTGATTTAATATGAAACTCCTTTGCCGCCTGTTACACAGTCAACGCTAAATGAAAGTGGACAGACTGATACATTTCCATGCAACGAAGAAATGAAACCAGCATTTATTGACACACACGTCAATGTTTGCTAAGTTCAGCACAGAGTATAACACATACGAAGAAACTTTGAGATGCTTTATGTTCCACGACAGAATCCTGACCTGTAATGTAAACACAATGTCAGCTTGGTATTGACTTCCAAAACAGAGGCGAGCAGATTTGATTATAGGATGGTGTGTGTTCCATTATGTGGTGATATGAAGTGTGCTGCAGGCAGAGAGATGTAAGTGAGGCAGACCTGCTGTTGAGGAAAGCATAGCCGGAGCTGGAAGGAAACACACTGTTCGTACAGATTGTGAGCCCCAGAGAGCTGCCCCACAGACCTGCCTGCACGCATTCAGAAGCCCGGCGCTTGCCTAGTAAGCACTTCATAAAGCTACAGTACTCTTTAATATCTTATGGTCGTCTCCACTAATGCTTGTGGCTTTTGTCACACATGATGGGGCTTGAAAAATGTATTATATTTTCTAAATAAATGGGACAACGATGCACCGAGAGATAAATGACTCTCGTTGGGTGCTGTCGTACGGGCTCCTAAATGAAATACTTCTTTTATTCACTGCTAAAATTAAAGGGAAGGTCTTTTCAAGGCAAAGCTTGTCTGTAAATACACCTGAAATATATTGATATTTTCGATGGAAAGCCTTCCTTCACATCACATAGATGAAAATCACAAAGACCAACGCAGCTCTTTTATTGAAATAATGAAATATTTCTTACAATTCTGACAGCTTACCAGTGTGAATTGATGACTGACAACTTTTATGCTTAATGTTGAATGTATTCTGTAAATCTATCCCAAATTCAAAAGTCATTGTTTAAAGCTTTTGTATGAACAGTTCATAAAGACAACAATGCAATGCTCAAATAACTTTTACTAATCAAATACTCTGAAGAACACTGTTCATTTAAAAAGAAAAATGTGTTTGTGAAATGGAAAGTCTATATTTTCTTCCCTCCGCTGCACAGGTGAAATATTGACTCAACCACTGCTACAAGGAGTGGGGTCACAAAACAAGTCCACTCTCTATCTAGAGAGAGAGATAGAGAGAGAGAGAGAGAGAGAGAGAGAGAGAGAGAGAGAGAAAGAGAGAGAGCAGCATTACAAATGTAGTAGTGTAAGAAACATTATTCTGATTTAGCCTAGTATTTGACTGTTAATATGACGGGTCTATTTTGTCTTGCGGAAGAATTCATGCAGTGAGGCAGCGGCATGTGCCCATCCAAGTGCGCTCCTAATATAATATTGTTGTGTTGTGCCGTAGCAGACGTCAGTTTTTCCATAAGGTGTTGATGATGCTGATAGAATTGCAGTGAGCTAAAAAAAAGCATTGCTCTTCTCGAGCCAAAAGCTTGTTCTGTTTTAATGTGGAAACTTTCTGAGTTTCAGCCGAAGCTGAAGTTAATTCATGTTTCGTTTGCAGCTTAAATCAGAGGCACTTTTTTAAGTTTTTTTTTTCTGTTTATTTAAAACTGCAATTTAATGTTTTTATTGCTTTTATAAATATATATTTGTATAGGGTTATTCCATGCAAGTTTGGTAGAGTAAAGTATACACTTGCTGCTCGGAGAAAAGAGAGTTTCAATATAAAGTGAATAGTTTCTTCCTGACATCGAAAGCACATTATAAATTGAGAAATAATGTCAAAATAAATCAAATTTGTTTTTTTAAAACGTATTTTGTGGAAATTATTGTTGTGGAAAATTAAAAACAAAAAATAAAAGATCTATTAAGTTACTGATTAATTGAATATTGCATTATTTGTATTTTATACTGAAACCATGACATTATCAGTTCAGCTGGTTTTTCACAGTGTGTAGTTTGATGAACTTTTACTTTCGGCTGTTCCCAGTTCAGGGGTTGCCAAAGCAAATCATCTGTTTCCACCTAACTCTGTCTTTAGTATTCTCTACTCTTGCACCAACTACCTTATCTCTAGCGCACTTCAGGCGAGACGCGGGGGTACACCCCGGACAGGTCGCCAGTCCATCACAGGGCAATACACACACACACACACACACACACACACACACACATTATTCAGTTAACCTGACCCTTTTTGGGAGTGTGGGTGGAACCAGCGTACTCTGAGGAAACCCACCAAGCACTAGGAGAACATGCAAACTCCTTCCGGGGAGCATTCGCTATAAGCTTGTTGTTTGATGTGTATGTGAATAGAGGAATATTTGGTTGCAAAGTTTGTAAAGGAAAGGTGATTAACATCCTGTTATTTTATCAAACATAAACCAATTCACGACTTGATCTCTTCTGGCTAAGATAAAGACAGCAATGTATTGTTATTATTACTTGTATTAGTTAAATAAAGCTCTCAAATGGATGTCATCTCCATAATGTAACTGATCATGAAAAAAGCAATAAGTCACTTCCACAAGGAACCTTTGGATGCATCACTTTTTGGAATGACCTTCATGTTTTGTAAAGGTTCTGGACATTTGTCACCTTTAGTGCTCTTTTAGTGAAAGGCCATGAAAGCATCCCCTTCTACCTAATGACGGAGCAGCATGAAAATCACACGCCAGAGGAGAACAACTTTCTTTGTTTATTGCAGGCGTCTCTTAGAAGAGTCAAAATATGTGTTCAATACAAAGTGCACCCTTTCATCGTTATTTTCATTACAAAAAATGGCATGTTTTCATGCAAATTATCTTTGTGGAGCATGATAAATCTCAATATGACACAGAAGCTGAGCACATGGACAGATAATGTTATTCCCCCCCTAAAACATTGAGCCACTGTCCCTTCAAATGAACAGCTGAGTGCATGCAATCAAGCAAAATGTGTTAAAACGCTCGGAGACAATCATTAGCAGAGCATGTGTAGTCGAGCATTCGAAGATCAGTTAAACGGATTATTGCATGTGATTTCTGCTGACTCCATGTATTCCACTGCTGGTAAGATCTCTAGAGATGAAATGGGTTCACCTTAGCTGTTCCCAGAGCTTATCGTCATTTTGCAGTAGTCACATGCAGTTTGGAGTTTGCTTGTCAAGCTTGAAACGTGGAGTTTGTTGTGTCTGTTTTTGACTTGTGTTTGTATGACAAGGACCTCAGCTTTAAAGACACAGCGATGAGAGAAAAAAAGCTACAACCTGCTGGGTGATATGAAACCAGAGAGGTTTTTTTCCCCCTAGCATGCCAGACTCTGATGAGGAACTCAATCTGTACTAATTAAACAGAGGCGAGAGTGGCTGTGGACTGGCAGCCCTGTCTGGCTTGATTTACAGTCTGATAGCACTAAATCAAGACTGCAAAGAGTATACAGAAGCTCCGCTGCGGGATTTATAGGAGTGAAGGTTCACATTGATCCCTTAGCTGCAGTCCATAAAGTGTGCACGTATATCTCACTGGATTTGATAGACACAACTCATAACTGTTTAAGGCCATTCACACCAAAGCGACTGCTATATGGTGTCGAGAGAATGATTTTTATTGCAGCCATACATCCTCTAAGAATAAAAAAAAAAAAAATATATATATATATATATATATATGTATACAAAAATTGCATACATATAAAATATATCAGCTGATGACAATCATATCGATAAAGCAAAGAGGAGATTTGTTTCAAAACACAATAAAAAACACTTTTCACATTTAGAACTCCATTCCATGATAAAAATGTTGGGTCTGGGCAGCAAAAGTTTAACAATATTTCGAGGGAGACAGAACCGAATAAGACTAGCAGAGCACGGTTAATCCATTAATAAAGTCAGACGGAGACTGAGACGTCCCAAAGTTTCATAAAAAAAAAATATATATATATATATATATTTTTTTTTTTTATATTTATATATATACTATATAATGAAAACAAAATGTATATGAAGTTCTATAATTTATGTATTCACTTTAATTATAAGCAGAAAAGTGATGAACCCATAGAACTTTTAGTATCTTAGATACAATCTCAAAACAACAACATTTATAAAAGTAACATTGACACACATTTACTTGTATTAGTTTGTGCTTTAAAATAAATTTGACATGTTCTACATTTAAATGTAAGCATATGGCAGACTAGACTAAACAAGGGTTTGGTTGTAAAGCAATACATTTCTTTTTCAAAAACGAAATATGCCAAAGTGACGCGGTTTTGAGGCTTGAGCTCGGAAGATGAATGAATGAATGAATGAATGACCTTTAGTTACCTTTTCATTTATGTCAAAATTAATTAATGAGCCTTATCATTAAAAACACAATTTATTTTTAAACACAACAGTAAGACAGAGATTTTCTTGAAGAGCGCATTACAAAACAAACAGTTTACTTGCTCTTCATACATTTCTTTTTTTTCTACAGTGTAACCACATCTCCCTGAGCCACTCTGTCTGTGTGCTTCTAAATGGAGCACTTACCCTTATAAACAAAATCAAAGCCTCGCAGAAATAAAACCATTGAGCGTACACACAGTCCATGGAGTGTAATAGATTTATTGCGCGCATAATGTCAATAACAAACAGACCAGACACAGCAGCTCGCTATAATAGAAACCATAATGTACAATAAAACTAATATGGTCTATTTTCCAGGCACCAGTTTTCATGTTGCTCCGGTCCCACTCCTGTTTGATTGGTTGTAAATCTCTTTGTGTCGAGGCACCAGCGAGCAGACCAGGACACATTCCTTACGGCTAATTCACTCCATAGATTAGCACGCACAGAGAGTACATGTGTCCGGCCCAGGGAGACGGACAACACTTGAGTGCATTGTGCGATCAGAGCTCATTTCTTTGTGAGGATGATTGGCTTCTCCTGCTGCAGATAATGACTGTGCCCTCCGTTGACTTTGAGCCGGTGACCTGAAATAAGGCTCACGAGTGAAACCGGAGCCTGTCTGAACCTGTGTGTGATTAAGGTCACCTAGACACACCACATTTTCTTGACCTCGTGCTCACATCGACCACAGCTTGAATTCATCGGGGAGTCTTTTGTAGTTCTTGTCACAATGCAAACATCAGGCCTCGGCTGAGCGACCAGGCCTCGGTATGTGCTTTCTCTGTTCTTTTCAGCCTCCCTGTTTTCTGACGGTTTGATAACACTCACAGGGGAGTTTTTAAAGCATATTCAGTGTGCTAACTTGCCAAGGACAAGCATTCAGTCATGACCACAGTGCTAAAACTGGCTTGTCGTGTAATTAGTAAGATGGCTACTCGTGAAAAAAGACACTGGGCTGAATTTTCCCAGCAGAATATGGCCTGTAACGTGAGATTTATGAGTTCCAATGCCGAGTTTACTCGAAATTCCTCTCCTTGCTGTGCCCTGTGAGGGCGTCAAAGTCAGCCTTTTTTACTCTAAAGTGTCCTGTCGTGCTGACCAATACTGCACCGTGGCCTGGTGTAATATAACAGATGACTCCTGCACTTTTCCACCAGCGCTGCAGGCAGCGCAGACGATTTATCGATGCCGGCAGTTACTCTGATGAGCGCATACGGGTGAACATTGATTACAAGAAAGTAGGGTCTCTGTGTTTTCTATAATTATTTTATTCAAACAACCATAGCGATAATATTAAGTTGCAGTTTCTAAATAAAAAAATAAGATTTTATTTCTACAAATAAAAAAAATGGATAGTCAGTTTATTGGAACATATAGACTAAAAAAAAGCTGTAATTATCTCATATATAGAAAGAGATAAATTAGATTAGGTAGATTTATTCCGACAATGAGAGATGAAACTGAGTCATATTCTGATTTGCACTTCGAAATCCGCAAAGACCCATGACTGAGGTGTCGCAAAGTGATTTTTGTCATTTATTTTTTTTCCACATCCGTATAAATTTCACAGGAATTATGTGCAATTATTAGCCTAATAATATTAGCGCCCATTCAAACACTTGAAAAAACAACCACATTCTCTGACACTTCAGAACCATATGGCTGATGAATACGGCTTTGTAGGGGTGTCCCAATTCATAGGCGTACACCCCATCAGACTCTATGGTGTTGAAACCCTTATCTGTTTTTTTTTTTTGAAGCTGCACTCATCTCCAGAAGGTTTTTGACTCATTCTTCTTCTACAGATGTTCTTAGAGGTTCACATCCAAGAATTGGCGATACACGGCCACATCCATCATCCCTAAAAACCCCACAAAGTGAAATGTCCACCCCAATGTCTGCTCGTTCGTCAAACAAACAGTTGAGCTGATATGACGCCTCACAGAACGAGTTTGGTCTCATCTACCTCCACAAAACTCAAGCATGAGTCATTCAGATGTTCAGAAGATAAACAAGTGCTTTTGCAGATGACTGACTGGTGCCAGCTGCCTGGGATCATTGACAAGACACTTCTGAGCTGGTTCTTGTTTGATGCGATGTTGTCTGTGGTCCAGACTGAAGATGGTTTTATAGTCTTGTTACCTGTTGTCAAGTTCTCAATGTTCTACAATGTTTTTCCCGGGGGGAAAAAAAGAGTTCTTGGTCATTGTTTTCTGTTGAAAGGCATCTGTAATGACAGACAAATTCATGTAGGATAAAACGAATATAAAATAAGCTGGTGATAAATCTACCTTATATTTCACTCAGATGGTAAATAAGTGAAGATTTTAAATTACATGTGTTCAAGGCGGATCTGTCACTGGGGACATCGTTTGATTATGAAGCAATAGCGTGTTCTGCTTGAGCAATACATCAGTATGAAACATCATACACAGAGAGGAGTGAGGGCATCAGTTTAACCTTGGCATCAAAACCTACACTGGCATCTATTCATTGATTTTCAGCTGCTAGACGATAGAAACGTATAGTTTTGTTTGTCAGGTTTTATAAAACATTGATCAGAGGTGGATGATGTATAATGTAAGAATGAATAGAGCAGTGGGTGCACAGCTTTTTTCTGCTCTGGAGTCGTATTGTTAGATTTCATGAGCCCCACAGCTCCATGCAGCTGCCCGTGCCGCTCGTTTTCCTTTTATACTCTTGAAACTCACCTCCTTTTAAAATAAAACATAATAGCTAGCAGAAGTGAATACACTCTTTTCATGTTGGGAAAACTGATTTATTACATTCATCTATAAACCTTTCAGATTTAGCAAAACCAAAGCTAAGTATTCCTTTAGTCCCTCCGTTAAGAAATTATTCATTCTGAACTCAAACATAGTTCTAAAACTCAACAGTCGGATAGAAATCACTGTAAAAAAATCTATTGTACATTTGAGCCATTGTAACGAAAAGATCTTGTAAAAAAGCAACAATCAACCTTTGGATTATTTTTATAAATATATTGTTCACTTGCTCAAACTTAGATTTGACTGCCACTGAAAATAGGGTTTGTGTGGTGACCTTGACCCTCTATGAAAGGTGCTGATTAAATAAAACACACTATTATTGATATTAAAAAAGAGAACAATCTATTATCTACAGTAGGTTCATTTGCAAAGAAACGCTCATTGTTACACTCATTAAACTATTTTATGAGAAACAAATCAGCCAAGTGAAGATAATCCAGATGCTCTACAATTTTATTTGGATATTGCAAAGTCATCACAGCCTTCCAAGCCTACTGAGTAACATCTTAGTGTTCTCCTGAAATTTCTAAGTTGTTAAAAAAGTAAGACACTCCATCGACTCTGCAGAACTCTCTCTGTAACACACTCCCAAAGGTTCTCTGTGTTGAAATTTGTGTCAAACGGTTTCTTTGTTTGATTCCAGGTGCTTTTATAATGTGTTGGTTCATGCATGTGGAGTACTTAATGAAAGTTTTTCAATCATGTATTTTGTTCTTATTTTGGGGTGGGAGTCTGAATCTGAGAGAATGGGGGAACAGAAAACACAAATATGTTCGACCTTCAAAAGTGCTTTGAGACCTCGCTTTCACCTCTTTTATTTCTACTAAAATGCAGTTGATTAAAACCTTCCATTAAAATTGAGTTGCTAGTAAGGAATGAGTCTTAACTGTGAAATCTCCTTGCCATGCCCCGTGGGGGTACCAAAAGGAGATGCTTTAGCAAGATACTCAGTATAAGCTTCCCCATTCGAGCTCTGTAAATGAGTTGTGTGGCATTTTCCCTTCGAGAACCGCTCCTCATGTTGTGGCATGTTTTAGTGTCTGATGTCGTCGATGAAATCCCATATAGGGCTCTACTGTTTTCTTCTAACTCAAAAAAGAAAAGAAAAGGGGCCTGCCCGGGTCACCCAGTGCTGCCGAGGGGGGCTCGTTCCTCTTAGTGTCTGTGTGTCTCCGATCAGTGCAGATTAGGACATTATGTGACCCGTACGTTTCTGTATGTATGTGTGTACAAACTGCACAAACTGTACTGCACGAACTATAACAAACGGATATGTTTTTCTAGGTAGGGTTTCTGTAAGTGTGTGCGTGTGTGTGTGTAGTTATGTAGAAACTGTTTAAGCTGTACTGCACAAACTGTAACAAGCTTTTATGGTATGTTCAGGTAGGTATTCTTCACACTCGTGAATCTTTCCTTCCTCATTCACATCCCTCATTCATCCCCTACACCCTTTTTCACACCCTCCTGTCCTGATGTTATTGATGCAAACTGGTCCATAGGAAACATAAATAACTAAATAACTACATAAAACCACTGCTATCATTCAGAGGAGGGAACACCACATCAGGTGCTCGCTCCCCTGGAGATAACAAAACTGTCCAGCCCATACGAAGCACCTACTCCACTAGGTGGTGGCTCCTAAGCAAGACAGGACAAGAGGGGAAAAAAAAGGAAAAGAAGTGCAGTAAGAAGTGCAAAAGTGCAATATGGATTTATTTATTTGATATAATTGGAAAATATATTTGAAGAGAATTGTAAAAAATTGGAAAAAATATTATATCTATATGAAGAGAAATAAATTGATTATAAAAATTGATATAAAAAAATAAATTGATTATCTCTCATTTTCCATCCATCCATTTTTCAACCGCTTCCTTGGACTCTTGTAGAAGTGATCATTTTGAAATGTTTTGTAACTTGTATATATTTCAAATCATAAATATAAAGTGTTGCATATAAATATTTATTTGTTTACTACCTTGGTAATTAATTTAATTCATATTCAGTGTGAGAAATAATTAACATGATCAGTGTCTTTGCAGAGATGAATATCCTTAAATATTAATGAATTCAGAAGAGGGAATCAAAGTGGTAGCCCTTTGCTTTAATCAGTGCCCAGGAAGTAGCTCTCGGTCCAAAAAGGTTGGTGACCCCTGAATGTGAGTGAATAGGTTGTTTGAAAAGCAAAGAGTCCAGATTATGAGCAACATCTATTTTTCAGAATGATTACAAACAGTATTTTGCGTTGAGTCTGTACCAACACTTGGTGGTACGATGCCAGACACAAGGAGGTTTCGCTGCTCCTTCCTTGAGATGCTGAGTTTCGACAGACACCAACCAGCTGAAAGGATGTCAAAACAAACCTCATTTGTTCAGAGCCTCACCTCAGCATCTGAACCAAAAGTGTAATTTTAAGTTTATAAACAGGAACAGAAATATATAATCAATCATTTTGGTTCTCCCCACCATATCCCTTCACTGAATGAGGAGGCCCCAGAGTGGTTTTCATTCAATGGATTCATGGTTCCCATTAAAACAACAATTAACCATATTCCAAATGTATTATTCCACTATCAACCATGGTTTATGTCATTCATAAGCATAATGTGTGCTTTTTGGTGGTGAATTTACCATTAGGTTGGTTTTTTTGCCCTTTGGGGATCTTTAAATGTTAGGAATTACCTTCTGTTCTTCGCAAACACCCGGGATGCACAACAGTTAAGGCATATTTAAATTAAAATGGAAAATTAAGTGTGTTTGAAAACAGCTCTCCTGGTCTGCTCGAGTCTAAAGAGAAGACATGAAAGACAGAGTCAAAACACACATTTCCGGGAAACTGAGGAATCCTGCTCCTCTTATCTATTTGATTTTGCACTTGGGGAATTTTCATCATCTCATGCTTCAGACCTCAAGTGCCAAATTCGTTTGCATCCGCTTGAGGCTTGGAGAGTTGAAACAAAGAGGTGTGAGTGGAATCAGCCGCAGACACAGAAGATGTTGATGGAGAGGAAGAGTGGTGGGAGGGAAACCAGCAGGGGGGAGGGGACCTGAAGCCAGCCAATCAAAGCAAGAGGATAATTTAATCTGACTCAGTCTTGCTGTCACTTTACATCAACTGGTTAGTGGGCCAGGCCTCCCGAAATGAATTAAAATGCATGAATAATGAAACATCTGTGCCTAAGTGAAAGACACACACATTCTTTAAATGGAAGCTGAATACGAGGCTTTTATAGCAAACCATTTTAGCGTCATGTGAACACATGGATTAGTTTGATTTTTTCTTTTATATATTAATTGAGCAGCTATATTTCCAGTTTCATCGTAATCGAACGACTAGAACATTTAGAATAATGTTGCCTGCAGAAAAAGGTGTAATATAAATGCGCTCGAACAAAACCCAAATACCTAGAACAGCAAGACACTTTTAAAGTTTTAGTGTAGCCAAGGTTAAGCTCCCTGCTGTAAACCGCTGTCTCTCTATCATTGTTTACTGCTAGAAATAAACGTGATATTGCTTTTAATGTTAATCTCCCGCAGAGAAGAGATATGCACATACTTTGACTTGAGCCTTTACTTTAGCCCTAATCTTGCGCTGGCAGTGTACTTTAATGTATGCTGCCACATTGTGAGGAATGGCGGAACGATAACACTTTGTGATCTGCGATCCAGTCAGAGATCAATGCTCGGGCAAATAAAAGCATGCGGCTGCTGAGGCCAGAGAATTTATAAGCAGCTGAAAGTATTGCAACTGAAGCCTCAGACACATAAAACCCGAGGTGAACAAGCTTTCTAGGCTGGCAGTGATGTCCTACTTAAGGGAACAGTTTATTCACCCTCATGCTGTTGCAAAGCCGGATGATTCGTTTTCCTCTCAGGCTCAAGGAGAAAACCATTGTATTTTACTTTTAAAATAATGAAACTTTCAAACACCAACACAAAAGGTAATTCAGTGTAGACAGTGTTCCAATGAAACACAGCAAATGTTACACTAAACAAAGAGGGGTCTCTTTAAGCCATTAGTTAATTGTTGAGGTGCTTGGGTATTTCTCACTATCTGATGGTCATTTTCCAGCTGTTGGCTTCCTGGAATTGGCATGTTCTCATCATGCTTACTTGGGTTTCCTCCGGGGACTCCAGATTCCTCCACAAGACCAAAAACATGCGCCAGGTTCATTAAATTCTCCAAATTCCCCTCAGGAGTGAATCTGTGTGTCGCTCTTTGATGGAGTGGTGGTCTGTCCACGGTGGACTCTGCATATCACCCAAACTGTGCTGGAGAAAAGGAAGAACTGATCAAAGTTAGTATCAGTTGTCATCAAAATGTTTCGCTATTTATATTGTTTCAGTGGGTTCTAGAGGAAGTTTTGATATAGACATCAACATAGACGACCACTATACAAACTGGTGGGATTTCTTAATGAAATATTGAATCTTTTTCCAAAACGTAAATCAGATTCAGAACTTCTGTAAGGAATTCCCAAGGCTCAGTCCATAGAGCAATGTGCTAGCAATGCAGAGGTTTTTGGTTCAATCCCCAGGGAGAGCAGGGAGGGAGAGAAGTGACGAACTGTGTCTGTTCCTTGAAATCTAGGTTTCGTTGGAGGTAAGTGAGAGCTAAATGCAGGGACAACTTGAATTTCAACATGGTTATGCTTCAAAAATTGTAAAAGTAATGTTTTCTGAACAACATTTTTTAAAATTAATTAATGGTTTTACCTTTTAAACTTAAGACCTATTCAGGATTTTATCCTTTCACTCCGACTCGAATAGTAGTCACATAGAATTTTCTCTAAATTGAACCCACTGCACCTACCAGAGCTGCTTGTTTTGAGACATCATATTATATAAGCGTAGATTTGCCAGAGGGTTTGCCATGACATCACTTTCTTACTGGGCCACTGCCCCTTCACTGAGTGGCAAAACAATAGGTAAAACACAAGAATTGAACAGTGTCAAACCGTGAGTTATTCTGATGACTGCAATCTGCACGACTGACTAGACAATCGCATCCGTGGACAGAGATATGGCCAGAAGATGGAGTTCCTGTTTTCAACTTCTGGATACACTCAAAACAATGTGAGCATGTGTACAAATCGCCTGGGTAGACTATAAAACAGAGTTTGTGTGGGAGATATCGCCCACTGAAAGCTTGACTAGCTTTAGAGAAGTCAATAACATTATTTTAACATTTATTGGCAAATACTATAAAAAAGTTATTTTAACCACCACATAGATCACTAGTGGCTGAATTGCCAAGTGCTCTATTGGATTAAAGTTTTTTTTTTTATTATTTAATTAAGTTTAGCACCTGGTTTCCAGTTATTTCTCCACAAAACTGTGTGTGGTGACCAACTTAAAAGCTAAGAAATGACTGCCATTAAAGTCTGTGACATTTCAGTGCTTTTAGAGCTTGCATAGTAAACTTAAATCTACTTTGTTATAAACCCACTGCCACTGGTTATAATGGTGTTTCTTAAGATATATTTGCTATCATGATGATGGTGGTGGTAATTTTTTTTTACTATAAAAGAGTGTGATAATTGCAATGTTTGAAAAAAATAAAGCTGGTTATTTATTAGGTTATGTCATATAATGGGTACCTGGAATATAAGTTCAGTTATTAGTAAGTTGGATTAAAGACATGTTTTTACAATACACCACGATGCGTTCATATAAATGGCAAATTTATTTGAGCAGCACGAAAATGTTGGAAATATATACCGAAAGTTTTGTCCTTGAAGAACAATAATTCCAGCCTGAGCAAAGGTAGTCTATGTAAATAGTATTTATGACATGATGTTTGTCAGAGAGCGTTCGTCAAGGGGAATGTTCCTGTCACAGGTTTCCATCCATCCATGAATATCTGATGCATCAATTTGAGTTAAAGAGGCATAGAATGTTCAGGAGAAAAGAGCATTATTTGATGGTATTTGACGGTTGTAATCCTTTGTAAGGCTCACCCTGAAGTTGCCTGCGGGAGAATAGAACAAGAGAGCAGATTCCCGCTTCTGGCTGAATTCACTGCTGTTATCTGGCTTCCCTATCCTCTTGTTTAGTGATATTGCATCCTGCTCTTTGATATTCCCGTTAATCCTTCAAGTAAAAAGATTTAACTGGAGATTATGCTGTTTCTATGAACGCCTGCTCTTGCTCACTCTGGCGTGTCTGAGCGAATGCTCCCGAGGCGATGTCATAACTCCAATCCCACAGAGAGAAAGCGGAAAAGGAAGTGGCGGGTATCCCATTGGCGCTGTTACTCGCGTTTACATGATCTACGAGATCAAAATATGCATGCAACTCGTAATGAACACATCAGACAGAGTTTAAATCTTCATTTAATGACTTGGAAATATTTTTAAATCAGGGTTTCATCACCACACCAGTTTATTTATTATTTTAATACAAGAAGTGACTCTTAAATGCCACACTCGGAACAAGTGTTAGGAAATTAGACTCTTCAACTCCTGCCGGCTTTAAACTCTCAGATGCATTTAGTGTTGCTGTTCCCACGCATCGGATATTCCGTTCACGCTTTATGTTGAACAACAATACAACACACAGGAATCCTTTGGTTTGATTTATAACCCACAGTGGTAAGAAAGAAGTATATGGACCTCACA
Organism: Danionella cerebrum; assembly: GCA_007224835.1. Classification (NCBI taxonomy): domain Eukaryota; kingdom Metazoa; phylum Chordata; class Actinopteri; order Cypriniformes; family Danionidae; genus Danionella; species Danionella cerebrum. The sequence goes on along the minus strand of SRMA01027304.1, from coordinate 286,489 downwards.
ATGTGAGGATTGTTTTCTGAATGGATGTCTATACGATGTGATCTGATGTTCTTCTAGGTCAAAGTAGAAAAATAATACCTCAAACCTTTTCTTTCAAATAAATCCAGAGCTTCTCTAGGGTTCTGTTCTTAACAAAGACATGTACTATCAGAATTCTTGGACTGTTTTTATTTGTGGACTCATCAGTGTCAGTGGCAGGATGTCAGTGCCCTTGATTGGATGAAGATCATGCTTTATTATTTAACATTATTTTGAAAACATTGGAATTCCAAGTTTCACGTACTTGTCTTTCAACTCTTCATTTGATTGAAGTAAAGGCCTCTACACTCCTGTTTAAATTTTCGATCCAAAGTTTCGTGCTAGAATGCGCCTTGATCAAAAAATATTTGGCGCCAACACAGAACAAGTGGTGCCAACGAAAAGTTTGGCTGTGCCATATCAGATTGGTTTTCACAAGGACATTGAAGGCAAGGAAAGATAAAGAAGAGCAGGAAGGAAATAGCGCGATGACAGAGCAGAAATGAAAGAACACATAGAAAAATCCTGGACGTTCATTCTGTTGATGGCTGATCACCGGGAGCTGTTTGACAAATGCCATGACGATTACAAAAATGTGCAGAAAAGTGAGGTTTTGTGGTGTGCTATTACCTTGCACTTGAGAGTTAATGGTAAACGCCATCTTCAGGCAGGGAACATTATTTGCATCAAAATTTCCTCGACCCAGAGAAGAGCACCGTGCTGAGAAGCATCTGAAGATTTGTGCGAATGCATCACCAAATGTCATTTTAGTTATTGATTAGAATAAGCGTGTCCTCCAGTGGTGGAAAAGTTACATATTGTAAATCGTTCGCGAGATTTGTAAGCAGTTGGCAACTGTGCTCCGGAGCATGAGCTTTGTGTTGCAGCTGGATTGTGAGTCGCATCATGGAAACGCTGTTGTGTTGTGAACTAGTGTCGTATATTTCAGATGTTAAATTCCTGTTGGGTAGTTTCTGTGTTTCACCACTGGCTCTCATTGTGATTGTCTGTTTCTTTAAAAATGCAGCACTGGATTACTTGACATTTGTAGGCAAATCACTGTTGTGTTTTGCTAATGGTTTGCTGTGTGTTTTTCTGTTTGTGTATGTTTTTAAGTCTTTTATATTTTGCTGATATGTGACACCAACTGCAGTTTCATCCACCTATTTTTTATGTGAATTTAGAAAATGTTGAACATGCACATAAAACATTATGCGCAAAACAGAGTAAGAAACTTTTTACCTGATAAGAAAAAAAATGCACATAAACTAGGATGGAAATAAATCCCAGCATCAAAAACGTCACGTGATTTTACTTCTGGGGTGTGGTGGAGGGATATAATGGACTGATTTCATTGCGCATCTGAAATGTTGTTTTGGTCATTTTTAGTCAATCATCAAAGTGGTTCAGGAAGACCACCTCCAAGTAAATTATTAAAAACACAATATTTAGGTTTTAGCTCTTAAAGTTGGTGAGTAAAATAGATAAAGTTTTTGATAGAAATATCCAGTAGCGTTGTCAAAAGGAAGTGGAATTTTTTTTGTTCTTCTTCATCGACACAGGCGATTAAAGTGCTTCAGGAAATGCTGATACACAAGTACAATCAGAAACAACACAGAATGGGGAGGCAGGATATTGTGAAAAATTAATGACGGGTGCTGTGGTGCTAAAAAAGTCTGCTAGAGTAATGCAAGCCGCCTTTCAGGTGGAGGTGCAAATTGTCTTCTTAGTCTTGATGATATGGCATCATCTTATAAGCAGAAGTGGTGGTTTTGAAAGTACCGTTCTTGTATTTCTGTCATCCTGTAAATACCCACAAAGGTCTTACCAAATTGACTTGCAAGAAGATTGACTTGCCTTTAAGGGACTTTAGAATGACATTATCATATTAAATTACAGTGTTGGGTTTTTCTCCTTTGAAACAAATTGAATGCTGGGTATTTTACTCAGATAAGGGCCCAGGAGGCTTTCATTTGGCAGCTTGCAAACCATTGCGGTAAGGTCTAGTGTGCTACTTGAAAATATTCCTTTCCTTGCCCTCAAAATGAACTTGTGCCACACTCATTGTGTTGCATTTCTCATGGATTGTAGTCAGAGGCTCTGCTGAAGTGCACGCCAGTCTCGTGTGGAATGATATACCTCTGGAGATTTTTTTCATAGGTGTTTTGGGGGGTTAACTCTTATTAAACAACGTATCAAAGCACAGGTTCTTGATTGGATGTATATACATAGTATTGTTCTTTCTTCTCTGCATCATGCTGTGAATTCTTTGAAAGTAGCAAGTATTGATTGGAGCTACCAAAATACCATATTTCTGATGAGGGTTTTGAGTGCTGTCACAGGTTTTTATGGCCTGATGTTTAGCGGTTTTAAGAGCACCTCGATATATTAGTGGCATCTAATTGCATTATCTAAGGGGAGATGGATGGCGCCAGCTAAAATGCTTGGCAGAGACTCAAGCTTTGAGGAAGGCAAAAGCATCTTTACAGCCTTTACATCCATTCCCAGCTGAGGAGCTTTTATTCATGGTTCAGTGAGCTTTATTGTCATTAATATTATCATTATGTAGCTTTAAAATTAATGTTTCCTAATGAGATTTTTCATAGACAATACCAATAATTATTCACTATGGAAAAAAAGCCTTTTTTATTTTAGATCTTATTTTACTTTTCCTTTTAGGTCACAATTATATATTTATTTACAATTACTGTCTGGGTGGCGCGGTGGTGCAGCGGGTAGCATTGCTGCCTCTCAGTTAGTAGGTCATGGGTTTGAGGCCATTCCTAAATGGAGTTTGCCTGTTCTCTCCATGCTTACATGGGTTTCCTCTGGGATCTCTGGTTTCCTCCGCGCCTCAGATTGACTCCAAATTCCCTTTAGGATGTGAGAGAGAATGTGGCCCTGTGTCTGAAGTTTGTCAGATATCATTTGTGGATCTTATCCTGTGAATTTGTACATCTCAGCTACATTCATGGATCTGCTCCTGAGAACTTATGGATCATACACTTGTGTGTCTTTTGATCCTAAAACAAAACAACAACATTGTCCAAATCGTAGAAATTATCAGAAAGACTAGACTTTGATTTTAGTTGACCAGACTAACAAAAAACTATGGGGGTATTATTGATCCAATGATTAGGGGTGGAAAGGAAGAGGCTCTGAATTAAGAACAAGTAACATAAAATTATTGCAAACAACAACTTGTTGAAAACTGTAAAACGCTAGCCACTTAAAAGCATTTATGTTTATTTTAATTAATTCCACTCACCTCTCTCACCTCAAATCTTCTCAGTTTGAAGCCTCTGTCTTCCCACCCCTAAGAACGACGTGATTGGATAGGAAGAGCGGCAGTCCATTGCAATCTGATTGGTTTACCTGTTGGTGGGCGGAGCTCACTTATTAGTGGTGAGATTTGCCGTGAAATTGTAGTCAAGATGCACAAATGCACAGCGAGAGATTCACAACTCACAGATTGAGATCCACAAATGTAGACTGATCCGCTAATAAATCGAAACTAATTTGTATTTGTGACTCTTGAAAAGAAACCGTATTTATTTATCTACCTGACTCAATAATACCCCATAACTCACATTCACATTTAAAGTAACCAATTTCTAGAAGGAGTACTTAGATGCTAACTCCTCTCTGGAAGGCCACCACAGAACTCTCTAACCTTAACCCTCGAACCAGCGACCCACTAAATGCCAGCAGCATTACCCACTGAGCCACCATGCCACCACTGAAAAAAAAATAAATTCAGAGAATTCTTTATTATAAAAAAAAATCAGCAGTGGGTAGCACTGTGAGTGAGAAGGTCGGTGGTTTCAAGGTCAGCTGTTGCTTGCGTGTGGTTCCTCTGGGTTTCCCTGGTTCCTCTTGCCTTTGACGGACCGGCGACTTGTAGAGGGTAAAGAAAGGAGGTAAAGAAAATCAATGAAGGAATGTTTATGAATGTGTATTTGTATTATTTGAATATCTGGGCACTTGTATTTACTGGTGCAGTGATCAACAGCTAGAATGCTACCGATCATTCTCAGACTGCGTTCCCCACAATCCCCTGCTCTGCCCAACCAAGAATTCATTGATATCTCCACCGTCCCAATCTTCTACTCATCTCTTCATCCCTACACACTATATAAACCCCTTCCGTTGCCACTCTTCTCTGTCAATTGTTATTTATGTAAGACTCTTGTCCTCGGCCTGATTCTTGGTAATTGGATGGATTACAGTCTGTACCTTGACCTTTGCTTTGTTCTAAATGATTCTAAATTGCTCCTATTTGGGTCTGTTCCTGAGAGTAAATCCAGCTGCACTCTTGGATCTCCTCATCCCGACCCGATCGTTTTACGTAGCCTAATACTTCATTGTGCGAGTATTTAAAATAACGTTGACCAATCATTGTGTTTCATAGTAACAAACAGAGTGAAGCTCAGCGAAGCAAGTTTTGACTGACCCCCTGGTCTCTGATCATCTTCCTCCTCTCAAATATGGATTCATGTATTCTTTGTTTTATTTTATTCTGCATTTGAAATGTGCACACATCAACACACTTTGACTCCAGTGCGACCTGGTCAGAACTGAACAATCAGGCAATATACCGCCCACACAATTAAATAGAGTAAACAATGCAGTATTATATGTAAATCTTTCTCCCACTCCTTACCATACAAATAGAAGAGTGCACCCACACTCACACACGCACACACATCACACGAGTAAAAGCTCCTGCTCGGATTGTGTTTGCTGTGCCCTTATGACTTAAGTGGTGGGCTACAAATGTAAGTAAACATTGAAGAGTTATCAACTAATATATAAGTGAATAATTGGCTTTGATATTAACAGAACTAAAAATACAAACAAATCTTTCACAAAATCAATTTTTTTCCCAATAGTGTTATTATGCCAAATGATCTTAATTGAACTGTCTGATCTTCCGTGAGAACATGGAATGAGGCAGGAGCAACGAGAAGAGTTTACAGGGTTTATTGATAACCAGCATGAAATGCTAAAGCGACAGTGCTTGGCTCTTATCTGGCCGCCTGGCAATTTCCATCCATTCTTGGGATACTGGGGTAGCATTTCCAAGTTAGGCAACATGGAATTTTTCCAAAAGATTAGGGTCTACGAAGTATTCTCTGAGAATTTTCATAGGTTCTTAAGAGGCTCCATCCCAAAAACGGTTTGGGGTCACTTAGTACGAGTCTGGATCCCTGGAGACATTACCGGCTGGTGTATCCATCAAAGAAAGCAGTGGGAGAAGCTGTTGGCAGTGTCATCTGTTTATATTTGCTGATACAGTGATGATAATTGGGAAATGACTTGAGGATACACAGGTGAAAGGTATGAGGTAGAGCTACGGGATCAATCCTAACACTGCACATATATCATTGGGACTAATCAAAAGAAAGTATTTAAAAGATGGCTAAGCTAACAGTCATGGTGTTGTTAGCATAATGCAGTCAATGCTACACTGGAAATAGCTAAAGTAACATTGTTGATCCTGAATGTTATCACAATAGCTCCATTGTGCAGTGTTTCCTCATTGATATTATAGACAAGTTTCTCTGTGTTTTACATTATCATCATTCATGAAATTAGTTTTTTTTTGTGCTTTACTACAGTTTCTGTTGACACTTTTTGTCACTGCAAGCACAGAGCAGTTGTCCATGTGTGGCTTAGTGATAGTTGAGATGTTTTTGCCATCTGTTTTTTATCGATTACCATTTGAAGCTGTGCTTTTCTTTTATGCAGCGCGTGTAAATATAATAACATCAGGATAATTTGCAAAACAGCACCGACAATTATCTTTTAACACTGTGACAAAGTAGCTAATATTTGCCTGCTTCTTATGGAACATTGTAATGTTTGTTTTTGTATTATGAAATGAGCGAATCCTGCAGAAATCCTCACAGTGATAACATGCTAAAAAGGGTTAAAAGTTGAATATATATATATATATATTAGGATTGTTAAACTTACACCATGCTTTTTTTACAGCTAGTCTGGTTCATTAAATACATAATGTATGAAGTGCAATGCTACCATTGATCAGCTCTGGAATAAATTGAGTTGAAATTCTATTAACGTAACCAGTTAAGCATAAAGTGTGATGAATACTTCACAATAGTGCAGAGCTGCATATGTAGATGAACCTATTATAATTTTTGAGCGGTATTTAAATATATAAACTTCATACATGTGTCTATTAACTGGTAGTTAGGAGCATGTATCTTTTAGACAGTGCAGCGGTATTCTCTTGGATCTCCTCCACGCTTCTTTGATATGGAACAATAAAGAGAACACCATTGTTTTTTATTTATTTATTTCCGTCCATCCGATTCAGCCACCTTGTTTAATTTGCTGAGTGCTCAATTTGTCACTAAGAAATGTGTGGAGCGATGAGGTCTACTCAGCGGCTCCTTGTTTGTGGCGCCGGTCTCCGTTGGCTCTCTGTCTGTGGGCTTCAGCCTGACTGCCTGCATCTCTCCTGTGGCCAGCCGTCTCTCTCTTCTCCTCACCACAAAGCATTTGCATGTACTCTCATTTAAAGCAATTAGGCCCTAACCTGTCAGCCTGACAGGTGGCCTCCATCTCGCTAAATGCACCTTTAATGTTAGTGCCTGAGTTAAGTCTTAGCGGGCCTGCGTTGACAAACCGTTGTGTTTCTGTATCGTGAATAATTAGGCCAATTATTTCAAGCGGATGGTGATTAAACATATGCGTTTTGCCGATTCAATCCGGCAGGGGTCTGTCACTCCTCTCCACACGGGCCACTCACTGACCCAAATTAAGGCAGGAATCCCTCCCTCTGCAACCCATCAACTTCCACTGCAGTGGCATTGGAGTCAGCGAGCGTACGGGCCTTAATAAAACAGTAATGATAATGAGTACTGGTACTGCGGCGCTCCACTCTATGCTCGACGTGGCGCTGAGCGAGTCTTATTTTCAAGACAGCGATTTACTGCTAACAACCTGATTTATGATCATTTAATTTCTTCATTTAGCAAAAAGCACAGCTTTCTTAAGTGTTGTGCGGTTGCTGCTGTTCCTACTTGAGAGCACGAGGCGCTTGCATCATTGTGACTGATAAGGTTAAGCTGCATTAGTTTGTCTGAATTATTCTTGCTTTTTGGTCACACATCATTTCATGAACATAATGCTCCTCTAGATTAAGCCATGTCATCTTTAACAAACAATCCACATTGTGGATAATCTTCTCCTCAGCTCATCCTCCATTCTTTGCTTTTGTCTCTGTTCGATTCTTTAATGTTTTACATTCCTGCTAGGATCACCAAGAGCTTAAAGCAAACCATCTGTCTAGAATCATGTCAGGAGCTGACCTGAATTCAGTCCATGAAGGTCCTTGTCAGGTTGAGTTTCCTCACAGAAAAATGCAGTTGTTTCACACTCGCTTTCATCGTTTAACCCGATGCAAATGAGCAATGCAAAATAATGGCTGTTGATACAGTCGTGTTAGAAATATTGACAGTCTGCTTTGCTTACATCTGATGTTAATCATCACTTGCAGGTGAGGCTTGCTGTTGAGCCTGCCCTTCATTACAAAACAAGCTGCTGTGTTGCTTCTCCAAGCAGCTTATTAAAACAGTTTAAGTGCCCTCTAGCTGGTGTAATAACAATGACAGTACGTCATGTTGCGTGCATTCTCTAAATAAAATATAAAATGTCACCCCCCCAAACAAAGTGTGAGTTTTCTGATTTCTGTCTGGTTCTTTTTTCTGCTGGGCTGCTTTAAAAGCAAATGCTTAGTTTGTGGCAGTGTGCAGCACTTATCTGGCTAGTTTCCAGAACAAACATGTGAAATTTGACAGGTGCTTTGAAAAATAACACGCTCTTCTGCATTCGAGGGAAGCTGGAACTTTCGGTCTCCACAGTTTTCAAAGCATTGCTCGTTCCAAGGATTACATTCAGAGTAGTGGCATAATATACATTCATGTTCATATAGTTACATCTTGTAGCGGGTGACGACAGAGACACAGACACACTGGCACTCACAGGGATTTCATTTAAAATTACCGCGCCCCATAATAAATAATTAAGTCACTCAGCCATTTGGTGTGTTGATGAGCAGGGCAGGCTCCCGGGTATTGCGCTGGGAGTGCTCCGGGGTGCCTTCACCCCGATCAGTCTAGTGGTGCGTGGGTTTCCGGACCAGTGTTGTGTGGGATCTCGCTGTGCTTGTGCATCCCCCATGCCCCGGGCTCACTGGACCCTGGCATTGACTGCTTGTCAGAATTATGGGTGGTCCAGCAACCTGGCACGCTCCTCAGGGGGGCGAGAATCCAGTCGAGCCCCAGTGACTCTACTGGCCTGACGGCGACACTCTAGACTCGTTCAGTGGACACCTCCTGGGCTCCTTCGGCTCCCGGTGGCTCTCACGGCATCTCCCGCACACTAAATGGTGTGACTCGCTGCTCTCCGTCTACATCGCGTTTTATTGTGCCCAGCCTGATTGCTCGCAGCTGGTAAAAGCTGATCACAACCCTGGCTCGTCACAATAAATTTCTACTTCTGGAATTCTGGAAAATCACTGAGAATGCTGGACATTTAGAAACCTTTACCATTAACTTATAAACGCCATTGAATATTAATAGCAAAAGGCAAATGGAAATATCTTCAAGAAGAAATGGGGGTTTGTTTGTTAATCATAGTAAAACAAAAATTTATATGACATCACTGACAACTCCCTAGCAACCAAACTGTTTATCCTAGCAACCAAATTTTCTGAACTGCATCTCAGTTTTGGCAGATGATAAAGAAAGGATTGATTTATATAACTGACTGACTATTTCAATGACCGTTCCATAGCAACCAGACTGTTTATCATAGCAACCGATTTGGCATTTCACTAAGGAAAATCATATTTATATGTCACTGACTCCTTTCTACCTTGGCAATTCAATTTTGCTTATTAAACACTTTTAAACGCAGTAAATAAAGAATTATTTAAAGTAAGAAATAAAAATCTATAACAAAAAGTGCTATATTGCAGTTATATATCGTTTCGAAAATAGGTAAGACTATTGAATTGGGTGCAAAAAAACACACTTTTTATTTTTTGTACTGTTTTTTGTGGGTTTTGTTTTGGAAAGTGGGAAAAGATCTCTCATAAAAGCTCTGGAAGGCTCAAGAAACTCTGACGGCACAGGAAACAAACCCAGGCAATTTAGCTCATTTGGCTCATTTTAAAGTCTGCTGTTTGTTCAACTATTGATTCATTTACCCCTTGTTACCAAATTGATTTTATCCCAATTTTATCCCTTCACAACACACCACTTTGTATTTAGTTTCATAACTTTTGTTAGCAATCACAGAGATCAAATGTTTATTTATCAGGAATTATTAAATTGAGTCTTTATCACAACAGGCTTAATAACGTGGAAATAAAAACAAGAATTGTGTTATTTAAGAAAAACTCCTTTATGAATCATGTCTCTTGTCTACGCTCTCAATATTAGAAGATCCAGAGAACGACCTCGTGAAACGTGTTTCCTGTGCTGTACAGAAAATCAATAAGAGTTTCCAGTCAATGTCGTTTTCTAATTTAGGTTTCGAAGCATGTTTTCTGTTATAAAAGATCCACAGATGACTGACAGTTATAAGAGATCATTGTTTTTTATCTTCGTAAATCCCTCATTATACCTTTTAAACGTAAGATTTGAGGACTTGAAATGACACTATATACTTCAGGATTTTTAAAGTGATTCCCACGAAGCCCTGGAAGGCAACCGTTGCTCCCTCGCAGAGGGAAGAAGGTAGAAGAGGGAGCAATGAGATGTGACTGTCAGTCAGACTCGAGGGAATCACTTCCTCCTTCATGACCATCAAACGCTTGTCAGTATAATATTCTTTAGCTCGTGAACACGCGTCTGTTTTTACATTTTTCTCTTCATGTCAACCTTTACCTCTTCACTGCAGGCACTGTTCGCTAAACAAAATACAGCAAGCTCCCGGTTCTGAGGAAAAATGTTCATCTTTGTAGCGCGGCTGGAAAGAAAGCTTTTTAGAGTTTCCTTTGCCTGATGAGTTATGTGGGCGACACCAAAGAGTCATTTATTATACTCTGTAATTAATGTGTTTTTCTGGTTCCACTGAAAAGTTAAAAGAATCCCATTGTGTGATTCCCGGAAATGTGACACAATGTGACCGGATTGCATTATTTGAAGTTAAGCATGCAAAGTGGGCGGAGAGCGAGCGACGTTCACAGATGGGACAGATATTCCCGAGTTCCCCCTGGAGGTTGTGTCATCTTAGTTAGTTGGATCAGGCCTGTTTACACGCATCTATTATTCTCATTTTGTCATATGGCAGGTGTGGGATCTTCTCAAAGAGGACATAATGAGGACATGTGAAACAATGTTTGAGGAGGAATACATTTACATACTTTAGAATATTTTTGTACATTTCTGCCAAAAGTCATATTAAGGCAACATGTTGGCAGGCAGCAGACAACTCATTTAAATATGCAAAAATTCAGAGACATTACGTTCAACCAATAGAGCTGAAGCTGTTCAGATCTCACAGATACTTCTTGAACTGGGGAACCAGAAGCTGGTTGATATCTTCATGTAGAGGAAACGTAAAGTTTCATCTTTCTGGATTAAACTTGTTTAAAAGTGTAGCTACCTTGAAGTTCATAGCTCTGTTGACAATATTGGACCTCTGACCATCAGCTCCACTCGGCGTGCTTTAGATTTCTTTTCAGCTGCGTTCTGCACCTTTTACTGTTACAACCCCAAAACAAGCTCAAACGTCTTGTAGAAACACTGCTCAACACCGGTTTCTTTTTTCTTGAACAAATTATGCTTTTGGAGTCTTCTTAAAAATTTGGGGTGGTCAGCTGTTTTGACGCAACTGGTTTTGAGTTTTTTTTTTCTTATTCATAAAGTATGGCAAGTCATCCTGGTGATCTCTGGTCAGTGGTTGCACCATTATAGGGGTGTAATAATATATCGGGGCACAATACAAAATTGTAAAATAAGTATCGAGGAGCCACTCGGAGCCACTCTAGTCACTTCTGAAACTTCTTTACCTTGTCTTCTTGTTTTATGAAATATTTATTAGGAGACAATTATCCTTTACTGCTATTTTAAACAAGAAAGATTATAAAATTAGCTCTCTGCATCGCCTTGAATAAAAATAAATTACTTCATGAAACAAAAACACTGCCCCCTAGTGGAAGGAAAGTATCAAATGTTCTCATACAAATCATTCATTCAGTTTATTCCCTTTTTGGGGACACAGGGGTCTGCTGGTGTCTATCTCCAGTGCACATTGAGCGAAAGGCTGGGGTACACCCTGAACAGGCAACATTCACACCTAAGAGGAGTTTAGATTATTAACCGCATGTTTTGGGGATTGTGGGGGAAAACAGAGTACCCAGAGGAAACCTACAAAAGCACCGGGAGAACAAGCAAACTCCTTCCAAGAAGGTCATCGGGGAGTCAGTGTTTTGTGCTCAGCGTTGTACTTTTATGCTTTTCGTTTTTGGTTTTTATGACAAAGTTGTGGATTTCTGCCAGATTCGCTGTTATATCACAAAGCAGAACTAGAATGACGTAGTGGAGCCCGCTCAGATTCGATACTGGGAGTCAGTGGAAACACCAAGCTGAACCATGGCAGGTAGTGCAAAACCAATACGTTTCAGTTGATACCTGAAGCCAAACAGTGGTATCTGCAGCTACCTAATTATACTAATACATACTACTACTAACTACAAATAAAATCATTATGTTTTACTAGTGTTTAATTATTTTTAAGGAGACTTACAGCAGATATAAGCAACGAGAATCTACAAGTTTCCACTTGTAAGTATTGAAAACATATACCAAGGTAAATGTCTAGTTTGAATATTGTTACTATATTTAATAATATTATGTTAGTGGGGTCAAGCTCTGTTGGCTGGTGTGGCCCCGGCCCAGTAGAAAGGAGCCAGATGCAGCCAGGTGTCTCTTGTTTAGTGTCAGTATAAATGTGTTTTATTTGGTGGATCTGAAGAGAGGACACACAGGTCTCCTGTGCAGAGAGAAAGGGAGCAGGCTTCCTTCGTGTGTGTTTCTACACATAATATATATATATACCGTCTCCCTGAAGAGGAAGGTTTTAGATTTGCTTGGAATAAGTAAAAGTGTTGGATGTTTTTGAACCACAGTTGGAAGGTTGTTCCAGGGAGTGGGTGTAGACCAGCTGAATGCCCTAGACCCCAGCTTGGAATATAGAGGACAGGGAACAACCAAGCAAAGAGTGGAAACAGATCTCTGAGAGCCAGAAGGAGCGTGTGCAATTGTGTGTGCTACTGAGTGCCTTGAAGGTTACAAAGGAGAATTTTGAAGTGGATTCATAGAAAGCCACGCCAGCTGATTCAGTACAGGGGAGATGTGCAAAAGGATTTGGTAATAATCCTGGAATCAGTATTTTGGTTCTTTAAAAAGATAGATTTCACCCTGTCTCGTTGAAAATTGTCTATGGGATGCATTTTTGGAAGCTTTGTGTCTTCTCTGACACGGTTTCACTGTAAAAGCTGCTCATGGATACTCTGATTTTCCCTAATGCATTAACTGTGAGTTGCTACAGAGCATTTGGAAATTATTAGATGGGCGAGATCCAAAGTGGCCGGTGTGTCTGCAGCATGATGCAACTGTCCTCCTGAACTTTGGGGTATGTTTTATTCAATTTCACCACTAGACATTGCAACATCTTGTAGGAAGATTTGCTTTAAAATTTCACAAACTTTCTGAGTGAACGTCATGGATTTAAATGTGCTGAGCTGTTGGCCAATAGGAAATCAGGGCAGGAGGGATTGAAATGATTAACATTATTAAAATTGTGTGGTTGATGTTGTAAAGACACTGGTAAAAGCTTAGGGTGTACGGTGGTGCAGTGGCTAGCACTGTGGCCTTTCAGATAGTAGGTTGCTGGTTCGAGGCTTGCTGGTGACCTTCCTGGAAAGAGTTTGCATATTCTCCTGGTGCTTGTGTGGGTTTCCTCCGGGTACTCCAGTTTCCCCCAAAAAACATGCAGTTGAATAATCTAAATTCCCTTTAGGTGTGTTTGGTTAATTATATATATATATATATATATATATATATATATATATATAAAACAATAAACTAAATTGAGGTTGGAACCATGGCACCAGGTGGCAGCAATGAGCCACAAGTTGGAAGGAGGCTATCCCCGGAAGTAGAAAGTTTTAAGCGTGGTGACTTTCTTTGTTGGAGTGTGTTTGTAGCCCAGCTTTTAGAGACAAACTAGAGGCCATTGGCTTGTTAAGTTTATGTTTAGTTTATTCTGGTTGATTTGTTTCCTTTGGAAATGTGTTGGATCTTTAAAACCGTGTTTGTTGTTTAAGTTTTTAATGAAAGTTTATTGATGAAATGTTGTGATTATTTTGTAGTTTGGTTTTAATAGTTTGATTTTTAGGTTATCAACATTGTTCAGTTGCTTCCACTGCGAGCATAAATAAATAAAAGGAACTGGAGTTGAGACAGCGCTCTCTGTGTTTTCTTTGTCCGGGCAAGCAATGGTCGAGAAATTTTGAGTACTTGACAATGTGTGAGTGAATGTTGCCCTGCGATGGCCTGGTGACATGTCCAGGGTGTACCCCCGCCTCTTGCCTCATGTGCATCAGCAGACCCCTATGACCCCGAAAGGGAATAAGCGGTTTGGAAAATGAATGGTTTAAGCTTAGCAAATCTGTGCATCTTTATAATAATCATTAATTAAAAAAACATATAACAGTAAAAAATATAAGTGAAAATATAGAAAAATATAGATGAGTTTGTATTTTGCAAATGAAGGGGTCGTCATTAGCTTTACCGTAGCTCACGTTTCAGTCCGTTCTGACTCTGTCTCTCTCACCCGAATGCAACCTGACCTCTCTAACTGATCGTTCTCTTGCTGTGAGGAGACACTTTAAGTAAAAACCTGGAAAGTGCTCCGTCTAAAAACCCACTGGTTTTTGCTTACACATCTGTTTGGAAGCATGCTGAGCTTTCAAACCAGTGTATACTCCACTGAGTTTCTTCTTCAGGAAACACTGATTTCATTCTCGTTTTAGGAGCTTCTCTTTTTAGTGTTAACAAGCTACTTCTAGAATAATAAATGAATGGTGGTGGCTGGTTAATATCAGCACGCTGCCAATTGTACTTTTGTGCTCGATTTTATCAAAACCTGGACTGATTTTGTTTTTATTACTTGTTTTTTTACTTTTTCTTTTGAACTTCTGACACATTCCTTGGCCCCTGAGTTCCATTGTCACGTGTCACAATAAATGGCACTCTTTAATTCTGTTTGCAGGAATAATGAATGAATGTTTTTTTTTTATATATACAGTAAAGCTTTTATTTTATTTTACTAATGCAAGAGTGTTTTCTTTAATGCAGCAGAATAACTGCACCACCCCTACCCCCAACTTTCCATTTTCGAGGGATTTACAGCACAATCCCCCTCCCCACAAAGCGCCCTAAATGTAGCATCCATGCATCTGCCGTCATCCCTTATATTCGATGAGACTCTTTCTAAGCTTTCACACTTTTCATAAATAATCACTCTGTGAACTGCATCAAACAGACACTTTCTAATTCTTTTTATTTTCCCCTACATCAGATTGGCTTCATTGTGGGCTTATAGGCAGATGCTCAGTTCTCAGCTAAAGAAGCGTATCCTCAGTTTCAGCATGTCAGACTGCAGTGTTCTCTTGCTCACCGAGCTCTTTGTATTCCTTGTAAGTAGACAGCCGTTTGACAGTTTGTTTCAAAGAATGTTTCAAAATGTTTCAATACCTGAGGGGAGGTGAGCAAGGAAGGAGAAATCACAGAGGCAATTGAGTTATGCAAATCACATCACACTGCCTTCATTAATCCCACCTGAAAGCTGCAGAATCTGCCCAGAGAAAAAGTAGAAAACGGAATCAAAAAGCACTTTTTTTCAATCTGCAACAGAGGCAGTTTGACATTTTGATTAACTCTCTGATAAATAAATAAATAAATAAATAAATAAATAAATAAATAAATAAATAAATAATGTGGACATACTTTATTTGTAAAAGTAGCTTTATTGGATTTGATAAAATATATGCGAATGCGTATAAATGCACATGGCATGGGCATTTTTAAACTAATGCCTTGACTCAGAAAGGCTCCCTGCCAGTCTCAAACTGGGAACCTTCTGGCTGAGAGATTAACCACATACTGCCATAAAGTGAATTACATTTTAAAAGCAAGAACCCTGAGAGCGTTACATAATGATGGATGGACAGACAGATGGATTCACTGAACATAATTTGGAACCAAGTATCTCTTGGGTTTTCAATAGAAAAAAAAAAAACTTTTTATAGAAACACTTTAATTGGCCAACAGACTTTATTATTGATCAGGCAGGCTCAGATGATCTGATAAGTGCTGATTTTATTTGTTTTATTTGTGCTGATTTGTTTATGAGCGAGCGCAGTGGAGAAAGTGAAGGTGCGCAGCTTTTGGGGAAAAAAAGTTCTTCAATTAGTTTTTTTTAACTTTTGACATTATCCAAGGTGCCTGCGTTACACAATCTGTGCTATAACGTGTGTGAAATGAGATTTAATGTGTCCCAAACCATAGATTAAATAAAAGAGGATCACAATTATTATTTACTGTTTCTGGAAAGATTCTGAAGTGCCAATCGAAGGTAGGGAGACACTAATTTAAGATAAAAGTCTTATTGTAGTTAACTATAACAAAATATCACCTGGAGTGCTGGACACTCAAAAGTAAGTACTTTTTTGAGTTTAGAAGGAAAAGACTCAAAAAACTAATCTTTTCTGTTACCGGCTCATACTTTACAGAGCGGCCATGTGACAAATAATAAAACATATGACAGTAAAAAATGTAATTGAAAATATAGATAATTGTGTATTTTCTAAACAAAGGGGTCGTCATTAGCTTTACCGTAGCTCACGTTTCAGTCCGTTCCAACTCCGTCTCTCTCACCCGAATGCAACCTGACCTCTCTAACTGATCGTTCTCTTGCTGTGAGGAGACACTTTAAGTAAAACCCTATTTTTAATACTGGTCATCAACAATATTGGAACTCATAACGATGCCGATGATAATATAGAAAAAATTAGTCAACAATATAAAATAAAATGTATAAAAATAAATAGATAAATAGCAGTAGAACAAAAAAATAAATAAAGAAATATAATATAATACTATAGTAAAATTAAAAAGGAATGGGAATTTAATATATGATACAATACAACTGCTTGATAAAATCTAGAAAATCAAACCAGAAAACATCTGTATTTGTGGAATTTCAAAACAAGTGAATGGATGTTTCAGGTTCATCGGGGCAAAAAGATCATTTAGTATCAAAATATGTGAGTGTAAACTCCCAAGACGGAGCTATGACGACACACGTGAAAGGCAGTCGTAAGGCATCTACGTTATAAGATATATCTTATCTATAGTTATGAGATATCTACGAGAAGTCACATGGTCACAATAAGAATGCAAGTGATGTTCAAAAACATGAACTTTCCCAAGGTTCAGTCCGTGGAGCATTGAAAACAGTTTAAACCCCAGAGAAAACAAAAACTGACCAAATGTGTACACTACTTGAAATATGAATCTCTTTGGATAAAAGCATCTGCAGAGTAAACTTTAAATATTTTAACAGTTTTGACAAATTTTTGTTCAATAAATACTTAATGCTTATTTCATTTATCAGTGTGCGTCAAAATGCAACACACTGTTACTCTCAGAACATTCAGAAATAAAAAATAAGCCTGTTTTTGAAGTGAAAACTCTGTTTAATCTTTTTTCTAATTGATTCCAGCATCAAATGCACTCTCACAATACCAATCTGCCTCTCAATCCACTGTTCTCCTCGTTTTATTTATTTATCTGTCACTCAATGTTTCCCTTTGAAGTGTCAACCACGGAATCAAGTTGTAAAAAACAGCGCAGCCAAATCCTATAATAAAGTACTCTACAAACACGAGAACTGAGGGAATATGTCATGCTAAAAGTATAATTGGCATTATACATTCTGTTTAAAATCGACATCAGGGGATGCGAGCTGACATATCCCTCATTAAGCCTCCAGCCCATGCCTTGCTGGAGAAATAAAAGTGATTGCAGTAATTACGGCAGAGAGGATGAGGGTGAGAATGAGGATGAGGAGGAGGCACTTCTGGCTACAGGTGGCTGTGATTAAGTTTAATCTGGCAAGCCTCCTCTTCGCAATCTCTTCTCCAGGCTCCCTGCCTCTGGGTGCAAAGGCTCGCAGGCAGACTTCCATAATGAGCTCCTTCCCTCCATACTGGATCCCCTGGAGTCCAGTCCCCACAGAGCCCTCCATAATGAGCACTCCAGTGCAGCACTCTGTACTCACAGCCAAGGGCTCCAAGTTGGCTTCCCCTTAGACAATGGCACACGGGTGGGCATGGCTTGTTCGCAACTCTTCTCTCCTTGGGTCTCCAGGGTGCTCGTATGGAAGGTGGGAGGGGAGGCTGGAAGCCTGCAGTTGGCAGCAGTTGGTGCTCGTCTTGGCCTACTGACAGACCCTTTTCTTCACATCCCGCACTCGTGTGGGCTAGTGAGCGTGAAAAAGCGGCAAGAGCGAAGGGAGAGTGAGGTTCATCAGACTGCAGAGGGTTGAGGACAAGCCGTTCTTCTACCGAACCTTTCTCCTCGAGCTCTATTTTATTTTCCAAGCTTCAGTAGTAGGGTTCACGTTTAGTGCTCTAGGAATTTTTATTTACTTTCAGCCGAAGATTTGCAGCTTTTGGAGGAAAAAAGCTGTTGTTTTTGGACAATCATCATATTACGCAAGCTTTCGAAAGAGTTTTCCCTCCAGATTCCAAATCCATAGGAGAGTGTTTAACCCTGAGAGGGAAGAATGTTTTGTCAATTAATAATTCATGCCTTAGTCGCTTGTCTCTGCAGATAGCAAACACACGCCTAGTTTGTAATTCCTTATATTATCATTTATTTGTTCATTTCACCATCACTCTAATAAATACTGACATATTTCACATTTTATTAACAACTTTATACGTTCAATAAATTCCCCATCTTTGATATGCTGTGAAAAGGATTTCTTATTTCTTGAAATGCTACTGTATCCTTGGCATACACATTAACACTTGGATATACATTTAGACCTTGGTAAGTAAATAATATTAGTAACAAGATTACATTTTATTTTCTTTCATGACACTCAAGCACACCTCACAAGGCACTAAGTATGAAGAGTTTGCAGCAATCAAAGTGAAGCCACACTGTAATAAACTGTGAATGAAACAAGAAGGATATAGAAGAGTGAATATAGAACCGGATCTCTGTCTGAACACAAAGGCCTTCAAACTTGATTCAAAAATGTGGAACCGTTCCGGACAGGACTGGGGGCAGCACAAGAGAAAGCAGGCGTGCCCGTGGAGGTTTCTGTGGATGAGGGAGCTCAAGATTCAAGGCTGAGGAGGATCTGAGTCACTGTGACAAGGAGCAAAAACACAGCAGGATTTCCTCATGCTTTTGATTGTACATTTACAGTCGTTTCATTTCAACAGTGTAAACGTTTGTAGATTAACATCTGAAAAGAACCGAGCAGCTTCCTGAAGATGTAACGACGATTTTAATCAATTGGAAGAAACATGAAATAACTGACAGTAGTCTCTGGTGGGCTTTAACCTGTTAACCTGTCTGGCGCCCCTGGACCTACACCTAACACAGTCATCATCTGTTTATACCATATTATCTGTTTATGTTTATATTGTTATATCATCTGTTTATACCATAGTTTATATAAATCACACTGCTGTTGTTACCCAAATGAGGTTGGGTTTCCCTTTTGAGTCTGGTTCCTCTCAAGGTTTCTTCCAAAAAAGGAGTTTTTCCTTGCCACAGTCGCCCCAGGCTTGCTCATCAGGGACATATACACCACTTATTAATTTATTTTTTCTCTTTGTTGAGTTTAAACTTGTTGGTTTACTGTAAAGCTGCTTTGAGACAATGTCCATTGTGAAAAGCGCTATATAAATTAAACGAACTTGAACTTAAACTCTGCTTTTAAACGTAATCCAAACATCTCTCTTAAAGAGCAGCATCACCTGCAATCTTAAAATAATAAAAAAAAAGATTTTTGCATCATTCCATCCTTTACTCTGACACATCATCGATTCATGTACTTCATTGAATATCTTCTACATATAGCTGGTTATTTAGCACCAAAATCTGCCGTTTGCAGCAACCAGTGAAAACTATCCAATAGAAAGCCTCTCTGACTATTTCAAACAAAACACTTTGCTACTTTAAATCAAACACAAATATGAATTCTTTTGTATTCTATTGCTTCAGAAAGAGAAGATTCCCATATTTCCATCAAGACATCACATGAAGAAATGATCCGATCGGTGCCTGAGGTTTTCTCCGTTTGCCGAAGCCCTGTTTGATTCAACACTGCGTCTTATCACAATACAAAGGGAATATGCTTGTAACAAGTAGCCACAGAAATGTTTGTTTTTTCTTTTTCTCTCTCTTCTGGCTGTTTTGTTTTGTTTCAGATTTATCTTGATCGAAAGGATTCAGAGGTATCTTGGAGTAGGTTCCAATGGAGTTTAGATTGTTACTATGAGAAAGGTTGTCTTGCATTCTATAGCATTTTCACTGTGATTTTTTAATTTTCATTACTCTTGGGTAAGCAGAATTTTTTTTTAAAAAGTGACCATCTCCAGTTAAATACGATTAACTTTTACATAAGTCATGTTTGGAACACAATTCTTTGTCTGTTTTTGTGAATCTCATCAAATGAGTTAAATCTCATCAAAGCAACAATAAAGTGGGGGGGGGGTCAGTAGGGCGTCAGTTCATTCTTGATGTGGTTAGCATCCACCAGAAAAGGAACCGTTTCAAAGATCGTATACAGCCAGGTCTCTGGGTGTATTTTTGGCAGAAGGTGGGCATTGACACCGGTGTTCTCGTGGCTAGTATCGATCTGTTTTAAGAAAAAAACCTAAAGTGTCTCAAAGATTCTTGCTGCTAACACAAGCTGCTGTAACTATTATGAAGGAGGAAACCATTTACTTGCCAACATTTAACAATAAACTCTGTGGAATCAGGCGACTTCCCCTTTTCCTGGATGTGTGATGTGTTCACTCTTAGTCTTTTGATTATCATCATTGTTGAAAAGCATTTGCATAACAATCAGCAGGATTTTAATAGCAAGAGCAAAGCGGGAAACAATCAGTGGGCATCGGTGTTGATGCAAGACTCTTAATTACAATGTTGAATAATGTCAAGCAAGTGAATCAAGCCAAGCACCTCTCACATCAGCCTTCATCAGGATGGAGAGATACAGGGAGCGTGCTCATTATGCTTGCAGAGTGTGCGGGTCATCAGACAAGGGGCCGAGGTGAG
Source organism: Danionella cerebrum (assembly GCA_007224835.1). Taxonomy (NCBI): domain Eukaryota; kingdom Metazoa; phylum Chordata; class Actinopteri; order Cypriniformes; family Danionidae; genus Danionella; species Danionella cerebrum. Next base: position 266,060 of record SRMA01027304.1, on the reverse strand, counting down.
GCTGAAGTGCTTGCTGGGTTAGCTTTTCACTGGTCCACATCGAAAGAGCCGCAGGGACTTATTATTTTATCTGTCGCAGCTTGATCAACATTTCTCTTTTCTTTATTTTGATTGCTCTGTATATTAACGAGTTCACCTCTGTTGTTCCTGGACAGACCCTGTGTTGGCAAGCGCAGTCTTTTCTGAAACAGCTCCATCTGGGAATGAGGATTACACAGTTATTATCTTGAGGGAGGATTAAGGATTTGTGTCTATCACCGGGTGGCGAAGACAAATAAATCTCAACATGTTGATAATGCACTCTCTCTATTGTTCCTTTTGTAATAATCAAGAGCAAAAATCAAGGTTAGGATGTCAGAGAGGGGTTTCGGGGTTTACTGCTGCATGTCTTGTTTGGGAAGGGGGATTTACTGCAACAAGGTTTCATCATCAGGCATAATGCGCTGCACTCTGCTGTCTTGAACACTCAAGCTGTGGAGAGATCGGGAAGAAAATTCATTCAGAGAAAAACACTGATTGAAAATTGGAAAAAGGAACTAGGTTACACTGTTATGTGGGTGTTCTGCTCTCAATAAATGTGGCACAACATAATCCTGAACCATAAATCAATACAATATTTTGTTAACGTAAAAAAGGGGAAGTAATTGACCCCTGCCCACATCTACTGGTTCAGAATGTTCACACGCAAATAAATAACCAGTCTATAAATAAAACTGTATATTCTTGAACAGTGAAAAGCAAATCATTCATTCCTATTCTTACCTTGAAATTTATGTGTCATAACTCCTGTAATGTTTGTTTATAAGCAAAAATATCAAAACTAATAACCTTTTTGAAACCTACACATTACATTTGAAATTGAAATTAGACAATTGCTGGGTGGCATCATTCCTACAGAATTCACTGGTGCCTGCAGAGACTGAAGTCTTCAGTTGATAAACGCAGCAGCACTTTTCATGTTTCCAATTAAACACACAAGTTACACAAACAGCTTAAGTTTAAGCCGTACATAAAGAGCTTACATCACTCTCACAAGCATGTACTTTATTTATTACATTTAGGCCCTCTCGATAGTCCAGAACCTGAAGTCCATTTGGCACCAGTGGAAGTCCACAAAACTAGACTAGTCCATGGTAAAGCAATACTCCATCAAGCCAGACTCTCTTTTTGTTTTTTTTTTTGGTAGTGGTACTTTGTGTGTGCTCAGGGCATCATAGATAACATTTCTGGCTTTTTACACATTCCTCTAAACCAGGGGTGCTCACACTTTTTCAGCTTGCGAGCTACTTTTAAAATGACCAAGTCAAAGTGATCTACCCGCTACAAAAATATAAAACATCAATCAACAAACAATTATTTTCAACTTTATTGAGAATTGACAAAACACACATAATAATTAATTATTTATATTTTTTGTAATGAGTTTAATTTGATGACTTGCACTGAATTGAATCATTAGAACAGTTGTGTGTGACCTGAATTTGTTCGTAATAGAGTGATTTTTATGGGAGCAATTGAGCTTTGATCCAAATAATCAAGAATAAAAATGATGCTCTAATAAATTTTTCAATTTTTATTGAAACTGAGTCGTGCAGTACAATATTCAGGTGAGGAGTGGCGTGTTGCTTGATTTTGGTTGTAATAGAGTTATTTAGAATGAAGTTATGAAGCATATTCTGGGTAAAACATATTTTGCATCTGGTCATTTGCAGACGGTCCCTAAGCGATTCCATGTCAGCGGGTTGCTCATAGACGGTAATGTGTTTCTGCGAATGCCGAGGGAAACTTGTTTGTCCACTACATAACACAGATTAAAAACAGGTATTATTTGTTTACTAAGAACATTCTGGTCTCGAGCTATTGATTAGAGAAAACCGAATCTGTGAATCTGCAGCTAACTTTACTGAACTGTGACGGGATGGATGATCAGCTGATATTGTTTCAATTTCACGCCGCGATCGACCGACGTAATGAGCGCCCCTGCTCTAAACCCACAAAAAACATCACATTGCTTTTTCACCAATTACCACAATATTCAGTTCATACTTTACCCATCTTTCATTTTGACACTCTTATGTGGCTATGCTACAAACAAACTCTGTTTCTTTACAGACGGTTGCTAGGAAAACAGTGTGGTTGCTATGGAAGAGTCAGTGAAATAAGTTAATGTACCTCTTTGTCTCTATAAGTGTTACATCACTCTATAAGTACCAAAGGCTGATGAAGATATCTCTTGAGATGATTGCTGGGGTTGAAAGATTCTGGTTGAAGCACAAACAGAGTGGCAGTGGATCAGGTGATTGACTGGAGATCAAAAGGTCGCCGGTTTGATCCCCAGCTCCATTGGGAGTCGAAAGTGGGATGAGTGTTGAAACTCTCTCTCTCTCTCTCCTGTGATAACCATTACCGTGGTGACCTTGAGCAAGTTACCAGTTCCCCACAGCTCCCTGGGCACCGCAGCTATGGCTGCTCACTGCTCCTGGTGTGTTTGTTCACTGCTGTGTGTGTAGTGCACAAATTTCTTGTATGGGTCACTCCATACTTGGTCCTAACGTCACTTTCACTTTCACTTAATGTCCAGGAGTGGTCCAAACAGTGTCCAGACCACGCTGTGAAGAATCCCTCACACGTATCATACGTTCTCGGCACAGCTAATCGCGTTACAAAACATAATAATCTGACACTTTAAACCGCTACGTAAATGTTTGCCACAGCTTGAAGCAATTGTTATACAATTACTTTTTCCACCCCTCTGGCAATTTGTGACATTTAAAATTGTTAACATGAATCAATATAACCATTCGTCCTCAAGTTTGTCAACTAACATGCAGCCCACGACTGCCACTGGCCACGTATGACCTTAGAAAGCACGGCGACCGATTTGGTTTGTTGTGCTTGTATGGAAAACCCAACACCCAAAGCCCGATGTCAACCCCATCTAAACCCATTACCTCAGTCATTACCAACGTACAGCTGTCGCGCTGAGCCAGCGCCGTGCCTGTTGCTGCCAGTGGATCAAGGATTGTTTGTAAGTGTGATGTATGTTGAAAGCATTGACGTGAGTGCTGAAGACCCTGTTGCATACCTAGCTCACAAGCCCAGAGTAGAGCAGTAGGATTAAGAGGAACATGCTGCTAGAATAGGTTTAATCATCATGAAGGACAGAGCCGTAAATGGAGACGACGTGACATTGTCTTTTCAAACGGTCTCTTTATTAGTGCAGCAGGGTGCTGTAATCCTGACGGCGGCAGTGCAAGCGCTTACCGGTGCGCTAAGTGCAAGCACGGCCACCTTTGCTCCACGCTTACTGCAAATGCATCCACCGCAACAAACATGTTGTGGATAAGAAATCTTTGGCTGTAAAGATTTCATACCAATGGTGGAAGTGTGTAATGTCAACACAACAGAAATAATAACTCCCCGGATTGGGGGAATTAAAATTGAAGATATTTTTCAACATAAACTAAAATAATATAAAAACACGCTATGCTTGCAAATTAAAATAAAATTGTGCGAGATAAACCAAACTTAACTCTTGCAGCAGTTTTTTTTTTTTGTTTGTACAGCTTTATTTCATTTTTTTTTCTAGAGTTCATTAGATACTGGATTGATTTGGTTATTTATTGATGTTTTTTCATGCATTCATCTTCTTACCCACTTGTTCCCTTTGGGACACACTTTCACTGGTGCTTCAGCACACATTGGGCGAGAGCCCGGGGTACACACTGGACAGGTCACCAGTCCATCGCAGAGGAGCATTCATTCACAAATTCACACCTAAGTGGAATTTAGATTATTCAATAAACCTGAAACATATTAAGCTCCCACGCAAGCACGGAGAGAACATTTAAAATCCTTCATGCATAATTATGCATTATTGGGGCCAAATAAATAAGGGTCAAGGTGGTAGGAAAATAAAAAGTCAGGGTTAGAGAAAAATAAGTGAGGTGCACAAAATAAAAAAAATATTTTTCCTTTTTTTTTGCGTTCCCTCACAAAGATACCGGAAGTATATCTTTGTGAGACTTATGGGACTAACAGTAAAACATTCATATTTAATATTGTTGTTTCTATGTATAGTTGCACACGCACACACACAGATGTCTTCTCATTCATATTTTTGTTTATGAAAGCAGCAGTCTAACTCAATTAAAATATAATAATCAAAAGTTTGTGTGATGCTGTACTCTCGTGAATTATTCACATAATCACTGCTGCAAGCATCTTGCATTTGGCGATTGCATTCTTTTATACTTGTATTTATAGTTACGCTTAAAACTCAACTTTATACGTGAGCAGCACATGAGCTCACGTCTGGTAAAAAAAGAACAGTATTTTTATTTCCCACCCTCATCCTTTTTCCTACCGCTATGACCCTTTAGGGGCTACGTATGATTCTACATAACGATCCCAAATTCAAAATAACGTCAAAGTGTGTGCAGCTTTTCATGCTGCTGAGTATACAAGCAGCAATTTACATTTTACTTCCAATTTTGTCCCACAGTAAAAACTCTTAAAGATCCAGTGCTCTAATCTGGCCATAATGGTGTTAAATGTCAGAGAAAGCAGCGGTATTTAGATCAGCCTGCCAACATATGATCATCCAGAGCTTTTGAGCAGATAAAACAAGTGGAAATGAGAGCAAGGATTCGCCAGAAGGAGAAAACACAAAGAATTACAGTGTCTTCGAGGATCAGTTTGCTTTTAAAAGCTGCCATTTATTATCCATTTGAACCCCACATGCATTCGTCTGCAGTGTTTTATTTATTTATTTACTTTTCTGCATCAATCTTATAAGCCAGGCTAGAGTTGCTCCACTGGCTGTGGCTTAAGCAACAGATGACTCAATCGAACAATGTGCTTATAAACCACTTAGCCAAAACAAAAACAAAAAGAGAGAAAGCAAGAAATAAGCCTCTAAGTGTTGAAGCGCTCAAGCTTTTTCTGAAGCGTATAATAAATCCATCTCGTGGCTTGCGTTTAAGTCATAGTTCTTAACACTGCATGCAAAAGCCGGGTCAATCACGACAAGTTGGCCATTTCTGTCCTATTTCATGCCTAAATCGCAATATTTTTGAAAGACGCTGGCACATAGTTAAGTATTGTTTGCCTCTCAAGTCTCCAAAGGCTATGCATTATTCAGTGTGACCAAACAGCGGCTAATATTTTCAGAGAGAAGATGCTAAACCACAACACTTCAGAGTCCCACACTTTCTTGTGGATGAGCTTTCTTCTGGAGCATCACAGAAAGCTGGTTCCTGCGCTCTTCTCCCCTAGAGCTGAAGATCAGCGGCTGGAATCCTTTATTTGTCCCTAAGTTGAGTGTGGAACACTTGGCCTCCTCCCTGGGTGCTGCCTGGATCAGAGCAGCGCGTGGCCAGGGTCTTTCTCTCTGCTGGCAACACACAAAGCCGGCCTGGAATGACAAATTGGTCTGAGACACCAGGAGGCACATGCCAAGAAACACACACAAAACACACCACACCAAATTGGCAGTCTGAACTAAGTTTAGACAAGCTGAACACACAGGCGCAGAGCAAATATCTGCAGGGTTCTGTGTACAGATGACTCTGTACAGGATGTTTGTGCATAATTACGATGCGCTTTATTGTATTTTGTGTGGTGTTTCATGCGGTACGCATATTCAGGATTTTATGTGGATGTTTAAATCTAATTATTTACTCTCCAGCCCTTGGGTTTTTTGGAATGTGTGCATGAGTTTGTACTATACGTCCTCTCTGGGTTTGGTCTTGGACACTCATTGCTAAGTAAAAACAAAGCCATGCTAATGCTACACTGGAAAGCTACACTTTTTATCACAATGCAGTGATTTAAAGACTATTAGGAACCAGTTAAAGTTTGACTGTGAGGACCAAGCTTGAACTTGACCTGAGCCCTAAATTATTCAAATTAATGCAGCTTTCCAGAAGTACCATCAATGTGTCCATTTCGTGTCATTCGTGGCAATCCTTCACCCAGGTTCCAGATTCTTTCTCGGCTGTCTTCAACACGTCTCTCTAACAGGATAGCGGTTTGAATATGCATAACTTCCTTATCCAGTGCTCTTGCGATATGAAAACATTAGAGTGGGAAAAGCATATGTAGAAAATGTATAATGCACATAGAAATAAAAATACAAGAATATTCAGATCTTTTCAGTAGCTTTGTTAAAGGGGTTTAATATCTGCCGTCCCGTTCTGGTGGATATTTATTACTTTTGGAATGAGAGTATGCTTTCAGAAATTTCAGCACAACATGAATTAAGCAATGCCTAGCGAGTTATTATCTTTTTTATAATGGAACAGTGCTCTGTGAGTGTATGCTTCTGAAATCAAGATAATTTTGGGACATAAATTGTGATTTAACTTACATGCTAATAAGTGAATAAAAAAACACTACAGGTTTAATTTGGTGAAGATATATTTGCATTTTGACCAAAAAAGAACCTGGGCCAGATGATCAAGAACGACCGATTTCCTTTGACTCAGAATGATGTTGATAACATGTTCAGCTCCAGGTAGCAATCCTGTACTGTGTTTAAAATATTTAAAGATAAATTTGAATCACCCTACCCCTTAACCTCTTTTTACTGATGTTAACCTTTACGGAATCATTTTTAAAGACTTTTGCCTGGATTGCGCTGCACAATGGCACTGACCCCTAGCTCGGCTCATTAAACATTTTTAATTCATTTAGACTATACACCCAAAAGCATTAACATTCAGCAGTTTGTAACACGCACACACACACACACACACACACACACACACACAAAAAACTGAATAAAACAATATTCTTTTTAGGTTTTTGCTGCTTACTATTTAAAAAAAAACATGAAATTTAATTTTTGGTGATATTTGTAATACATAAACACACCGGTTTTGATTTTTTTTTACACGTTTTCTTAATTAAATTTAATGGGCAAAGTCCATTATCGTGGCTGAAGAAACACCTTGTTTCAGCAGTTTACGTAAAACACAGCAATTTCACATTTCGCCCGCTTCATTTCCTTCTAGCCATCCAAGTATTCTTCAAATCTCAGGTTTGCATTCACAGATCTATTTTCATTCTGGTTGAGTTTACACATCTGCCCTGCATCCAACAGTAAATCTCATTACAATCCTGCACAGTTCAAAAATAATCCAAACGAGTTTCCTTTCAATATCTCTTGAAACACTTTAGCAGGGAAGAAGGTAGCAGGAGTGTCCTTCAACTGCCCTTTTTAACAAGTAAATGCATTATTTCTAGTGTTTCTTTGATGGTGTATCCACATCTTCTAATGACTCCGGGTGAACGTCTCAAATTGAACGCTTCTGTCGCTCGGAGCCGGACGAAAATAATTGAGTCAGAGTGGATTCCGTGAAGAACAATAAAACGCGCTCTCTCCCTCTCAAAAGATGTACAACACTCTATGGCTTGCAGTTATTGAATTCAGGCCCTGCATCAGTCAAGCTCCCGGTAGTTCCTGATGGTGGTGGGGTGGAGAGATGGAAGCCCCAAATATGATAAATGTACAGTAGAGTTCTTTGATTGTATGGCCGAGGCAGCTGCTAAATTATACTGCTCAGTTTGAGGGCTCCAAGTTGCCTAAGGCTTTTAAATTGCTAATGATCAACTGTGAAGAAGCACTTTGATAGCGGTGCCGGGGGACTTTAAAGCAGATCCACTGTTGTGTGTAAAGCACCCGCTTCACACTGGAAACCCTGTGTGCCATTACTCTTTCACAAATAAGAGATGTCAACAACGAAAACAGTAGAAAGTCCCCAAACCCACTCCAAAGGCAGACGTGCCGCATGCATAAGTGTTACAGCATTAAGGAAGACGCTTCTGACAACTAACCTCATAGTGTGATGCTTTATTGTAAACCAGGGCTGTTTCTGCTTTTATTTTACCCAGCTGTCATCACATTCTCATACTCTGTGCTGCTGCTGCATGTTTTTCTTCAACTCGCAAGATCAACGACATCATTGTCACATGATGTGAAAATCCTTGATTTTTCTAATCCCACAAACAGAAATATGGCTTCTTATGTTTATGTATAGGTCTTTTTTTTTTCGTACAAGGAACAACATAAACAGAGACAAAATCAAGTCTGCTACTTATTTAGTGCTCAGCTATCTTGAGTGTCAGCCAGGAAGTAACAAGTACAAAGTCTCACAGTGTGTGAGGAGAATGTTAGTGGGCAGAGCATCCTCGCTGTGCCAGGCTTCCAGAGAAAGCCCTGCTCCTGACTTTGCCTTGGGTGAATAGTGCTCTTGTTTGTGAGTTTAAATGAGAGTCGTCTGAGGTTGTGGTGAGCCTTCTCCACCTGGTGCATATCGCAGAAGACAAGTTGATGTGACGACGTCAGAAGCTCGCTTTTAGATTGCTTTTAAGGTGAAAAGTACTTTGGCGTTCACTCCTGCCAATTCTCAGCCTGAGGCTTTTTATCTCACGAGAGCTCCCAGAGAGAGAGAAAGAGAGAGAGAGAGAGGGAGGGAGGGTATAACAGAATTATTTGGAGGTTTTTGAGCTCTGCTGCCATTAGTATCAATCTAAAAGCTTTACTTCTCTCGTCAGATATTTCTGTTTTCCTTTTGTAAATCATAGAACAATATTTAAATGTAGAATTGTTGAGAGATTGAAATGACTTGAGTGATCTAAACACATGAACCATTTGTCATTGGAAATATACTCAAATAGCCATGTAAATTGAGTGTCTGTGATTTTCTTCATGCTTCTAATAAATGCACACACGTGCAGAATGAGATTAGATTTGCCGTGATGAAATATTCATGATTTGTATCTAAACCCCTGCAAAGCAGTAATAAATGAACACGTTAGCTTTGAACTGCTTTGTTTCGCTCAGCTTGAGAATGAAATGTGATTTTTTAATGCTGCTAATCCGTTTCAAACACATAGCAGACTAGCTATGCCCTCTGGAACATAGACTCGGGAAATTATATATGTCTCATAATGTATTTCTATCAGTGGCCCCTTGCTATAGAACTACTCTGAAAACTATTCGGCGATTAGATCTTCCCTCAGGTTTGGAAGTGTGCACTGGAGAATACGCAAATATCAAACTCAAGTAAAAGTACCATTACTTGTCAAAAAATGTAAAGAAAGTAGAGTAAAAGTATCTGTTCTGAAGGTAAAAGTAGCTCTTGTAAAACTACTCTAGAGTAGCGAGAATCACACCAGAGCCATTTACTTAAGAGTTTTTCTAAGCCAGAAAACATAAGCGCAGACAGAAAAAAAGAGAGCACGAGAGAAAATAACTATAATAACTATTTTCCTGTCGATTGTAATGATAAAAGAAAAGAAACGAGTTGTTCTTGCTAAATAATTTCACAAAATTAAAATGGGATGTGATCACAATCTTACATATTTTCCAAAGTAAAAGTACAGATACGGAACTAAAAATGTTCTCAAGTAAAAGTTTACATTTTGAAATTTACTTACTAAATTAGAATTTCTTGGAAAAACTACTCAGTTAGAGTATTTAAGTATTTGTAGATACTCTGTACAACTGGAAGTGTGTTGTGTTTCTGCAAACTTCCACGTTTCCACTCTGCTTTGATTCATGGTGTTTTCACTTTACAATGTTCAAAGGTGTCCAATTATAGGGACTTTCTTTTTTTGGGTTCTCCATGTGATGGTTTCTCTTCAGCTCTTCCAGCCGCGGCAGAATATGAATTTTTTATTTTAGAATGGTCACTGTGTGTATCAGTGTTTCGTGTGTGTGTGTGTGTGTGTGTGTGTGTGCGTGTGTGCCTGTACAACTCCACAACAGTCAATGTATTCGGTCAATGTAGTATCCTGTGTATAAATGACATATGAATAAATTAATACTAGTCCTTTTTTATCCATTAAACCATTATCCTTGTCACAAAGATTCTCTAGTAAAATGAAGATGAAAAACAGATGTGTTCTTCCAAACACTGGCTCGCTCCTCCTCATCCACTCTGTTTTCAGCGCAGTGTGATGGGAATTTTTAATGTAATGTCTCCATCTAGTGGTTATATTGAGAAATGTAATTTGAGAAACTTTTTAGAGCATACGTCATACTTTAGTCCCGCCCTTGAGAAGACGGGTTAGAAAAGCGCTTGCGCACTCTCTGGAGCTCTCTCTCTCTCTGGACCCTCGTGCGCTGATCGACTCTGGGATCAGTTTCTTTCTTTCTTTCTCTTCTTGTCTATCTCTATATATTCTTTTTCCTTCTTTTTCTTCTTTTCTCTTCTGGCGTTCGTTTATATTTTTAATAGGCTCTTAATATGCGCTAAACCACGTTCTTCTTCCACGTTAGAGTCACGTGAGTAGGAAATGCGTTTAAACTGTTAAATCTTCATAATAAATAGTCGCATTTGCTGTGTTCTCTCTCAAACGGTCTCCAGTGTTTATTATCAATTGAGAAGGTATATTTTACCATAACAGCAGGTTCTTATTGTAGATGTTCTGTAGATGGAACCTGGGCCTTGAGCATCTCCTTTGAAACCTCCAGCTTGTATGTAGCTAGCTCTGGCTTTGGCTGTCAAGAATGCGATGTGTATCTTTAAACCGTTTTAACTCAAAACAGTTTTGTTTAAAGTAAAATAAAATATTTTGATCCCTGAAACTTTAAAATCAGATTTTACCCCTATACTAATGTTTGGTTCGACAAGGTGGCACTGCTGTTTGATCAGTTAAAAGGCCTCTGGCTTTCGACGGGCTGATGTTGTTTTCATGACACCTTAATCCAGGTAGTGGTTAATTCTATTTTATTCTATTTCTTTTGGTTAAGATGATTTGCCAAAATTAAGCAAGCCTGTCCATGCTTTTGTCACCACCCAGCTGGAATACCCAGCTTGGATCCTTGTATTTTGGAGCTAGTGCCACATTCATCGCCGACTGCAGATGGCACAGACTGCTGCAACATGTCTGTTGATAAGCACATGCAAATACGAGCACAATTTTCCTGCTTTACCCTCCCTCGTTCGTTTTTAACTCTAATTTAATGTTTTTAAATCTATTGATTCTCCTGCACCGTCCTATATTTTGCCGGAGCTGCTGCAACCATTAAGCCTCGTGTGGACTCTCAGGTCAGCTGACCAGATGATCCAGAACAGAGTGCAAACTCCAAAGAGACTGGGCCTTTGCTGCTGCAGCTCCAAGAATTGAACTGCCATTAATGACTAATTTTAAAAGTCCTTTCTGCATACACAAAAAAAATTAATTTTTCTTAAAATCATCTCTTTCCTAATGTTTGGTATAATGATTGACTCTTTTCTTACATTTAAGTCACTTGAACTCTAACTTAGCCATCGCTCAATTAACTCAAATTCAAATGAGCGGTGACATCACTGGACACAGAATCTGTTAAATGTTTAATACCTTTGTTGTTTTAGCAGTTATTGTTATTTAAGTGCCATTGCAAAATGTGTCTTTTGTTTATTGGTTCTGTATGAGGAAAGCAGTTCTGAAACTGCCAACCATCTCTGAAAATTGTTGGTGTTGGTTTACCGAACACAGTCTAGGGTTGTAGCGTGAGGGGCTCAACTTGCTGGCGGTAGTCTTGCAAGAATCTGTTGTCTAGCATCTTTGTTAAGACGGCTCCCATGCATTAGTGGTTTGCCATATTATGTTAACCTCTCTGCAGGCGCCGGTGCGTGTGCTTGGTTGTTTTGAATTAAGTATTATTTATATTTCAAATATAATATGTAGGTTTCAAAGCGGTTAGTTTTGATATTTTTAGTTCAAATGAAGAGTTCGGACATGTACTTTGCTTATATTTTACTTGCGGTAATTCAAATTAAAATGTAAGAAATGTTTCATTTTACATACACCAAAATGTTGCCATCAGCGGCATCTAGAAAAGCAGGAATAAACCTTGGAACTACAAGACTTGTGATATGGCTTTTGTTTTTCAAATTTCTGGCACAAAAAAGTTTAGAACAGGTTCACCTGTTCTATATACAATTATCACATTGTTTTGACCTTATATTTGCTTTTTTTCAGAATTTTTATTTTGTCTCAACATTCTTTTTTTATAGTACAAAATAATGTCTGTTGTGAAAAGCGCTATATAAATGAACGAACTTGAACTTGAAATGACTTCAGGTTAGTTGTGTGATTATTGTGAATTCATTTTCATTTTCTAACCCGCTTATTCCCTTTTTGGGGTCATGGGGGTCTGCCTATCTCCAGAACACATTGGGTGAGAGTCGGGGGTACACGCCGGACAGGTCACCAGTCAGATGGCAACACACACTCACACATTCACATTTGAATGGGATTGTGGGGGAAACCTGGAGTACCTGGAGAAAACCCACGCAAACACCGGGAGAACTCCTTCCAGGAAGGTCACCGGCAAGCCTTGAACTGACAATCTTGTAACTGGAAAGCCACAGTGCTAATTTGTTAAAATTAGTACAAAAATCATATCAAGCGTTGCCACAAAAACTGTTTTAAAGGTAATTTATTAGAGCAAATTTCAAAGTAGTAAAATCGCTCAAAAAGAGCCCTTGCTTCTAGGGGTTATGTTGCTTTAGTGTTTTGTGCCTAATACTTATTTAGATATTGTTTATTTGTCAAACAGCATTTCGTTTTCTACACTTTACACTTAGAAGTGAATGGATGTAAAGGTAGCTCTGTGGATGACTATTCAGTGTGCATCGCTCCTTTGATCAAATGGATCTTGAGAGAACCCCGTTCCAGGGTTTAGCAGCTAAAAGGAAAGTCAAAGCAGCAGGTCGTACTAAAGCAAATAAGCATAGATGTGAATTCTTAAAAACCAACATCCCAGGAGAATTTAAATGTGAGCACCCACTTCACAGCTCCAGAAGAGCATTGAGACATTAGCCGTCATTACTGGCTCCATGCAGACCAATGAAACTCCAGCACCAACAGTACACTACCTGCACACCATTACAAAGGTCTAATTGAGACTTCTCCAGCTCTCAAGACCAGTCAAAAGAAGGGACTTCACACTGCTTAGCAAATGAGCGCACCAGGAGCAAGAGCCCTCACTGTCTTGATGCACTTGTTGGAGGCTGTCATTTCAAAAGCGCCCCTTTATAGCGATGGCACACTGAGCGCCAGTCAGCCTCAACAGTGCTGGCAGGGAGATTACGGCTCTCTGCTTGCTCTTGTTCCCTCTCCACTGGCATTTGGAGAGGCAAACATTCAGCCGAGTGAAAAAAGCACTTCTCTCACTTGTTTCGGGGAGGAACAGCAGTGAGGTTTAATATTAGCGAGCTGACATCTCGATAAAAACTCATTTGTCTCTGTTTTGTGAAGCAGAGATGTAACACGTAATGAGAAGAGATAATGCATTTCCCTTCTATCCGGCATTTTCCATCATGTTTGTTTGCCTTCTCTTCGCAACCTTGACAAAATCACATTTTGCTTTCACAAGTTTCCTGCTGCTGCTGCTGCTGCATGAATTAGTGCCGATAAAGATTGTTTTTATGTAAGCATTTGAAAATCACTCCTGCGATGTGAACTTATGTTACAGAGTCATCCGCTCTCCAAAATAGCACAAGTGAAGTCATCGTGCAGTTATTTATTGAAACGTCGGCTTTCAATCAAGGGTATCATTTTGTTGCCATTCGTTTGAACACAACAGGTCAACTCTGCCTGATAATGGTCCTGATTTACTTGCAGATGAACAGAGCCGCTCGCCGCATGTGTCTCTCGGCTTTTAATGGGATCATGTATTATTTAAACTTGCAGGATACGTTATTATTTACCTGTCAGATTAAATAAGTAACCGTGGTTGAGCAAAACATTAAACAGGAACAAATTTTTTTTTTCTTTTTCTACAGTTTGTTTTTGTTTCATAACGCTTGCTTAGTTTATTTAAATAATATCACACCCCCAAGAGGTGTTGTTCAAGAAATCAGCACAACTGTGATTCAGCCATCTACATAAAGCCAGCGGGTAATTAATATGCGCTCGTTCCCTGTTTGACAGATTCTTATGCAACAATTGTAGCAACAAAGAACTTCTGCTGCTGCTGCTGCACTGTATATGTTTTCATGCTTTTATATGATATCATCAAATTAAAGTAATAATGTGCATTTTAACACATTCACACACGTTCTATTCCTTGTGTTAGATGCAAATGAACTATTCCATGTGTATGAAAACATCCCGTTTTAATTAATTGGGTTTAACATGATGTTCGCCTAACATTTGCAGCTATAAGAGCTTCAACTCCTCCGGGAAGGTTTTCATCTTTTGTAGGTGAAGAGATTTCTACATTACTAGAGATTTGCTTTGATTTACTAGAGAGCATTGAACGTACATCAACAAATATGTGTGATATAAAAAAATAGCATGATTTATGAAAAATGTAAAAAAATTAGCTACATATAGCACGGAGGATATAAGTGATAAATAAGGAATAAACAGAGCCAATACCGTAAACATATTTGTGAGGTCAGATGTTCAAGAAGGCCTGGCTTGCAGGGATCACTTTAATTCTCCCCAAAGGTTTTCTATGGGGTTGACATGCCTTTTTCAACACCAGACATGGCCTGCTCATTCACAATAACATTTATCAGCTATAGCATACTGTCAAGGGTCAGGTGCATGAGGTGCAAATATAGAACCATTTAAAACAAGTTTAAACAAAGATTTATCAACAGAAAACAAATCCAACTTCTGAAATAACTATAGCAAACTCCAGGAGAGAGAAGAACTAAACTAAACTTAGATTAAAAACCATAAACAATGAGCAGATAAGTACCTTAGTAGAAGTATTAACTCCCGGATGAGGGCAGAATTACTCCAACAGAAGCATGATGCTTTCAATAAACCGCCGATGAGGAAAGTCATAGACAGGTATTAAATAGCTAACAATAATGATACGACAGTAACAATAATTACTAAATGAGGAAACATCCGGGAGAAGCATGAGGAAACCAGGTCACGTGAAGAGGAGAATCCTGGGAGGAGCAGCGGAGAGCCAAAAGAGGAAGAGGGAGCAAGGGAGCAGAAGGAAAGATGACAGGGACACAATAAAAGGAACATGAGAAACCAGGGATCTGAATACATATGTAAGGGATAACCAACTTTCAGTCGTGGTTTCTTCTGTGTTATACACAGGAGGCGAAAGAACCACCATGCAGAGCCGCCACCAAGTGCATATAATACACTAGAAACCATGTCTGGCCATTGAATATCCTGTTTATGCCATGGTCACTTGCCAACAAAAACATAGTTATTAATAATATCTGCGTTAAATACATGGCTGAACGCAGCGGTTTTCTTGTTGGTTAACCCACAATCTGTGACTAACCAGATAAATAGTTCCATGTTCCATAGTTAAACTGAACTGATGCCGGTGTTTATTTAAGAAAGAATCTTGCAAGCAAATCTGGAAAAGGTCTGCCCCATGGAATTATAATGGAAGTGTGTTACTATGGAAACCAATAATGGTGTATTGATATTATAAGTGAACAAACTGAACCGGACCGACCTGTGCAGTTATAAGAAATGAATCAGCACCTGGCAGCCAATCAGAAATCAGTATTAAGGGTGGCCATGGCATAAAACAAAACAAAACAATACACTCACTTTTCCATTAAAATCTTTACAGTTGGGGATTTTCGGCACCAAGCATCCAGCATCCCTCTCATCATTAACCCTCTCACCATCAGTCTCGTTGTTACATAGCTGATTAGTGATGATTAGCACACTCGACACCAATGCCTTAGCCCTGGGATCAATGATAACATGGCAGATTGTGTGTATATGGACACAAAGTGGTACGACAGGGAGGCAACACACACACACCACACTGTTAGTACTTATTACACCACAAGCTCCTGCCTACTGTAGCCGTAATGCTCTGACAATCCATTGAGCGCTGCAGCTATGCTGCTTACCAACTTCATAAGACTGATTTGTGAGCACCTTGTACCAAATAATAACAGTTTGTGGTTATTAAGCACATGCAGAATTAATTTCTAAGGTGCACTGTTGATTTTTGAGAAATGTTGATTTTAAGAAATTTTTACAATCAGAAAAATGCAGTAGTTAATTTCTTTGGAAATGGAAGAAAACATACAGATAGTGAGTGCTGTTAAATAAATCACTAAAATGATTGTAAAACAGTAATTTTGATCCGTTTGCAAGTCTTGCACCGTAACATTCCTTCATTCAATTTCCAACCCCTTTATATGTTTTGGGGTCACAGGGGTCTGCCGATGCACATTGGGCACACATTGGGCGAGAGGCAGGGGTAAACAGTGACCAAAAAACCCTCCAAAAAACAGTATTATAATTTTCAGGCTAACGTTGTTTCAACTAATTAGTCGTTGACATTTTTACCTTTTATAAAGTACACACCAAACTCTTAACAAATGCAGCTTAACCTCACTTCTGTCTTCAGTACCGGATGCCAGGACAGTCTGATTTGCTCTGTTTATGAAGAAAAAGCTACATTTTGGCAGCTCAAAGCAGGCAGTTCTTCCAGCATCCCTCCTGAATAAACATGCGGCTCCCTAGCTCTTAGCTGCCCTCGCGACCAGGAGAACGCATGCTTTATTAGCCTCCCCATGCAAGTGTGACTGTGCCAGCTCGGCTCGGGTTGCAATAGCACATATTGTCTAAAACTACCTCATTAGATGAAAAACTGTCTGCAGGAGCCTGGGCACCAGCCTCAAGAGGAGAAGAATGATTCCATAATTGGTCAATTGTAGAAAAATATGTAAAACTTTGTAACCTATATCTCAGCGGAGTTTCATGTGTGCAGGGGTGGCATTGAACCCTCTTCTGTTATCTCAAATGCCTGGGGCTGACCAGGCAGTGTTTGTCTTTTACCCAGCAGCGGGTGTGATGTGAGGTTACCACACAGCCATGCTGACTCGTCTAAGTGCTGATGAAATATAGATGTTGAAGTCTGGAGCGCTCAATGTTTCATCTCTCTAGCTGATACCATAAGGAAGCCATTAATAGTGTCAGAGAGCGTTAGTTGTACATAAAGAAGATAGCAGGTTGGCAGCACCTGTGAGCATTAAAGAGAGGCGTGTGCCCTGCGCCGTGTGGATTTCACTGGTTCATATGTATGCGTGGTCACTTGAAGATGGTCATTTCTCTGTCGGCGTACAGAAGCCGCATCGCATCATGCATAATCGCAAACAGCAGGACCATCTGTTGGTGCCTTGTTGACTTACCTACATGCAACCTTTTTAGTGTTGTTTTCCATGTATCAGACTGATGGAGCAGCATATTTACAATATGTTAATTGGTTAATGAAATCCTGTTTGAGAACATTTGCATGTGTTTAGGAGGGCTGCTCTTTGTGCTGTGTTGCAGTGGCTGAAGCAACACGGAGCGCTAATGCAGACATCTGTTGCAATCTGAGAGCCGATTAATGACCTCCACCTTTATTCACTCAATCGGCTTTTCCGTTTCTTCAGAATAAGTACATGTCACTTTGTTCTACCTGATTGCGAAACAATAGATGAATGTCGCACAGATGCATCAATTTTCTTACAAAAAAAGGAACTAACATATTGCAATTTTCTTCGTTCTTCTTCCAGAACCAGAGCCAGACCCCAGATAAAGCATTCCCCATTGTCCCAGGAACATGCCCTCACAAGGTAAGCCTCGCTGCTGGTTTATTTGTGATCAATGTTTGATAAACTGATTACTCGATTTACCTCACCTTACCTCATCCCAACAGCAAAATGTTTGATTTTAAGTGTAGTACTTAAACAATTATAAACAATTACAGATATATCTACTTGGAATTCAATTGTATTTTATCAAGGCATTTCCTGAACCTTCTGAGAGGGTGTAACTTAATCTTCAGAAGCAGCAGTGTTCTTTGCATTGAAAGCAGGAGTGGAGGGTGGGGACATATTTCACGAATGTCACATAGGGTTTTATGCAAATGAGGTGTCTTCTACTGACTTTTAGGCCAGCCTATAGCAACTTTTCTTACCGAAGAGATGGCAACACTGAGAAGCAGTCAAGCTCTGCTCTCTGATAAAAGTGTGAATTAATAAACTTTCCGAGGTAATGACATAATTCATACTTCAACTCGGGTCTTTCATGCCTCGTGTGGTCGCGCTAAGAACAACAATGAAACGTAGGAAGAAAAGCATCCCTACATCAGTCATGAAGCAGCCTGGCCATACGGCCGCATTGAGAAGTACTTGCAATGTCAGGGGATTTGCACAGTTTGTGCAAAATAATTATATTTTTTTAAGTACCTTAAAGAGGCCATAATATGCAAAATCAACTTTTCTGACAATCATAGACTCTTTTAGTGTTGTTCAAAAATATGCCTCAAGTTTTATTCAGAATCTTTCATTCACGTTTGAAACTCTATTCCTTTATTGTGGGCTGTAACAGCTCAATGTTTCTTGCACCACCAAAGTTCCTAGCACTGCCCAGAGATCAATAAGATTATTCACTACAGCTCATCACTATGCAGATAGGGTGCGCTGCCTGACCCGGAAGTGAGAGCAGCAGACCCCCACTGAAGAACACTGCAGTATTACATCACATAATAATAATGACCTTTTCTGTCAATCATAATTCAATATGGATTAACACAGTTTTTAAAGCGCCGCTCTGTTTATGTTTTTGTCAAATTGTTACTGAGAGGTGCAGGTTGATCAGCAGGGTCCATGGTAAAAGTATGCCTGTGGGAGGAACGGGGGTGAAAGGCATGCTTTGCAGAGGCAAAAAATACTAGGTGATTCAAAGATATCGTTTACGGTCAATATTTCATTTAGAAAGTTACTAACTGTGCAGGGCTAGTGCAGAGAAATATTTATTATAAATGCGTTAACAAAGCCAGAATATGGCACCTTTAAGTAACCTAACCCTTAGTCCTTGCAAGCACTGGTCCAATAAAATCAAAGCAAAAACCGCTTCAAAAAGAGTACTAGCTTTGATACTTTTGGTTTTAAACAAACATTACAGGAGTTATAACATAGAGTTTTTAACCGTAATTCAAATTAAAATGTTAGAAAAGGCTCAATTGTCTCTTTTTACAGACCCCAAATCAGTGCCATCTAGTGGAAAAAAGAAGGGATAACACTTAGTAAGAGAAAAACCTGTGATATGGTTTGTGTTTTTCAAAGTTCTGCCACAAAAAGTGCATGGAACAGTGTTGGTTGGCTGGTTTTTCATATTGTTTGAACTTGTCTTTGTTTGTCAAGTGTTTGTCTCACTTTTTATTTTTCTTAGAAATCATAAAAAAAACTGTTTTTGAGGCTTACTGCTCAGAATTGTTATTTTTGTATATTTTCAGGGTTGTGGAATTATTGGGTAATATATTTGTAAAAAATATTTAAAAAACATCAAGCATTGCCACACAAAAGTCTTTAAAAAGCCCCTGGGTTCTAAGGGTTAAACTAATGTGCAATGAAATATTAAAATGCATTTTAAAATATTATCTGTGACCACAAAAAAATGAGAAATTTTCTTGTAGCTCCTATTAATGTCAACACATTTGAGGAAAGATTGCATGTTTGTTAGTTTTTATTTTACTTTGCTTTTAACAAGCTTGTTATCTATGTAGCATTTTTATGATCAACAGTGTTTCTGTTGTGCTGAGTCACCAACATTCCACAAACCTATTACAGTACTTGAGCTGTAAAATAATATTATAATTGACTGCTCATGTAGATCATGATCTTTTTTTCCCCAATCTGAGAGATCATTTTATTCTGTGAGCGTTTCAAACTGCAATTTGTGTTTTGCTCGACTGCATGGAAATAGAAAGACATGTCTTTTCTTCGCTCCACCATGCACCGGAGCAAGAAAGCATGACAGCAGATATTTCCTTTTTATTGTGCCTTATCTCAGTTTTGAAACAAGTCCTGATTTAAACCATAGGATTGCAGCAAGATGTCAAATTATCTGTGATTACATGCTTCTGGACTCGGGATTTACCAAACAGTGACAAGAATCAGTCATAGCCTTTGTGTGAGTGAACAAAAGAAGGAACATTTCCCGTCGCATTGGCTTTTGAACATTTTTCTCTTGACTTTTTCCACGTGAGAAACGCAATAATGTGTTAAATCTCTTACCAGTGTCAGTCCATAACCCCAAATGTGCCAAAGTGCTCGTGTCCTTTTCCGGTTGACTGGGCAGGTCAAGTGTAAAGATCTTGTGAAAGTCAGAGAAAGCATGCATTGGCACATCTGAAAGCCTGTCATCGAGTTGTCCAACTCAACAAGCTTAATATACCGAGCGCCATCGGAAGTGACTTGAAGGTGCCAGACAAACTGGCAAAAAAAAGTGTTGCTAAGTCACTTTGGGGCTCACTGTGAGATCCATGAAAAAAGGCAATCGGCTTTCTCCTGAACCTTCCGTCACACAACAGGGCTCTAATTGCTGACCCGTCCTTCACACGCGCATTCTTGTTTCACCCCTGTCGAGATCACCCTTAATAACACGTTCTGCACTCTGCTGATGTGCACAAACTCACCTGCTTGACAACGTTGTGTCCTTGAAATATGGAGAGCGTTGCAATTCCCGTGTTGCTGTCAGCTCTCTTTGAAACAGCTGATCTGGATGGAGGTAATGAAGGGATGCCACCGATTTGTGACGGCGTAATTTTTTTCCCTGCGACCAGCAGAACATAATCTCTGTCTCGTCGCTTGCCATTAGCGCCTGTGATCTGCACAGACCAATATGCAAAGAAAGCAACGGAGCCAGGAGTAATTTGGCATGTCACTCAAGACCGAAAGAAAGTATAATGGCTAAACGGCGCGATATGATTTCTATAAAAGGAATTTGGCATTGTGTGGGATTGAAACAGCTCCTGTTTTCTTCGCTGGTGTTGTATGCGTTCACAATGAAAGAGAGCTAATGAACAGAGAGCTTTTAAAAGCTTTGTGATTATATGGAAAAAAGAAGGAGAGAATGAAGCCATGGGGGGTGGAGGGAATGCTAAGTATACATAATTGCTGCTTGACACATTGGCTAAATTCTGCTGTGCCAGGATTGGAGTGAAGATGATTAACGGCTGTCCATGTGGGTGGGCAACTTGGTCACCCAGGGCTTCCTGTTTCCATAGCGATTGTACTCAAAGGCCATACATTACACTGCGAGAGTCCCTGAGGCCTGAGCATTGTTAAATCCACCAATAATATCTTACATTATGCGTTTGTCCTCTCGCCGATGATTCATTCCAGCCTCTGCGAATCACAATAGGGCAGTCGTGAGAGTCCCAGTTTCAGAGCTCCTATCAGACCGTGAAGGATGGCACACCTCGACGCTTAACGTTGATCAAGTGGCAGCGACATGTGGGAGAGTGATCATTTGTCTGACATTACATCAGGCACGTCGCTTGTGCAGATCCAAGGGGTGAGCCAGCTGAGATTTCTGCAGGTATTTAAACACTATTCATCAATGCTTCTGGTTAACCCTTCGAGAGCCTGTATCACAGAGTCTCCCCGTCGAGTTTCCAAACAGATGGCAGATGGATTGCAGAACTTGACCCTTCCCTCCTTCTGTGTGATCCATGTGGAACCCTGGCACAAGAAGTCATAACTGGGCATGGTGCTAATAAACACTCTGCAAGGGGTGACCATTTCCATTACGTTCCATATGTATGTGTATTTTATTGATTATGCATATTAGCTATATTGATTATGTATATTTTAGTTCTTTTACACATTTTTGCCCAATTCAGTTTTCTTTCTTAGCTCTTAACCCTTCCCCATTACTAAGGAATATACCATTTTTCTCTTGGTAGAAGGTAATAGATCTTTATCTATTAGATGTATGCTTTTTTTCCAAAATCCAAAATTTCCAAAGTTTAACGAACTCTACTCAGAGTGTATTTGGTCCCCCATAGAGTTAAACTGACTCTGAAGAAGAGTTATTTAAATGAGTTTATTTCCTACATTTTTCCCAAATCTGTGATGAAAATTCCATCTTTTAGTCGTGTACCTTTTGTTTATGTATTTTGTTTCTATAGACTTGGTAGTCATCATCATTAATAATCAAAAATACATGAGCAGTCTATTTTAACTCTGTTCGGAGTGCATGTTGACTCCCTGTGGTTGTTTTAATTAAGGCTATATCAGTAATATTGAATGCAATGTTACATATTTTATATTATTGGTCAGACCGTATTGACTTCACTTCCATTCGTCTTTCTAATTTGTTACTTCATAATACCAAGACATCTCATGTCCCTAAGACAATTTAGATTATGTGCCTTGAATATTTTCACAATGTTTACAGTGCTAAAATGTGAGGGAGGCTGCTGTGGGTACATCTAGTTCAATGTGAAGAAATGGCCCCTCTGGTGGCAACTTGTACGGGTAGAGTTCAGTTCAGGTTCAGATGCTGAGGCAAAAGCTCTAATGCTCACTTCTGCTGCTTTTCTCATCTGTTTTGGATTGAGGAAGCTTGTAGGAGAGTTTGGAATGTAACGCATTACATAGTGCCATACTATTAAATAAATAGCAAATAAAAACACAATATTGGGAAATATAACTAAATAAATAATATGTCATGTCCCGTCAGCGACCAGGCAATGCGTGTTGTTCAGTCTTGTCATGACATGAGCATTAATGTAATGCAGGTACCTTCAGCTCTTTTAAGTTTCACAATCGGCGGACGGCTGGGCTTTGGATCACGTGGAAAGTGATGGAATAACAAATTATTCTTTTTCCTTTCGCCTCGCTTTGACGCATGTTTGACCTTTTATTCATTTATTTATTATTTGTCCGTGATTTATTTATTTTTTTTAAATGATGCTGCCTGATGGACACTCTCCACAATGGTTGCATCAGATTTCTCCTGAAATGCACAAATGCAGCCTAATCTTCACGAGGCACACCCTGCAGGTCTCCAGTGCATCGCAGGAATCGCTCTCAGACTGAGTTTGGTTATTAATTAAGAGTCTTCTTTCACTAGAAGCTTGCTTCAGAGGGATGCTATGATAAAACTACATATATTTTGAGTTTTCCCTGCAATCTCTCTTCAGGAAATGTGTTTTTAGGAAAAAGGACAAAACTTAGCAGTGAGTACACGCCTGTAAAACGCAGCGCCTTCTCATAAAATATTAAAAAACACACTTTAGTGACTTTAGTTAAACAACTGAACTTTTAACTGTAATGTCACACCCGACACATAAGCAAACATATCGGCTCTCTCATTTAGGATCCACAAAAGGGGATCTGTTTCCTCTGAACAGCTCTAGATTTCCGCCAAAGATGATCGGGTCCAGAGCCACCAGGGACAAGGGCAGGTTAGAGCACACCGCGCACTCAGCAGAGAGGATATTCTGCTGTGACCTCCCATCCCTTCATGTACTGTACACCTCCAGGACACTGGGGCGTACAGGTAAGATTAAAGTGGACTCTCCTGAGTCACTCCCATCCAGAAGCACCAGAAGACTCATGAATAGTAACCGTTGAGCATTCTGTTTGGTTTGTATCACACACATCCTAACTATGTCAGTGATTTAACCTCATTCCGACCATTATTTAAATCCCAAATTCAGTCTGGATACTGTATACGTGGCGTGTAACAGAACTCAGTATAACATTAATTAATCATGGAAATAGTTTGTCTTCTCAATCTGCTTCTAAATATTTCATATGTTCCAAGTAACGCAGCAGTTTGCTAATAATGTGGATTCCCTTCACTCGTGGTAATAAACACTTCTGATGGTTATTCAGATCCCGATGAATACGACTCTTTCTGTGCGCCCCTGCAGTTTTTATGTGATATCACACATGCTAGTGTTAAAATATGCATTATTCTGTACTTCAGAGCACATCGAGCAAACACCCAGCATGCTGTCAGTCTCAGGATCCCAGTTTGCAGGTCAGAGTTCACTTGACTACAAGGTGCAATACTTTCACATAGGCTTGAGTTTCTCTTCTGCCGTATTTTCAGCTGTTGCCACAGCATGACCGTTTTCATAATATGGTAATCTTTTCTATAATAAGAGAAAGCTAGAGAGTGGGAAAAAGAAGTGTTAAAACTGTGGTGGAAATATCGACATACTGACTGTTATTGAAAACTTGGGATCCAATCAATTTCAGCTCGATAAACTGAACACATTTTGTGTCACAAACTGTGGCCTACCTATTAGAAGGTTGCCGGTTTGAGGCTTGCTGCAAGAAGTTTCTTACTGTGCTTGTGTGGGTTTCTTTGAATAATCTAAATGCCCCTCAGGGGTGAATGTGTGTGTTGCAATTGATGAACTGGTGACCTGTAACCTCGCCTCTCACCCAATGTGCGCTGGAGATAGGCACCGGCAGACCCCCATGACCCTGAAAGGCAATAAGTGGGTAAGAAGATGAATGATGTAATTAAATGCATGTATAACAAACATTTGAGTCCTCTATACTATGTGATGGGCTGTAGAGATTAATCTGATTGGTCAGTGTGTGGTGTTAGGAACTATGGGTGGTGCTAAGAACATTAAGCGGTTCACGGTAAAAAAAAAAAATAGAAGATTACACAAACATGCACGAAAGATTCTGAATAAAGCGTGAGGCATGTTGTTGAGGAAACGACACTAAAAGAGGATTAAGAAAGAGTTCTGATAGAGTTTACAGATTATGCTTTTTTATATTAGTTTAAAATATGAAAGTTCATAGTACTGCGAAAAAAGCTTTTCTTTTCACCAAATCTGGATTTTATTTTTAGCTTATTTTGAAAAAATATGACATACAGAAAAAAAGTTATTCTGATAATTTATTCCATAAATTAAGAGACTTTGTAAAAACACGTTTTTGATTTTGCAGCTAAACTTAAAACTACAATCTTAAAACAAAACTTTTGACTTAACATATTTGTACATCTAGAATATTATGAATGTCTGATTTTAAGAAATCAATGACACCCCTCTCTGAGTAAGAAAAGGAATGCTTGAATATTGTTAAATCTTTGATCAGGCAGTAAACAAATTTGATTCAAACAAGAATAAAATGCTTGAGAAAAAAAGTCTCAAGTAAAGTGAACACATTTTTTTTACTTTGTTACTTGACATGTCTTCTTTTCACAAACCTCAAAGCGAATGAGGCACTTCACAAAAACGAGACTCATTCTATTTTCACTGAGACATCAACAGCGTAGTTTAATGATCTCAATTGTGCAGTCAAAGTCTCTTTGGGAAGACGTGTCATTAATCATTCCATCATGCAACTTCCTTTCTCCCTGTTCGTAATTAGAGCACTCCTCCACACACCACACCACACTGGGTGAATTTAAGGACCCGTCGATGAATAAGCATATTTAAATAATGAGTCATTACAGATAATGCATGGACCTCGAGAAATGAAACAGTCTAGTCATGCAGCAAAACTACAAACTCAATGTGGCGTGCTCAGTGTTAAGAGACTCGCACCATTCAGAAGAGAGTAGGCGTGATGCTGGAAGACAAGCAGCAAACTGCCCAAACCCATACTGCCATCTCAGCGTGGTGCCCGAGGACGCTTTGTCGGACATCTTCAGACAAACATGTTGCAGAGCCGGAAAAGCTCACAATCGGAAAGGTCAGCCGTGACCTCTGGGTGCAGGGTTGTCACTAGAAAGCACAGGGTGCTCATGTCAAACGGAGAAAAGGTACGCTGGAATCTGCCATGCAGCAGGTTGTGTGTGCATGCATCCATGTAAAGGATATTTATAGCTGCTTGGATTCATCAGGAGCCAAGCCCAGGTATTTGTTCTTGGTCTGAATGCAGTTTGAGCAGTTATTGACTCAAACAAATGGATTGATGGATATAATTCAATATTGTAGGCACCGAAAAGAGTTAGGGTGGGTAAATTAACATTTATTACAACATTTTAGCTCAATTAAAGACTGCAGATAGTGGCAGAAATCGATCAGCTTAGTTAACAAAAAGTAAACTTTTCTTTTACTTGAAATCAACGAGTAGAATTTAAAGAAACCCTGCACAGCAACAGCGCGTCAATGCTGGGGATCTATATCAACCCTGCCCAGCACCCAGTTCCATCTGTCCCACTTCCCCTGAAAATATACACCTAAGAATTGTGAGACCCATTTAAAACTTGAAACGTTTTACATTACATTAGTCATTAATGTGTAAATGTTCACTAATAATGGAATTTTAATCAGAAACAACAGGGTGTGAGTGCTTCTACAACAGCAGCTACAAAGGGTGGTTTTTTGTTTAAAGTAATTTGTTCTTTGATAAATAATTTGTTCTTTGAAATATAAATAAAGCTTTCATTATTTACATTGTTTACAGCATTTTCTGACACACCTGTAACTATACGAGCACAAAAAACAATGTTGTTGGTCATTATAAAAGATCGGCTATTTGTAAGGTAAGCAACAAATATACGCACAAATCCAGGAATTCTTAGGCCTTTTGTTCCAAACAGTATTGGGACCCCCCTTC
This sequence comes from Danionella cerebrum, assembly GCA_007224835.1. Classification (NCBI taxonomy): domain Eukaryota; kingdom Metazoa; phylum Chordata; class Actinopteri; order Cypriniformes; family Danionidae; genus Danionella; species Danionella cerebrum. The sequence continues at coordinate 239,736 of SRMA01027304.1, read as the reverse complement.
CCCTCATTTGAATAAGCAAAACTAATGCTAAGGGGAAATGAGTTAAAAGGTCGAAATGGAGCTGAAACTGGCTGAATTTAACACTGGCTAAATAGGCGTTACCATGCTAAATTATTCACTTCGCATGCAAAGAAAGACGATATTGTACATTTTTTCGTAATGGCCGCCAGACACAACTCAAATAGAACGGCATGAAGTTGTTTAAATAAGAATTAACAACACTCAGTGCTGTGTATGCTATCGTGCTCTCGTGCTGTTTGCGTGAGATAAAGTTAATGAACAAAGTTTGGATCTAAATCATGCAAATATTGTAGGGGTCAATTACATTATTACCGGATAATAATAATATTGCTGCGTTATCATTTATCAGGCAGCAATGTTCAAATCTAAGTTGCTGATTGGGACGATGTCACCATCCATCACGATGTTTCATATTGTTCATCGTCGATGGCCAAATTGCTTGCCTGCGCCCAACGCTAATGCCTTTTACATTATAATCGACAGAAAACACAAACATGCAAGAAACATTCAGAACAAAACTTGAGGTGTGTTTTTGATGAGGGAACGGCACTAAAAGATACTTGGAAGTTGATTTTGCATAATATGGCACCTTTGATTACATTGACTAATAAAGCCGTCAAATATTTGATCATTATTATTGCAGAATATGTCAGATCAAACAAGACTTATTAAAATGTTCAGATTTCCATTTATAGTCATCAGATCTATTTTTATTTCAAAAAGCACTTTTTTAGCCACTGCTTGCATTTAGTGACTGCCGTCCTCCATTTGTTTTACTTTGTTCCTGCTCTTGGATGTAATTACACAAGCAGTGTTAATGTGGTGTCTCTTTAATTGGAAGACATGTTGTTTTTTACAGCTGTGTTAAAGCGGGGTCTGTGCTCAGGGTGCCACATTTATAGTCTCGATCCTCAAATGGTCCTCTGGCTGAGTTTGACCCTGACTAATGAAGAGATGAAAAGAACGCTAACCTCTGAAATCACAGCTGTAGAGCCACACAGATTGGATGATTTATGGCATTAGAACATGATTAATTTGTCTCATTTTTCACGCACATTTCAATATTAATCAGTCTTACTTAAAGAAAGGCAAGAGCATTTTTTTCCTCTTGTCTCCACAAAGTGTGGCCTTTTTCTCTGCAAATATGGCATGCCTCCTGCTCTTTTTGTCAAACCAATCAGGGATTTCACCACATGCCGTCCAATCAATTAAGTGAAATGTGTGCAGAGCCCTTTGATATAGAATCGTTTGTCAAATCAGTGGAGGTGGCAGAGTGCAGTTACCCTGGAGTCCGAGGTTGTGTTCTGCCGTCCACCTGGAAATCTGTTCAGCGCTCGGATTCGGCCATTCCTGGGGTTCTCCATCCTGTTAATGGAGTGTCATTGTGAGCGCTGGATTTAGTTCAGCCAGGGTCCAAAGGCTTTTTTCCATGCATTAGCCTCTCAACTATAGCTTAACCTTCTAATTTTTTGAAAGCTCTACCCAGAAAAGCTTCATATTATATAACAGAATGGCAGCCATTAGGAATCAAATGATTTGCTTTTCACTGTTGCTTGGTTATTGCATTTAACGCCATATGATATGGCACGCACATTCAGCGTGACACAGAAGCATCAAGCATAATCTAGTTTTCTGCTATTATTGTATTATTTGTGATAGGGGGAGAAAGAATCCAGGGTTCTTCAGGTGGAGGTAATGTGCTGAATGTGCTGTACAGAGAAGCATCCAGGCACTGAGGGGTCGTTTAGTTCATATATCGCGCTTTTTAATAATGATCTCATGTTTCTTTGTTCTTATGGCTCTCAGAGGAACCCCTGAAGAAAAGCTCAAACTTTGTGTAATTTCCTTGTGAAGAAAATCTAAAAGAAAGCAGAAGAGTTTCAAAAGATTCTTATTCGCGGGAGATTGATCCGATGTTTTTGTTGTTGTTTAATTATCCCATTTTAATGAGGAGTTTTTGGGAATTGGGGTGTTCTTTTTTATTTGTATTTCGGTTCTCGAGTGTGTGTTTGAACCATTCAAATACAATCATTGCAGACTTCAAACCAGAATTCAACCAGCCGTTTATCTTTGAATGATTTGATTAAACCGATAAAAAGAAACAAACAAATAGTCTCTTTGCGCACCTGCATTCTCATTTGTTGTAGAAAAACAGTGAATTTATTAGTGCTTTGCTCTTTCAGAAGCAAGGATTAAAGTGCATGAGTCAAAACAAGCCCTGCGATGTTAGCTGGAGATAGGCACCGGCAGACCCCTGTGACCCTGAAAGGGAATAAGTGGGCAGGAAAATGAACAGATTAATGAATAAATGAGTCAAAACAAGCAGTTTGTGTTCTGTGTATCTAGTTATGGCCTTTAACGAGTCGTTGTGTGTCGCCTTGTGAGATGTTTGTTTCATTTTCTCTGCCAAAAGGAGAGACTGACATTATTTCTGAAACTCGCTTTTCATTCTCATTAAAAATCTCAAACCAAACCAGGTCACACTTCCTCCAATCACAGTGGGTTTTTTTTGTCACATACGGGCATTGAACACGACATGCTGGAAAATTTCAAGAGGCCGCCATTTTAAGAAGGAAAGAGAGGCTCCGGTGGGAAGAAACCCAGAAATAGTATGAAGAAAATCAAGAAAAGGTTGTTTTACTATTGTGTAAGTTCCTACTTCGACGCTCAAGGAATGCGTTGTAGTCAGAGTCATTATCTGATCAATAATGTAATATATTTAACAGAAATTTCTATACTGCCGATGTAGCCTTCACTATAGCAGTCTGTGAGATCCAATGTTTATATGCAGCCCAATTTAGGATAGAAATCATTAAATATCTTGTTTCTAATCAATGTCGTGGATGTTTACCTCTTCTTCCCTGTGCCACTTGAAATAGTTTGTGGAGGAATTGTAAAGCTGTTGAATATAAGTGTGTATTATAAGAAAAGGAAAGTACTTTTTAACCTTTTGAGGACGAATAAAGTCCCAACGTAAGCTTTTTGAAATCCATAATAAGATACTTTAATAAATGCTGCTACAAAAAACCATTGGCCTTTACATGATTCAAAATTTAAAGTGTACCATTTGGTCCATATCTGGCACATATCTGGTCCTGGTGTAATGATTGTGGGCCAAACACGGCTCTAATCTGGCAGAGATGGTATATTTTTAATGCAGCATACACAACATATTTAATCAAATGTATTTAATATTAACTACAGCATTGACCTGGATCCCCGTGGTCCTCTACCAATGTGTTATTGACAATTATTCTGAGACGTATTATTCTAACTTATTCTGAGATAAGTTCTCAGAAATTCTATTCACCAAGTGAAACTTGCATTTTGTATACATTAATCCCACGCCAGCTGGTACGTGTCAAAACACCTTTAAACGGAATCTCAGTCTACTTCAGTGGGCAGCAAAAACATAAGTACCACTGACACCTTTCACAAGGACGGCAAGAAACAAAAGGTCATTGCAAAAGAAGCTGCTGTTCACAGAGCTCTGTGTCCACACATTCATGTAAAGTAAGCATAGCGACATCCTGGAGAGGATTGTGAAAAAAAAACAAACCCAAAATCTCTCTGAGATTTACAAAGTGTGGACTCACCTGCAAACAGAACAATGGAACTCCGTAAGTCACTCTTAAACAAGAGAGAGCATCAGAAGCATCTCGCCTGGGCTACAAACAAAAAAGAACTGGACTTTTGCTGAGTGCTCCAGAGTTATGGTCTCTGGTGGAAATACATTTTACATTTCCTTTGGAAAACAAGGTCCTTAGTGAGCAGAGGCACAGAATCTGCTTGACGCACAGCTCAAAGTTTCCACAGTCTGTGCTTGGTTTGAAGTGCCATGTCATCTGCTGCTGTTGGTCCACTGTGTTTTCTGAGGTCACCATAGCCATGTGCCAAGAAATGTTAGAGCACTTCTGCTTCCTGTTGCTGACCATACTTTTCAACATTTATAAAAACCCTTCTTTGTATCGATCTAGCTACTATTTTGAGATTGAAATGTTTTTATAATACCAGAACCAGTTTTTGATATTGTTGAGAAAACCAGGATCCTGTGATAGAAAAGAACAAATAAAATGAAATATTAATATTGTAATACAGTAGACTTGAAAAAAAAAACGTACCAAACATAGTGGTTTGAATGCCTTTACATTATACTGTGTACCTCATACAAAACATTACATGAGAGAGAGAGAGAGATTGTTATTCATTTGTTCATTTTTATCACCAAATGAAGGATGACATTGCAGTGATAGACAGAGTAGAGGAAAGGGGCATTGGCTGATTTGATCTTTTATCTGTACGGCAGCATGTCCCTGGTCTGCTTCTGTTGTCCTTTGCTTAAAATGAAATGCTATAAAATCACCAACAATGCAAGTAAAATAATGAGAGTTTGTTGAAATGTAATTCGAGGCTAGTATATACCATCAATTTCATACAGTTAAAAAGGCTTTTGATGTCTGGAATCTCAATGCACTTCAAGGGGAACCAAGACAGAAACGAGTTTCGTGTTACAATCAAGGTCTAGTTCATTTAAAAGAGGTGCATAGAATGAGCCAAATTACAACTCAACTGAAGTACAGGACATCAAGATAACGTTAAAGAAGACTTCAGTCGTCTGATCTCCTGATCAAAGACACCCAACTCAAGTGCTAAATATTTCAGCAAGACTTAAATTAAAGTGTCTCAAAAAAAAAAAAAAAAACCCTGACATGTTTCTGAGCTCTCAAACGAATGCTTCTTTGTTTTTAATTAGTGAATAACATTGCACCTGACAATGTTGTGCCAAGTGTCATGCCGTTGATCAATTCTGAATCTGATTCTGCATTTCTTTGTTTTGCCAAGGAATCCACTCCTCGTATTTGGAACAAGTACCACATCTTTTCCAATTGCAAATCTTCCACATGTATAGTTACAAGGTATGGCACAGTATAATGATCTACCCCTGGAAGGTAGTCATTTTCCTGATGGAGGGTGAGATGCTAATGAGCTTGTGTCACAGGCTGCTGTATTTTTACAGTTGGTTTCTGAGTGCAGGGAGCATGGAAGAATCTCCCATAAGCTTAAAAGCAAATTAATGCTTCTCACCTTCATGCAACCTCTCCCTCCCTCTTCTCCACATGCTATTATTCATAGGAGTCTCGCTGTCAAGTTTGGCAATAATTTGTATACAATTCTTTAATTTGTTCCAGCCTTGTTCCAGGAAGTGCAGAAGGGAATCGACGAGGGGATATTTAACAGGGATTTGTCTTAGCAGTGATGAGGGATTTTGGCTGAATTCAAGTATTTTATGATTTCCTGACGTCCTTTAGCTGGATCACAGCTGGGAAAATGTTTAGTAAACGCTGGAGGGATATGCAATCGACTGATAAGCAATTAACAGATGTATGCAACAATTAAAGCACTGTGTTGAGTCGCATTTCAAGGATATTATGGGATATTTATTAGCCTTATTATTTTTGTTAATGTTCATTGTATTAGTATATGGATACAGGAAAGTTAAGAAATTCGGTACAGTGATACAGCTTGGTTTTATGAGTTTCCTGAACCAATTTGAAACCTCCAGCTCAAACTCTCTAGCGCCACCACTAGACCTTCACTTATGTTCATGGTACAATCAAAATCCTCATTTCCTCTGGTTCCAAGTCAGGTCCATTAATATCATATTGTAATATGCCAATTTGTCATTTAGCTTCAGTTAACATTGATCCGTTTTCAACTCGCAATAAAGAAATAGAGGATTACACAAACATGCACGATTCGGAATAAAACTTGCGGCATGTTTTTGTTGAGCGTGACACTCAAAGAGGTCAGAAAAGTTGATTTTGCATAATATGGCCCCATGTGCTTGGAGCATCATGCCCATTTTTTCAATGTCAGGCATTTCAGTTTTTTTTTTTTTAAGTTTCACTTGTCAAATTAAAATGGGTCACATTTATGGTTTGAAAAATATCTGTTTGCAATTATATACCTATTTATTTTCCTATAGTAAGTAAAATAATGTAAAACAACGCTGTTCTGTTGGCTTTGGCGATTAAAACAGAATCTACAAACAAATAAACCAATTCGACTCAGGTTCTGTTGGTGTTTTTCTTATATTGGACTGTGGACCAAATGTCTGAGTGGAGCTGTGCAGGTTTACTGGTCTTGGAGCAGTCGGCTTGACGGCTCGAGTATAAACAAGCTCTGGAAGATTACAGACTGAGTCAGGCTCTGAAGATTCCTTGCACTGTTCACTGTGACAACATATGTTGCGTTTGATAGCCAAAGCCAGAAGCAGTGTGAGCTCTGGAATAGAAATAATGTTAGGTTTGCTCCCTTGTTATATCGTCTGATGACATGGACTATATTTTGAGTCACAGGCTTTTCTAATAGAGCCTTTTTGTCCCATGAAGTCATGTATATTTTGTTTCTTATGCATTATTAATATCTAGTTAGTCATAAATATATGTTTGTAGAGCTGGAAAGCTGTCACTGCTGTTAAGGGAAATTCATTTTTGTGTCACGGCCGTATAATAAACACCTCACATTTACATGCATGAAGAATGCCAAAAAAGGGTAATAATTTGTAAAACATTCATCATTTGGATCTGTACTGTGATTCATACAAAAAGCATCTGCAATCTTGTTTTGAAAGTGATTGAAATTTTGTTTCGTAATTTTGTCTAAAAAAAATGTCTGTTTCTTTTCTCCTATTTTTGGGCACTTTCCGCAGGCTGTTTGGTTCCTCTTTTTGGCTCCCAGTGAGCTGAGTGCTGCTATAATGTGTTTTTTAGTGGACATGCTCTGCCTGTAAAATGTTGATATGTCTTAGCTCTTGGGATATAAAGAAATACCCCCTAAAGTCTGGGCTACATCACAAAGCAGAAGCAAGGGCCAAGCCAGCAAAATACAAAACCATCAGTTCTGAAACATTTTCAAACCATCTCCCGTGCAGCCAGTGCAGGATTCTTTCTATCAAGGGATTTTATTGCAAACACATTTCCTCTGATATACCTCGATGCCTTGATCTCATATAGGTTTGGTGAAGTACAAAAAAACACGGAGGTTAGAAATCTGATGTGTTTATTATTGTACCGTAAGATTTAATTTACATGGGAAGATAAATCACGTCCGAGTGTATTTCTGTTTGCAGTGTTATCAAATGTGGGCTCCACTCTGCGTTTTTCATAAAGAATGAGTTTAATCAAAGCACACATTTCTCAAATAGGCTGCCCCTCATTTCTAACATTGAAAAGGCTCTAGATTGGCTTTTTCTTGACAACTGCAATTATGTCTCTGAAGAAAAGTGCTCAAATTAAAAGAAAAGTCTTGTTCTGAGATGTGGAAGGCCCATGGATACTTGAAATGCAGCACACCGATAACTGTTATTGAGTTAATTAGTCTAGGCTTATTAGGATCTTTCCTTCAGTCTTTCTCTCGTGGTATAAATTATCCAACTCTACCATGGCTATGCATCTATTTCCTCGGTTTAGAATCAATATTGCCAATCGATAACCATTGCTATTAATGTTAGAGTAGGCAAATCCAAGTCGATAACTTTAAGTGAATCAAAAGTGTAAATAAACACTTTAGAGCCTCGTTTAAAATGCTGCATTTTCAATGTAATGGTTAAACTTCGATATTCCTGTAAAACTATTTGACTTACTATTTACATCCTTACTTTCCAATACAGTGTCTACTACCATCAATTGATGTTTATGATGCAAATATTCCACTTAACTCAGAGTAATATCCTTATATCAGGTCAGTGTTTTGGAAGAACTGTTTTATTTTCAGTTGTAGATGTTAATTTAGTTCATTGTTAAATTCCATAGACATTTGAGCTGATCAGTTTTTTCATGTGTGAACATCTGGTTTACCTCGCTGAGCAAATGAATACATGTAGGTTTACAATTATATAATTTACTAAACATGCCTTCATCCAAAGCCACTTACTGTTTGGCTAAAAACACAACAAACTTTTTGGATCAGTTTAATCATAAGAAGTGCTTAGAGAAGAGGTTCGAGCTGATTCCGAATGAATGAACTGCTTTACAGGGTTCTAGTTACATTAGACTCTCCTTTCCGGATTGGTACCATCCACCATCTGCGAATTGTGAAAGAGAAAGTTCTGGGGAGAGATTTTCTGACCGTGATCATGGTGCTGGGTCAGTAAACATGTTTTGTGGTTCATATTCTGTGGAGGATTTAATCATTAAAAATCTCCTGCTGCTCATTTACTTTATACAAAGCAAAGAGAGGTGGATGGAGAGATTGTCGATGGCTCTAGTTGAATGGTGAAGTCGTGCTGTACACTGGGGTTGGCAGGGATAGCGGTCAGTTCAATCTTTGCCATGTTGAGCTGTAAGTGACGGGCTCTCGTCCATGTTGAAATGTCATTCAGACGGTTTGTTATTTGGTTTGCAAAAGTAGAATCATCAGGATGGAAAGACAGGTGGAGTTGTGTGTCTAAGGCTTAGAAATGGTAGGAGAAGCCGTGTCAGTGGATGATGGGACCCGGGGAGGTGATGTACATCGAGAAGAGCAGAGGACCAAGAACTGAACCCTGTGGAACTCCTGTGAGCAGCTGCTGCGCCTTGGACACCTTGTCCCTCTAGCCGACTCTGAAGGATCTAACAGTGAGGTCCAGAGAGGTGCCGGAGATGCTCTTGGAGGAGGATCTGATGGTGCACCGTGTCGAAGGCTGCAGAGAGGTCTAGTAGAATGAGAACTGATGATGATTCAGAGTTTGCTCTGGCGAGTGCCTCAATCACTGATAGAAGAGCAGTTTCTGTGGAATGGCTGTTGCTGCTTAGCAAAGAGAAAAGCACAGGGTGTGTTTCTGAATTCTCTGTAAAGCATCACAAGGCGATTCATTTCTGGTTCATTTTCGTTTCACAAAAATATTGTAATTCTAAAAATACTGCAAGAAAAGCAGTTGATGTTTTAATATACTTTTGTGCAAATTTGGGACTTGCCATAAAAAAAAATCCATTTGATATTTTTATTTATTGTTGTATTTTGTTATTATTCACTACAAATTACATTCCAATTACTTTACATGCGATTAATTCATAGCATATAGAATACATTTTTAAAATACGTTCATCTTTTAACCAGCTTAATATTCCCTTTCGGGTTCACAGGGATTCACTTCGGGTGGGAGGCGGGGGTACACCCTGGACAGGTCGACTTTATACCATTGATCATATTTTGGAACGATCTCTTCTAGGTGTTTCTTGAATGTTTCTAGGATTCTCTGATGGTCTTTTACATCAATTTGTTTTATGCACAACAAAGAAAAGGCCCCAAAAGTGACCCTCAACAGTAGGCCTTCATACTTATAGAAGCACTTAGATCCATACGGTGTCCATATGCTGTAATTTTATTTGGATGGAGCCTGCTTGGGGTTCCTGCTGCGATCACAAACTTCTCCAGCGTCATTAATCAGTGTCACCATCAGGTGTCTTGTTTGCCAGGCAAGGCCTAAGTGACAGTGATAAGTGATGCTCTTCTTGTTCCAGCGTGAGCCCTAATGCTTTTCACATTATCAGCTGCGGACAACGGCTTTGCCACTCTCAGTGAATGGAAGTGTCACGTCATTCAAAAAGAGAACAATCCACACCATTAACAATTCAAATGTCATGCTGAGGAAGCTTGATGCACATGCTAGCTAGAGTACTTACTCTTCCCGCCATATGTCCATCAACGCTTTGTGTTTGAATGACCTCCAGCTCTCTCTTTTCACATCGAGCAGCCGTGACAGAAGCCAGGTGCTCGGGGAGACCATGTTTGACCTCCGGACCGCTGCAAGAATTCAGGAAGTGCTGAGAGTAGAGGGCACAGATGGACTGCTAAAAGTGATTTCCCCGTGAACTCAAAACCTTTACCTCCTCTGCTGCACGGCTTTGTAGCTAAGTTATTAGTTTGTTTGATGAGTTTATTCGGTATAAAATGTAGAAGTCTATCTAAAGATCGATGAATAGGTCACATTTCATCTTCAAAACTATCCACATAATCAGATAAGGTTGGCTGAGATTGTTATCATTTCTACCTGCATTCTAAGGAGCACTTCAGAACATTAGATTTGAATTCATTTGAAATAACAAGATTGAATTTTAATGCATAATTAAATGAACCAGCAAATCAATCCACCCCTCTTTTAAAAATGAGTATTCACCACTGCCATGCCAATTATGATGAGGTTATTATCATGGAGTCATCTAACGGCACCTAGTGACTGCATCGCATCAGATACGTGTCCCCGGATCATCGGTAGAGCCCTCAGAAAACAACACAAAAAAAAAAAAACGTTTTTTTAAAACACTTTATCTTGTTCTCTTACTACAGAGATGGCAGTTTACCCACACAAAACCTCCGGGGGAGACTTAGACTGCTCTCTTGATGAAGAACCAGATCAAACTGGTCCAATTTTCTAAATGAATCCTCCACATCTATTACCAGTGAGCCCAGCTTCTGCATAATGTGATGAGCAAAGGGAACATTGATGAACTTTTTTAATTATTTCGCCACTTGGGAGTTTGACATACCAGTCCAGGGATCCACGCCGTCAGGCTTTACTCTGTATTTCTGCTCCTTTTTAATTCACCCAATTTGTCGGTCCAAATGAAACACCGAAAGGTTAGAGTGTGGAGTAATTAACAGCACCGAGCCTAATGAAATCAGGAGGGGATGGCGCGCACCGTGAGGATCAATACAGGTCTTTAAGTGCAAGATGGGGAGGAATTGTTTAGGGAAATAAGGAGCACTTAATAGTAATAAGTTGATGAAAAGACAACAAGTGCGCATGGGCTAAATTAGGATCTGCTGGAGCACAGATAGAGCTGTCATTGCAAGGTGCTGAAGTATTGGATTTTCATCCGCTGCTTCGAGCTAAGCTTGCATGTTCCCAGTTAATCGACTCAGATTGATTTACCCCTGAGTTCCACAACAATGAGGAATTAAACTCAACTGCCAAAGGGTTGTGTATTTGTTGATCTTATAACATGTGACTAATTTGTTAATTATTTTAGTGTTTGCCCTAGTAGTGCAGGAACAGATGCTTGTTGTAAAAAGCTTGCTCCTCACATTCCTGCAGCAAGTATTAATCATATAAGTACTTCCACTCTTTACTCATGCTGTTTCAGACTTTAATGTGCAGCGCAGGATTGATAATTCCATGGCTAACACACTTTTTTTTCATAGAGGGAATTAAATCTGCACTGGCAATGCGCCAAAATACACTTAGCAAGGCTGTGTAGAGTTGACCTTTAAATGTGTCAGGAAAACATCCGTAAATACAATGAAAAAAAAAGATAAACGGTAGTTTGGAGCCAGGGACGTTTTACGGCAGTGATTCCCACAATGCAGACAAGCACGTCATTAGATTGCATTTAAATAACCGAGTATAGATATATGCAAGTTTGGTCCTCGTTGTTGTTTGGCAGAAGACTGAGGGGGGCCTGTTTAGGGTGGAGCCCCTGTTTTGCAGAGACAGATGGGTTTGGCGCTAGAGCTGATCCAGTAGATTCAATTTTAGTTTAAAATCAGTCACTGAGTTATGGTCAGTAATCGTTAAGGCTTAACATTTTAGCCTTTCATGAAGGATGAGTATGAAAGATAAAAAGAAGCTGACTTTAAAACAAAGAAGTTTTGGGAAAACTATGGGTCACGTTGTGATGGTGTCACTAACTGTGTGTTACGGATCTATTACGATGGTGCCATTCTGGCTTCGGCCATGTTCGTTTCTGTCAAAAACAATGGCAAAATATTGGTATTATTTAAACTTTTCGGTTCATAAACCATTTTTGTTAAGATTTACTAGAGTTGATAGTGGTGGATAAACCACTTTTTAAAAGGTTATTCTCTGGAATACATTCTCGTCTACGTCACTTTCACTGTCAAAAACATGCGACAAAATCTCACTGACAGAAAAACTTTGCTTATTTTGCAAAGTTATTGCTATTTTTAATTGGGAGAGCACAAAGAGAAATAGTTAGTTTCTTTGCACGCTTTTATAGCTTTGCAACTCCCGCGTAAACCATGTGATTTTTGTATCCCCCTCTCACATAAAACACAGGAAATATCACAAGAATTAGGACCCCTCCCCCAAGTCATGTCAACATTCAGTAGTTTTACTACAATACGATAAACAATACTACAGGCATTGCTGTGTTTGTTTTTATTATTATACTTAACATAAAAATATTACAGGGACCTCACTGAATGGGGTCATTTGACCCCAAGGATAAATGCATATTTTACTTATCACATAATATGAAAATGGAAATAGAACAAAGCAACACTTAGAAAATTCTAAGCGAGAAGTTCATGTTGAAATCCCTTCAATCAAAGCTCAGTGCTTCTCAAATCTTTTCATGTGCTTCTCCAAATTCAGGCAGTGAGAGTCTGGCCTTTGATTTTTAATGTTTTTTATTTTTATATATATGTTTGTTTATACTTTATTTTATGTGAGATGCATGATGCTATATGCGTATCTGTTATCTTCCAGATGGCAGCAGCTCAATACATCATTACGGGAGTCAGCACATGTGTTTTCAATCTTAATATGTGTGTTCACTGACTTTCCAAAAGAATAAAATCCGAGCCCATGTGTTGAAGCGCCCATCTACTGAATAACCTCACAATCCTATACTTGAGATTAGAAATGTTTATTTAAATCCAGCAACTATTGAACTCCTGTATGTCATGCACATTTTAGTTCCTAGCTTCAGTGCACACGGGTCTAGTTTAAAATGAGCTTGGTGTGGTCATCTGCGTCTCATGGAGGTTCAATCAATCTGTGCCGTGCCCTTCAGGACCATCCCAAACATATGGGTTTTTTTTAAGAGTTATGCACCTTAAAAGTCTTTTAAGAATTGTACGTTTTTTTTAAGAGTTATCCAAAACATGGCAGAATGGGAGGAGTTGCAGTACACTGTTTTAATGGCTCTAACATTTTGTGTAAACAAACAAAACATAATGAACCTTTTTATTAAGCAAGAAAGAAATCATTAAACCCAATTAAGGCAGTGAAACTGACACATTATTTATTTCTATTTTCCACAATGCACAAATATTTCTTTCTCACACATTTTGAGCCCGCTCCATTTATTCATTTTTCAAAAATCTAAATAAATGATGATTTTGATTTCAATTGAATTAGATATAAATGCGTGTCCTTTGTAGATAATTAGCCGTAATTGTCATTTGTTTTCTTCATTGCTATCAGAAAATCAAGGATAAACAATAGCATGGCTGAAAACAGTGTTATACATTTACCTTGAGCAGACATCTTATTTGGTTACACACTATTGCTCGGCACACAATGCTGCAGATTGTCAGAAAATATTAACATCTTATGCTAATATCCAGCCCTACTTAAAGGCTAGCAATTCACCTTATGCAAATCTGGAGACTGATGAGATTGCAGGGACTGCACGATTCCTTGAACGTCCCCTTTGGATGGTTTCTATATAATTGCAGCTGAGGGAGAAACTATCATGTGATACCCCGTGTCAAGCAATTCACCCCATTAGTCCACATATGCCCAATTACTGTTTATAATGCTGCTATGTTTAGAGGTGAGCATATGCCACAAACTATATGTGTGTGTGTGTCTGCGTGTGTGTGGGTGGTGTGCAAATGGCTCGGTGGAACAAGGTGCAGTGAGATATAACACATTGAAAGCTGTGCTGTATTTCAGCAAATACAAGCACATAAACAAGGCTCTCTGGGCAAGCGTGTGATGGCAGGTCACGTGATCCTTTCACCTCTGCTTAACAGCTGAGGTGGAGGTCCAAGGCCTGCCAGACAGTTCTGCACGGCTGAAGAGCTACGCCAGCTTGTGCTTGACCGTCCTGTCACTGCTTTAGCACATTACATGGCACTTCCTGCCAACGAGCGCCTAGTCATGACTACTTGAAGCATTGGATACAGAGAGAGTTCTGCTCTTCAGACTCCTTTGCCATTTTGTCTGGAGACAGTATGAGACTTCATTAAGATGGAGACAAGAGAAAGAAGCCCGAGTATCATTGAGTCTCTTCAGAGAAATTGTTTTTTTGAACAGAAAGAGGGTGTTGGATTGGCCTCAAGGAAAATGAAAGAAAGCATTTCTTTGAACTGGGAAACCATGGAAAGATGTGGAATATTGAGGAGAACATGATAAATCCATTACAAACAAACAGCTTGCAAATATCATCGTGCCACAATGAATGTACAGGAAATGCCTGGACCATGTCTGGACTGTACACACTACATATAAAGTTTGGCTCACGCCTCGTCTACAAAAAAATGTGATTTAACTGGGCATGAGTGAAAGCACTCTAAATAGTAGAGATGCACCGAAAATGATACTAGTGACGATCAACCACTTTAACATGTTGATAAAGTGGGATATTGCCACCTTCTTAACATTTCGGAATGTACTAGATTCCAAGTCACGTCACTATTGGGGTATTACTACAAATATATGATACAGGGGTCTTAAAATTACTCTCACTGCGTCATCACTTGGAAAACTGCCACATCCCAAAAAACATGGCGCATCCCTACTAAATAGAAAAAGCGAATTTAACTAAATTGTTGGTTTTTATATATTTGATGCACCCAGAACTGTCCTGGGTGCACCCCGCCTTTAGCCAGAGGTGCAGAACTGCACCAGCACAACCCTGTGACCCTGCAAAGGAAGAAACCAGTCAAGAAAATGAATGAATCCTTTGTTATTGAAGTATTTGTACGAATGTATATTTTTCAGACTGATTAATGCTTATTATAGTACAGGACCAGCAAGTGATCCCTCTTTCTGAGTTCATTTTAAGGTTGTCATTCTACTTGAAATTGGGATTGTTTAATTTTGAGCAGGAAACCCATAGTAAGCATAGGATAAAAATTCAGACCCCACCTACAGAAATTACTTTTCACTGTCAGCATTTATAGTTTAATGCAGGGGTGCTCACACTTTTTCAGCTTGCGAGCTACTTTTAAAATGACCAAGTCAAAGTGATCTACCCACTACAAAAATATAAAACATCAATCAACAAACAATTATTTTCAACTTTATTGAGAATTGACAAAACACACATAATAATTAATTATTTACGTTTTTTGTAATAACCTGAGTTTAATTTGATGACTTGCACTGAATTGAATCATTAGAACAGTTGTGTGTGACCTGAATTTGGTGGTAATAGAGTGATTTTTATGGGAGCAATTGAGCTTTGATCCAAATAATCAAGAATAAAAATGATGCTCTAATAAATGTTTCAATATTCTGGGTAAAACATATTTTGGATCTGGTCATTTGCAGACGGTCCCTAAGCGATTCCATGTCAGCGGGTTGCTCATAGACGGTAATGTGTTTCTGCGAATGCCGAGGGAAAAAAATGTTTTGTAGTTTGTCCGCTACATAACACAGATTAAAAATAGATATTATTTGTTTACAAAGAACATTCTGGACTCGAGCTATTGATCAGAGAAAACAGAATCCGTGAATCTGCAGCTAACTTTACTGAACTATGACGGGATGGAGGATCAGCTGATATTGTTGCACGCGATAGACCGTGCTACAGAGCACCTCTGGTTTAATGCATGGCTCTGTGTTTCGCTTTACTAATAACGTTTGAACTGGTGCTTGTAGGGCCACCGTACCTGCTACATTTTAGAAGAATTATAACCATGGGTGAGATAATTATGGCATTGTGCGCTAAGACAGTATTTCTCCGCACAGATTCAGTAACTGTGCCCATTTTTCTCTTCCAGTTGCAGCACTTCTTCATCTCCATTCGTTTAGTCCTAAGGGCACAAGCAAGTGTTCTTTGTCTTTGGTGAGGCACGATCTTGGCTGCAAACAAGCTGTGCATTTTACCTTTATGGAAGGGGTGAACACCGTGAAGCATCATTCTTCAGAGCCCGGCAGGTCAGGGTGACTGATGAAGAAGGTTTCAGAACTCCTTAGCATGAGTGTAAATTCCCCCTTTTCCATGTTACTTTCTGGCCAAATTGTTTGGTTTTATGGAAACTTAAGCTTTTCAGCAGAGCTGAGATTTGTCTTCCCCCAGGGCCTCAGCTTAGTCCTGCTATCAACAGTGCAGTTCCAGCCTGGTGGTGGGTCTGAAATTAGCCCATAATAGCACCTCAACGTGCCACATCCACAGAGACAGGTCTGGGATGGAGAGCAATTGAAGGACAACACAAAACAAGTGGTCCACGGGGGTTTCGAGCCCAAAGTGAATGTTTCCTTCTCATCACTGACATCACAAGAGGGTTGTGACCCCTGCAAGGACGTATTAAACAACAGCACTGAGCCGCAAGGCTCAAGTGCTTAAAACACCTCAAACATATGGCTTACTAAACGAGCACACTTTCCATGTTTATTCATGGGCTGCCAGAATACCAAATGAGGGAATGCGAAGCCAAGAGAATGCTGAGATTTAATGAATGAACATTACTTTCAGAAACTACTGTAAAATATTCTTGGCTGGGAATAAATTCGGTTTGTTTAATTTATTGAAGAGCTAATTTATCAGTTATAAATGTGCAATAAAACACACTTAATACTTTAACAACAGGATTGACAGGATTTATATATATATATATATATATATATATATATATATATATATATATATATATATATATATATATATATATATATATATATATATATATTTGGGGGTTTTTTTTGTATATTTTTTCCTGAAAATATAAACGATAAGCCCAAAAGCACCAGGGTATGTAAATGTTTGATCAGGGTGGTTTGGGAAGTTTCTGTTATCAACATGATTTAAAAAGAGGAAACAACCATTGCTTTACAATAAATGTCTTACCCAACCACTAACTACAAGTGGGAAAAATTTAATTGTTTAATTTTTTTTTTTTGTTAGGGTGCTCATAACAGATAAGAGATATAATTGTAAATACATATACAATTGTTGTGTACACTAAAATTACTCATGTCCTTATGTTTGTTATAAGTCAAGGCGATTTCAAGGTTGAAATAAATTGGTATTCTGAGAGGCAACACAATAAGCCCTGGTGTTTTTAATCAATTATTAATCCAATATTTTAATGATCAGAAAGCTGGGGATGATCAAAGCGCTGGTCCATGCCTCTCTGCCACTGCTCACTGAGACACACTCGCAGTCTTTGAAGTGCTTCGCCAACAAATACACTTATCTCTGCATTTCCCTCGCAGGCCTACGTGTGGATGGCCTGTGAAAACACTGGCCCAGGAAACACAGTGGGGAGCCAGGGTTACTAACCAACTATTTGCCATTCAGTTTCCCCTCCATGTAAAACAGAGTTCAGAGGCAAAACTTTGCTCCAAACATTTGTTTCTGGTCCAGTTCCTTTTTTATCTTTAATAATTAATCATTTGTGGTACTAAGCTAACTTCAACCACTTAAAAAGACGAACTGTGATGTTTTTTTTTATTTTTTTTTTTATATATATACAAGTTATATGTTGTTTCCAGGTCAGGAGCACTTTCCATCTGCACAGAGAGCTTCTCAAACACATATCAGTGAGGGATTCTCAGGTGTTCTGATAAAAGTGAAGTGTACTGATTCCCTCATCTGTAAATCTTTGAGCTTTACGTGGTACGTTCCAAAAACAGCTACCTCGACGACAAACGACCATGCATCTCGCTGTAACGTTACACAATGCATGAGATACATCAGCAATCTGTTTCTGTTTCACCATCCATGGATTTAAGCAGCAGCTCTTTCACAACGCACCCCTCACCTACTTTAGAAAGCTCTGTGTCCGTGAATGGCTCCATGGTGAGTCAGAAGCTATGAAGCTTTGCGAGGCAGGGCTGACCTTTTCCAGGGCTCTGAAGCCGTGCATGAGGTCCCCGCTGCTGTCTGTGTCATCTGCTTCCGTTTTGACTTTTTTATCCTCACCCTCGAGGGGAAAGACACTTTGACAGTTCCACATTTTTTGCACATTAAACAAATGGTCATTTATGACACCAGACAAGATTTTATTTTCTTTCATTTGTCTTTAAAATTCATTTTCAGTGTTAACCTTCCTTATTTATACAATGAAAACATTACAGAAGGGAGGGGTGTGGCACACTGAGATATATTTAGATTTCAATCGTTTATTATGTTGCCATTTTATTCAAATATAGGAATTCTTACATTTAATTATTTTTGTGGATTTCTTTATTTTACACATCTGTGTGTTTGTGAACATTTTATTAATAGAATTCCCTTCATGTGTGTTTCATTCTATAATCAATCAACTTTCTTTACGAGCTCTAGTTGAAACAAAGTTTAATCTGGCTCACATGCATCACATGCAGCTACAAGGCTCTCTGCAGTGAAAGTGTGGATGCTGTTGTGGTAATGCTTTGTCAGGATAAAGTCACAACTTTACTGTGTATGACGGAACTTGTAATATGTGTTACACCTGAACAGATCCGTACAAACATGAGACGGAAAGTCATTCGTATTCGTTTTAAACTACACGCAAATGAATCTGCAGAATTCTTTTTTCTGCCTAAAGATGAAATGTAGCGGTGCATTTCTTCTCATCCACGTGATGCAAGGGCAATAAATACATAAAACCTCAATGTCTTCTGATGAATGAATGCATGTAGTTAGTAGGTGAAGAGGTGTAGGAGGTGTAGCCTGACAGACTGATGATGGATTATATTTGCAGAGGTGTGAAGTTCTTATTGAGCTGTACTTTGTGTTTGCCAAAGTAATTGTAGCAAAAATAGTTGGAGTTTTTTTTTTTCTTTTGTGGCTAAATCTGTAGAGCTAAAATGACCCGAGATGTCAGGGAATGTCTACAGTTAATTGGTAAAGATGCGTCTATTTCGGTTACACTATATTAAACCCTAATTCTTGTGTCTCTAATGGTGTCATGTGCTGTATTCAACAGACGTGTGCTCTGTTTATCCCTCAGAGCATAATGTGCAGTTCTGAAAGTAGCATTAAAACATGCTTCATTCACTTGTTTGTTTAGAAAAGAAAGCATTTCATTTTAAATCTATAGGTGAAAACATTTAAATTAAAAATAGATATTTATACCCCCTGAAAACCAGGAGGTATTATTAAGCAATAATTAAAAAAAAAACTATAAATGATGTAATTAGAAATAAAAGAAAAAAAATGTGGGGTTTTTTGTTCCTTTTTTATTTCACAGTTTTTTTTTATTT
Organism: Danionella cerebrum; assembly: GCA_007224835.1. Classification (NCBI taxonomy): domain Eukaryota; kingdom Metazoa; phylum Chordata; class Actinopteri; order Cypriniformes; family Danionidae; genus Danionella; species Danionella cerebrum. The sequence continues at coordinate 220,568 of SRMA01027304.1, read as the reverse complement.
TTAAACTTTTTTTTATTTAAAATTAGTTTTTTTTTTTTTTAAATATGAACTTTTTCTTCAGACAGCACAGATCTGCTTGACTCTGTCTCCTGCAGTTGAAAATACCCTCTCACAAAATTCCACTACAGATGCCCCATATGGTATATTTTAACTTGCATCAGAACTTACAGCGAACCTAAAGTGGATCCAAAAACAGACCTGAAGTTCTTCTCGACTCATTCGGTCACATATGACTGCATTTTATGCTACTAGCAGCCATTTGGCTACGAGCCCCGGTGGAGTGTTGAGCGTTAGTCTCGTGTTTTGTTTGTTGTTATATTCACTTTTCAACAAAAGCCCATTTCCACAAGGTAAAAAACAATGAATGGCTGAAAAATGTTGGTTAAATTGTTTGGCTAAATTTTGAGTTGAAAAAAATTAACACACAAAAGTCAAAATTGTGAGATTAAAAGTCGAAATTTTAAGATAAAACTCAGTAAACCCAACTCTAAACCTTTCATGGCAAAATTTTTTCTTTTGTATCTCAAAACGTTTGCACAGGCCTTTATTACAAATGCACCATAAACATCACTAGTAGACCTTTTGGTTATAAACGTGTGTCTGAGTAACACGACAATCTGGCAACCTGTCGTCCGAGGGACTGGGAGAGTATTTCAAAATGTACGTACTCTGCTTTAACCATGAGGAGGAACCTAAGACAGCTTTGGCCTGTGTTTTATCCACATCTTTGTTTTTTAATTTAGGAGCAGCTGCTTTAAGCCCAATATGCTTTTAACATATTGTATATGACATCTGTTCCATGAGAGCTCTCTATATCCAACACACTTCATCATCAGCACCTGCATTTCGAGCGCTGTAACAGCTTGTTTGACCCCAGCTTCCATTTAGCACAAAGTTGTGTTTGTTGAGATCTACATCTTGTTTTAAATGAGTAAACCAGGGGCCTTTATGTAAATATCTAATCGCCTTGATGAAACTCGGTTGTTTTTCATGACAGGATTCATTATGTAGATGGGGTCTGAAGAGCTGCTTTTTGTCACCATCGCCCCGTGCAACACGGAGAGCCTCTGTAGCCACGTTGTCTAAGGCCTCGAAGGCCTGACAGGGCAGATCCGTCAGCTCATCTCGTTTTCTTGGCTAATGCACTCAACCTCTGCTTTGTGTGCATGTGATTTGTTGACAGAAGTGTGTGCAGCAAGGGATCAAAAGATGCATCTCAGGGTCCTCTGTGCCTCTTCATCATCGCTGCTGCTTTGACAAAACTACCCTACTTTTTTGTCAAAATCAAACAATTCATTTATTACACTTGAAACAAAGCAAACACAACCTGTGATTAAAAATGCAACACCGTTATCTCTTCCCGAGCTATTACCGAGTCCCTCGGGAGCGAATGCTATTTTGCAGCCTTGTAGGCATCTTTTGTTCTCGTTTTGGAGGCATGTCACTATTTATTGTTAATTTTTGATGCTTCATTTGATATGCAGTTCTCTGCGAAAGTCTTCATCTCTGTCAATCGCTGCCTGTGAGGGCTGATTTGAGGTTCGCAGAGAGGAGAGAATGTATTTCAGCACAAGCTCTGTCAACCTGCTAATGTGATAATCATAACTGACTGCAGACACTCTGCTTCACCGCCCGAATCAATACGCAATCAGACACATCATGCAGAAGCCAGAGTGTTTGTGAGATGTCGCTTATCAATATACGCTTGGCTCTCATTTCTGGAGCTGCAGCTCAACTCTTTAAACATACTTCAAGGTGAGAACAAACAAAGCTCCGCTGTGGTGGTGCCTGAAGGTCTGACTGAAGTACAGGCAGTTTTGTTATTGGGCAATAATTGGAGCAGAGGACAACTGTCCTCATTAGCAGTCTTTGGCTAATCCCTTTAACCCCGCTGACAAAGTGTCTAAGCTATAGAGAAAGTTTCTCCACGTGATCCGCATTTACTACACGTTTAAGCTTGGGTGAGTGACCTTCTCCCAGAGACAAACTTCAGGAGAGAATAAAGTTAAACATGTCAGACATTTTGTTGGCATTAATCTTTGATGAGAAAATCAAAATTTCTCAATCACAGCACGTTTTACATTTGCACAACAGTTAGTTTGACTTCCACAACTGTTAATCATGTGTGCGCATCACAGTAGGTAACTGCAAATGCTTTTGGACATGCATCAGATTCTTTGAAACACATTTGCTAACGTTACATCAGTCAAAAGACGCTCTGTATAAAGCTAAAGGTCCTCATTTCACCGCTAGAGTCGTTACATACAAAACTGCTATCAAAATCTGCCAAACAATGTTATAAATATTTTCTTTCTGAATTTATAATGTGAACAAATAGTAAATAATTGTAGCATATAAAGTACCGTATTTTTCCCATATAAGACGCACCGACATATAAGCCAAACATGTAACATGAACAGTCAGTAAACAGTAAAAGTAACAAAAAAAGGCAGTAATGTTTCATACATGCTCCTTACAATCCGCGCTATGGTAGGATCGGCGAGCAGAGATGGGCGATTACGTCAGCGCGCACCGACGGCTCCGGAGTGTGATGGGAATTTTCCTATATAATACTACCATCTAGTGGTCATTTAGAGAAATTTGAGAAACTTTTAAGAGCACACGTCATACTTCAGTCCCGCCCTGAGAGGCTCGAGGTTCTTCTTCCAATGCGGATAACACGTGTGTAGGAAATGCGTTGAGACAAGATAATTGCTCCAGTGTAATAATAAACGGTCTCCAGTGTTTATTACCAATTGAGAAGGTATATTTTTTACCATAACAGGAGCTAGGCCGAAGCCGCGGCCTCTCTTACACCTCTCCTACGGCCATCACCGCCCTCCGCTCTGCGGCGCTCTGCATTCACCGTATAAGACGCACCAACTTTTCCCCCTCAGTTTTGGGGAAGAAAAAGTGCGTCTTATACGGCGAAAAAAAGGTCAATATCAAACATGACATTTTCATGTTTTTGGCAGGCATTTAAGTTTTAGTCTTTTTGACAAAGTTTTAGTCACATTTTAGTCCTTTAAAAATGTATTAGTTTTAGTCACGAAAAAAAATTAAAAGGTTTTAGTGTAGTTTTATGCAATGTAGATGAATATTAAGCTGATTAAAAAGGTATTTTAATAAGTAAATTTACTCTTTAAATATAAAAATATAAAATATAAAAAACTTTTAACTTTACTTAAAAAAAGCATTAATAATTAGGCAAATGTGGCTTAATTTTTTTACAGTTGCCAAAAGCGATAAAAGCAATGGAGGAAGAACACGTACTTACATATTTAAAAGCATGAGGAAAATATGGCATATGACATTTATTAAAAAACAAAATCAAGAATAAATTCCGTGAAACACACCGTGACACGTCCTTTTGTTGATGCTGCCGTCTTTATCCCCAAAAAGAACAATAATTGTCATGTTTGTCAGTGCGTCCGTTGGTGTGCATGACAAGACAAGGAAAACAAGCGGTGGTGAAAACTTTATATTTTAAAAGTCAGATTACAGCCACGAATCAGAAATATCTTGAATGTGCAATCGTCCTCTCATTAACATTTTCATCCAATCTCAAAAGCGAAAACTTGTGCGTATCTCGCTAAGTTCTCATCATAACAGAGTCATATTTAGCTTGTTAGCGTCACGAGAAAGACGTTTGTCAATGAAATATTTGACACAAAACAACACTGTCTTGTACTCTGTTACATCACAAAATAAAGTAATGTCTAACTTTACGGTAATTCTCAAGTGGGTGTCGTTCTGTCATGAGCATGTTCCAGAAGTCACCGAGATCTTACTTTATTTGCAATGGAAAACAATGACAGAGAAAAAAAACATGACTGAGCAATCTTAGTCAGCACTTTTCTTCTTTATGACGCTTTGATATAAATACTTGCTCTTTTACAGTTTGCAGTTTGTACTGAATGTTTTGAGGAATGCATCAACTGTAAGATAAACATCACAAAACTGGACTCTGGATTGTGTTTTTTAGTTCATTTGAAAGTAGATGTATAAAAGTATCTTGTATATTAAAATACGCAAACATATATCTTGTTGGATAAATAACTTAATCTTTTTAAAACAAACATGTGGAGGGATGGATGAACAGATGGATAGATACTGTGTCTCTCTGTGAATCTGTAGTTTTCTGACTCTACGGTCATCCATCAAACTAAATGCTAACATATCGTTGAGTGCAGGCACTTCTCACAACACCAGGATATTGTGAAAATGTCAGTTCTGATTGTCATTCTGAAACCCATTTATTATATAGTTCTATACATAGGGACTGAAATTTCTAGCTTGTACGTCCTGAAATGTTCTGTAAGAAAAAAAATGTTCAGAAAAAGAGTTTGAAAACGTATTTTTAACTTTCTTTTTTTATATAAACCTCTTAAACTTCTAACCTTTGAAAAAAAAAGTTAGGTCAATTTGTTCATTTTGCAAAGCTCAAATAAAAGAAACACACAAGAACATAAAAAAGTTGTTGAAAATATGTACATTTTAGTATTGAACTTGAGGCACTTTTTATGTACTTTTATTCTTCACTGTTTTCATTATGAATCTGTAGCCTAATGAGCTCGGTTTAAAACACGTGAAGGTAAAACACAATCATTTTCTGAAGCACTGAACGTTGTGTTTCTTAATATCCCATCCAAAAAGGTACTTTAATTCTGTGTGTATCGATTCTTTTGAAAATTTTGGTTAGAGTTTCTGAAAATAATTGCACTTGACACACTTGGGATGCACCTATCAACACGTCAAATCAACAAACACAATGAAACATAAAAATAATAAATAATCAAGCTTGCACTTGCTCTACATCTGTCCAGTTTTAATCCATGCATAATCTCTGTGAACGTAACAAAGCAACTTTGTTTTCCCACTCTGCTTTTTATCTCTTGTCAGAACTGCAGCAGATTTTAACAAGCGATTGTTTGATTCCGCTTCATCAAAAGCCACTTATTTTGAGCAAATGTCACCGGCAAACGTTTTCGACGCACAGATTGTATTTTTTTGAGTGACTGAAGTGCTTGCCCCAGCATGGATGATCTTTTCATTATCATGAAGTGCTAACCCAGGGTCAGCGTGCACAAAGTTACGATTAGAGCGATCTGTAATCTTCGGCATTTAGTTAATTATGTTGCTCTCGAGGCGGCCATCCATGTCCTCTTGAAATCCCTTGAACACGGTTGCCATGTATTTTTTAATCGTTTGAGGTGTTGTCATAACCTGCTGTCCCTGTGAGCGGCGGCACCATGAAAGCAATGTTCTTAAAACTAATCTCCGTTGTTTTAAATTCAATGTCATTACTCACATACTTCACTGAGCCCTTTGGCAACGGAACATGAGTGAAGACAAAGCGCTTTCACCTTCAGCTGATGAGAACACAGAGGTCCGTCACCGACCTTTGCACCCAGCGCTCATTTTTCTGTTTAGTTCATATCTGTATTTGTATTTCTTTAAACAGATTTGTTGATTCAAGTCACAAAACACATCTGCTTTCGATCGAAATCATTCGTCTGATGGGTTTTCTAGAACTTAGGTCAGAGAAAAGGGTTAAACCAACACTTCCTCTGTCTGAAATCATTTTTTCACTCCAATCCCTGAGCTCTGTTTATTTGCAACGAGATTTATCCTTTTATTTTGTATTGGAGCAGAGCTCACATGCAGATTCGAGGAGATTTCTGCTGGTGGCTTACTGGTTTCATGAGGAGCAGCAAGCGAGAAAATTAAGCATAATGCTATTTCACGGTGTGTCGCTGCTGGAGGTCAGCCTTTTTCAGATTCGCAGAGGCAGAATGATGGAGCAGCTCTTTGGGTCACTCCATGCGAGCGCTCCGTTGTTTGTCAATCCGTTCATGTTTGCAGCTGAAACATACACAGAGATGGAGTGAAAGGGCAGCTAGAGAGAGCAATTAGGCAGCGATTCTGAGTTGAAGCTCAAGAAACATTACATATCATTATCAAGGTTGAAAAGCATGTTCAGTTTCAGGGATTGATCCGTCTATTGAAAACAACAATAATGTCTGTGTTTGATGCCTCCGACCATTCAACAATGCCTTGACTGGTAACGCTATAGCAGCTATTTGCAGCTCACAGCATCTTTTTATTTAGACTACTCTATATAAATAGTGAAAAAAAAAAAAGTGTTTCAAAAAAACAGTCTGAGAATATAAACAAAAATTGCCTTGCCTTGCCTTGCCTTGCCTTTCAGAAGACCCTAGAATCTCACAAACCTGTGGCTCTGTAATAATTAATATTTTCTTGTTTGCTTTGGGATTAAAGCCAGATCCATGTTGATCAATTGTGGTTATGCAGAAGCTCTCTTTTGTTTACCAGTCTTACCAGTGGAACCATGAGTGGAACCATGGGATGGTGGATGAAGTAAGAGACGATACCCAGTATTTTATTTTGTGGGGTGACATTTTTTACAAAAACCTTAAATCCTTTGGAAACATGTATGCACACAACTCCAAAACTTAGATAAATGCAGATTTAAAAAAAAAAAATGTTACATTTTCCACCTTTTTTAGACAAAGTGACCAAAAAAATGTGCAAATTCAAGTTTTGAAATGATAATTACGTTTATCATAAGATAAAATACTCAAAAATAGAAGATAATTAAACTCATGCTTCCCAGGCCACCCGGTTTTGATTGACAGCTCTTTCCCACTTCTGCCATTATCTTTTAAACTGTTCTGTATCTGACTGGAAAAATGTTTTTGAGTAAAATCCACGTTTGTTCTCCATATGATCACTTGGTTTTCGTCTGGGCTCTCCAGTTTCTTCCCACTGTCTGAAGATATTCTTCGGGTCTGTGATGGACAAGAGACCTGTCGATTGTTGCCGATGTGAGCTGGAGATAGCCCCCAGAAGTTCTTTTCTCTGCTGATCAAAGCAGCAAGTGTTGCATTTGTCATGCAGCACACAAAAAGTTCTCTGATAGTTTTGTAAGATTGAATGACGCTTTTAAATACATGACTTTAGGTCAAAATGTGTTTGTTGCTCATAGATGTAATAAACCTGGACGTTCCTTGACAACACACAGTTGTGACCTTGCTTGAAAGAAAGGAGCGTGTGTCGGATTGATCTGTGACTTTCTCCAGGAGCAGATTGGCTGATGTTCTTCTTTGCTCTTCCTTGTGTTAATTTAAGCTCCATCTAATTCTCGGACTGCTCGATCAAGCTCCATCTGCGGTGTCTAGGGCGCCACCGGCAAGGGGCTTTGGCAGGAATGGGCTTACAGCAGAACTTGGCTTATTTTGCCTCTTTTTTTATCTCTGTGTACATACTTTTGATGGTGATGTTTTATCCTGTTGGACAGGCTTTGTTTGGTCTTGATATCTCCACTAACAGCTTGTGTTTGTTCTGTGGATTTCTGGCATGAGTCTTCAAACAAGTGATAATGTTTCTCAATGTATAAACACTTTAACCCTTGTGAGATCGTAACGATTATACCCAGACAGAAACATAAACGAGAAACATGACAACCTTTTCAATTACATTTCAGGTTTGTTGAAAATGTGTTTAGAACTTTGTGTGAGCTCTGCATTCCCCTCCAGGAAAATATAAAAGTGGAATAATACACTATAAACTATTTGTACTATAGTATATCCAGCCATAACACTCACAAGAATGAAACAGTGGACCCAGGGCCTTTTATACTACTGTACAATTTGCTCTAATAAATTACCTTGAAAACTGCTTTTTGTGGCAATACTTGATATCAATTTAGTATAACTCAGCTTCCTTTTTTATGAATATTTTTCATTACATTACACAATAATTACACAAGAAACCTGAAATTGTACAAAAAAATACAATTCAGAGTATTAAATGTTGTCATTTTAGCACTGGAACAATCTTAAAAATTGAGAACTTTATAACGAAAATCAAAAGTGTTGAGACAAAATAAAAATCCATAAATAGCCCCCAAAAAGGTCAAAACAATGTGAAAATTGTGTCAAATCACCTAAATCTTTTTGTGCCTTATCACAAGCCATATCACAGGTCTTGTACTTCTAAGGGTACTTCTCTTCTTTTCACCACTAGCTGACACTGCCAAACTGTCCAGGGTGTACCCCCCCCCACGTCTCGCCTGATGTGCGCTGGAGATAGGCACTAGCAAACCCCTGTGACCCCAAAAGGGAATAAGCGGGTAGGAACATGAATGAATTATGTGTCATGTAATGTTCAAATAAATATCAAAACTAATAAAACCTACATTTGAAATTAAAATTAAACAATAGCTGGGTTGGGTCATACCTGATTAATTCAAAACAGCTGCTGTGATTGGCACACGCATCAGTGCTTAGACATCTAATGGTTAAAATGCCCCCAATAAAAGAATAAAACATCTCCAAGCTGCTTGGAAGAGTCAACATTCTGGGATTCATGATGATTCAGCCATACACAGAATATTAGGGACTAATAAACACAGTGAGGGCTGAGGAGGAACAGACAGGAAAGCACCGCCGGATATTTAACCATACTTCACAAACAAGAAAACTTTTTAGATTTTTCAAATAAAATGTATAATGTGTTTCTCCACTATTTCAGTTCTTGAATATACTGTTACACACTTGTTTTATAAAATGTGATGTATTTTTTGGAGTTAACACACACTACCACCACCACCACCACTCAAAAGAAACAATAAGCTCTTTAATGATGTGATAATGATGAACTTTTGAGTCTTTAGAAAAAGTGCTCCTGCTTAAAGAAACAGTGTTATTAGGTTTTCCTGTTAAAAGTGGAACCTGAAAAAGTCTGTTTTGTAGCATGTTCTCTTTGTGATCAACCTCTTTCCTTTTGAAATGAAATAATGTTGATTGCTATCATTTTATAGAAGGAAAAATGTGAATTTCTGAACTTGCCACCAGCAAATTAAGAAACTGAGAAAGGTCACCTCATATACACGTTCTGGCCCCAAAGAGACAGTTTTGACAAGAAAATCTGCATAGTGTTTGAGATCTTCCCATTTTAATGCACTTGATCCACATCCTCCTCAGACGTCTATATTTGGGCAAAAAAGAATGGTTGGTTTGCATGGCTGCAGGCAGCCTTCGTCAATCAGAAACACTATGCTCAGAAGGAGAAACCTAGGTTTCTTTATTCAGCCAATTGTACTGGTGTCACAAGCACTGAAGGGTATGATTTTATTACAAGTGCTCAGAATAATGTCTTGCCAGTCGTTTGTTGTTCTTACACTTGGCAGCATGAGCTTTGCAGAGGAGATACAGGGGATAAACTGTTCAAGATAGTTCAGCTGTAGCAGAGACACAAAAGCAGAGGACGCTCTAAAAGAAACAATTAGAGAAAAAGCCCAAAAACTCCAGAGAAACAATGGAGACCTCACGCCAGGTGCAGCACAGTAGAAGCGAAAAACGGTAAAGGTAAAAGTGGCCGTAAAGTAACTTGAGAAACCCTACAGTGAGATCGGCACAGGAGCTTGAAATCACCACTGGGAGAGAGAGAGAGAGAGAGAGAGAGAGAGAGAGAGCGCTTAAAAACCCTAGAAAGTGATCGAAGTGAACAAGGAACACCTGAATGTGCGATGAGAGAGAGAGAGAGAAACAGGCTCTTCAGCCATAAACAACATTCGTTTTGTCAGTGGAAAATTTGTGTTTATATTTTCTACTTTGATTTTAATTGGGTAATATCATCCGGCTGCTAGGGGGCAGCACTTATGTTTGGGCATTCTTTAAAAAGAATAGCAATAGAGCATTTTTTTTTATTTATTTTACACTGATTGACTTCTCAAGTTGAGCGCATTGTGTTTGTGTATATTTCAGCAGACACAGAGACGTGTGACCTTTCACCTGCCGGACGGCTCTCAGGAGAGCTGCAGTGACAGTGGGCTGGGAGAACAAGACCCCCTCAGCACGGCAAGCCCCAGCCAGGCCACCCCTCAGCCTCTGCCCCTGGCCCTGGGATTCCCTCAGGAGGAATACTACGAGCAGACCTCACCTAACAGCCGCACAGAGGGCGACGGAAACTCTGACCCCGAATCCAGTGAGTACTGACCAGTCCTTCCAGTGCTTAGCTCGAGCTGCACAGGTTAATAGCGAGATATTTAAACAATCTCATCAACATGTTTACATGATTATCTTGCACTGCTGCAGCTTTCTTATCATTTGATTATTCAGAAAGTGACCTTTTGTCTGTCGGTGACTCTGAAAAGCTGTGACTGGAGTAAAGAGTAAAAGATATTTGTTCCATGATGAGGTGTTCAAAAGCCCCTAAAGGAGACGTGAGGATGGGAAAAGGAAGGATGGGTAGGAAAGATTATCATATAAAACATGTTTTGTTCTCCCTCAAAAGTTTTAGCACAAAATATGAGGAGTTTGGTTCCAATGCAATTAGAAAAAGTCTTGAATCATTTTATAATTATTTTTTCCATCTGATCAAAGTAAATAATGTCCAGTGGAGACAGTGGCCGAAAGAGAGACAAAGGGACACGGACTCACTTAACCAGGCAGCGGATAACTCCGCACTTTGGAGCAGTAAGTCCAGTATCTGCTTGAAACCAACCACTTCATTCAATATTGATGTTGATTTTGAAAAACATTTATATTGATGCCTTGGATTTATATCGTTTTGTGGAAAAAGGGTCATAGAGTTTCGGGAAAAAAAAACTTTTTTTAAAATAAATGTTAAAATATATATATATTTTTTTTGCTTAAAGGCCACCAGATTGGGGGGGGGGGGGGGTTGCTTCGTTTGAACTTGACAGTTTTGTTGTGAGTGAACATATTATGTGGTGTTTCCTCCTCTGGATGGAAGCTCTGAATTTATGTAATTTTTTTGTTTGTTATATTTTCCTATGGACCTGATTGCATTCTTTTCATCAGGACAGGAGGGTGTTAAAAGAAAAGGGGGGAAGATAAAAAGAATATCTACCTGAACATACCATAGCAGTTTGTACAGTGCTTAGAGGTGTTTTATGAAAGTTTGGAACAGAAAATATTCTCAAACCACTTTTGTTCTCAGAACCATTTTTACTCAAATTCATCAAAAGGTGTAATAGCATTTTGGGGAAAAAAAATTTGAATATTGGCATTTTGTCTCAAACCATAACCATGTTTGCTATAGAAAGCAAAAACCATTCCCCACCACCATGTCCCCTCAGTTGGTGGCTCTAAAGGTTGGGAGACTGACGTCTCGATCGGTATCTTCAGATTTTTCTTCAGAGCTTCTTCACAAGTGCAATGACTATTTTTCTGCACTGAATACTGTACAAATTTACTGAATACACTATTTTACTATTTATCATTCGCCATCCCTGAAAAAATATTCATAATCACATGCCATTTTATTTAATTCATGATAATGTGTAGTTTTATGTATATTTGTAAGATGATATAACCTCATTTCACCCCTATTTACACATTCTTTACACTATATTCAAAATGAATCTGTGAAAGATGAATCTGTGTTTATAAATGAATCCTCAAAGGTCAGTGGAGTCTGCTGGTGCCTACACCAGCACGGAAATATTTATAAACCTCAAAAGAGAAGCTGAGAAATATAAAATGTAATAATGTATTTAAAAGAGCAGCAGAAATATCAGGTGAACCGGAACCCTCTCCAGTATAGATTTCTTATCTTGCAAAGGTTTTTAATTACATGCTCAAAATCAATGGACATCTACTTGCATTCAAATTCTGCCCACTCATTCAGATCTCATGGAGAAACTCTTGGTTAACCCTGAAAACTTTATATTTGATGCCGACTCGTTCACATTGATCCTGTTGTAAAGCCTTCCGCGTCGCATACGCTTTAAGGCTAAGTGAACATTACACTGGCCTCTGCAATAGTGCTACGTGAAGCAAATAAAGCTTGTTTAGCCCGGTGTTTATTTGCTCAAGATGTTATTGTTTAATGAGGCGCAAAAGAGCTGGTTAGTATTTACTGCTGGGCTCCTCTATATGGCACGGCCATTAGTGTGAGCGACTGGTCTTTGTGAACATAAGCTGGATGGATCTTCTTCATCATGCAGCGCAGAAAGCGCTGCTTGTGTTTGATTCCTGCTGTAACCCTGGGATGTAAAAGGCCTTGTATCTCGAATGTCGTAGGACGGTCCAGTGGCTGCTTTGATTCCAGAGTTCATTTCAGCATCACTACCACAATCAGGAAGCTGTGGGGTGACTATGATCAGCACAGATCTCTTTATCTCTTTCTGGCCGACGCATCAATAATGTGGGAGAATTACCATAATGTTTGACAGGTTGTTTGAGAAAACCCTTGTTTGAAGAAAAAAGCACAGAGTGAAATAAATTGGCTTGCTTACACCTGGAGATACCCTCGCTGTCTGAGACAATAGCATCTCTTTCTAAAGTGCACGTCTTTCTGTTGTGCACTGCAGCAGAGCTGTGACACAATCGCGCTGGTGTGTAAGAATAAATGTGTTTCCTCAGCTCTGCCCCTACCGAGCTATTTGCATGAGCAGGACGGCCAGTCTCGGCTCTATATTAGTCGTCTGTAAACCAGCCTGCAGTCTGTGATAATACAACATGTTCTCGGAGCTGTAGCCATGCATTGAAATATTCAAACATTAGTACACCACTGTTTGAGGTGCGTTCCTCTAGATCCGTCACAGGAAATACAGCTAGCGGCTGCAACTTCATGAGTTCAAATGGAAAGCAAGAGCTGATCAAATCATTCCGTGCAATATGTCACTTTACATAAAAGCTTCTGCAGAACGCATTCGGGTAAATGATTAGTGGATCTTTCCTCTGCAAAACTGAAATCTACTTTTATAGGAGAAAAGCATCAAATAAAAAAGGAAACACTAGGACTTGCTTGCTGGATTCATGTAAACATGTTTTAGTTGATAATTTGTGGTTACGTTATTTAGTTTAAATGTACTTTTATGAGCTGGAAACATCTGGTAATCATAGTGACAGCAAAACTAATGAGAAAACATGTTTGCTCCATTCAGGCCTTAAGTAGATATAGAAAATGGATGACTGGATTGCTGTTGGTTAGAGTGTATTTATTGGGGAATATCTTTGTTTCGTTACTACCAAACTGAATAGTCAGCTACTATGCAGCTACCCCATATTAAGTAATATCAAACGACTGATACTTTTAAAGGCTTGCTAAATAACACGACACCATGGCTTACCCTTGGCAAAATTCGCGCTTGATAAAACTGTTTTGTCATGTGCTTTGCACATTTAAGGCTAGATTTTTTTTGTTTTAGTTTAGTTTATTTTTTTTCTAGTAATTATAATCATAATACAGGTTTTGAATTAAACGCATGCATTTGGTTTGTGACAAGAAATGACAAACTTTCAACCATGCAAAACCATTTTTGTTCCAGTTTCCAAGCTTCCAAACATGGAGTTCTGCAACTCTATGAGAAATTAATATTGCAAAAGCATTTACTTTTACTTTATTCATTAATTAAACCAATGGAAGAGCTTTGTTCAGAGAAATTGCTGTTAACTGACCACATGATTCAGCGGCTCAGAACTAGGCTCCACATCACACTCTTCTTTTACCATCGATTATTTAAGAGCCAAGGCTAAATATATTTGGCTCGTTAGACAAAGTTGAATGTAGTGCCAGTGGAGAAGTAATGCTCAGAGAAAACGAATGTTTAATTTTGCAGCAGTAGGAAGAAGAAATTTTGTGTCTAATTAAGTTTAATAACGGAAGTGTTTGTCGTACATTTATAGAATTCTGGTATGTGTGACCAGTAACAGCATCAGTTTGTATAAAACACTCTCCACCTATACCTCAAGGTGACAATCTGACCTCACCTGCAAAACTATGGTTCCATAAGTGACACTGAGCAGTAACAACAGACAAGCTCCTGTAGAAAACTTTAACACAGGCAGTGATTTGCATATGCTAAGTGATTGCACTGTGGCTTATTAATATTCTGTATTAGATGCGACACAGGCTTCATAAAATCAACCTTGTAAATGGGAGCATGACGTTTGTGTCATTTGGGAACTGGGTTAATTGGCAAAGTGGACACCTTTTTATAATGTATTACTTTTTTCTCGCTCTCTATCCGGAGGCTAAATTACTCTCCGGTAATTCAGTTACAACAGACAGAAAATGATAGCAAGAAACGCAAGAGGGAATGTTGAAGTCAATCTTCTTATCACACGACTACTTTTCACTCCAGCTTCTGCTGTTCAAGCAAGACATTGTTTTTACACAATTTGCCCCATTGTCAAAGCACAGGATGAATAATAGACTGAAAGCTTCCAAACCAACAAGCTCATGAATAAACATGAGCAATCTGAAGGCGTTTCAAATGTGCTTTTACTTAAAGTTGAGGTGCTGTTTCGCAAAAGCCAGATTTGATACAAATTTAGTACAAAATGAGTGGAGTGGAGATGGCACATGCCTGAAAGGAAGCGTCCCCTTGAGTGTGGCAGGACCCCCGGTGTGTTCTCAATGGGAACAAGAACCTGGTCGTCTGTTTCGGTCCCCATTTCCTTGCCCAAAGTTCACAGATAAAACTGAGGCTGAGTTCAAAAAGAGAGATAGACCCCTTCTCTGTTGACAGACCCAGCGACGGTGAGAGGAGAGCATCGGAGGCGTAGGGAGCCCAAGACGGATTAGATATGGTTTTATCAATGAGCAGCAGGCAGCTGGAGCTGTGGCAATCGCTTATCTTGTCGTCTCAATTTGAAAAGAAGAAGAACAAGGGAAAGAGGGAGAGCAAGACGAAGGGGGATTGAGAAAGAAAACAGATGGAAGAACCAGGGAAAAGGTGACGTGAAAGCAGGTATAAGTGCAAAAAAGGAGCCCAGTGTGCCATCTCAGATTGAGTAATAGCCGGAGCAGAGGCTGAGGATACGGATTTCTAACGACAATCTATTTCTCGGCTGCTTTTTAAAACAGCATCTTTATTAGGCCGCCAGCTTTCGAAATAAAGTTCATGTGGCATTTATGTTACTGTTATTTATGAGGCAGGGGGCAATTCATTTTACGGCTCCTTTTTGCCTTGCCTCCCCGGGCTTTTTTTTATCAGCCGGTCACCAGAATAGCTTGCTCATTTTCGCCACACTCTGTTTCTGAGCGGTTCAAATTCACCATGGCCTCTGGCCGATTGGCAAAAGACGCAGCTCTGCTGTTTGGCGAATTAGCATGGACGTTGTTGACTGTCTGCCACTACCCCGTGGTTCCCTTCTCCCAAACAGCTGGCAGAGCAAAAAGGGAACATCACATACAATCAACACTTTAGAATCTTCACTGTCCCTTTGGGGAGCCAAAACTTTGTACTAAGCATCAAACGCTGTTTCATGTTAAGTGTTGAAACACCTGGATGCTTTTTTGTTTCATTTATCACTACCTCCTTTGAGACTTTATTCAAGCGTTCACACACAAGAAGGGGGAATGTGATGCCAAATGATCACAGATGTAATTAACGGGGGGGGGGGGGGCACAGGGGGAACTGCATGTCCCCTGCACTTTTTTAAAGGGGAAGTAAATGTCCCCTCAAGATTTACTGCCCAAACTATGTGTTATGTGGAGACTGTTGATGGAGAGCTGCAGCGCTCTTGCTTTCTATATCCCCCGCTCTGACTCAAACCGAGCAGAAACACAACACCACTAAAGTTAAAGCGCTTCCCTTTAGTCGATTTTATTGATGCGTGATTGGCTGTCGCCGCTGTCACTCTTGAGGCGTTCAATGACAAACTACCGAATGCTGCTTGCAGTTTAGGTGTTGTTTTGGTTGAATTTGAATGTTAATAGACGTATATTATATATTTAAATTTCTGTGTGTGTTAAAAGTCGTGTCCGAGTGGCACGATGTAAATAAAATAAAACACAAGAGACTTCTTTAGATGAAGAAACTGCAAGTTACTCAAAAAGAAGCATAACATTTTCAAACACCTGAAACTCACAGAACTGCTGTCTCTGACACCTTTCATTATAATCAGAAGCACTGTCATGATAATCATTTTTAAATAATAAGATAAAATTATGAAAAATTATTGTTTATATTTGTTTTCAGGATTTTTTATGTGTTGAAAAGCAGTAAAAAAACACTAAAATAAATAGTTATGGGCTATAAATATTTTTGTTTTTAAGATTAAAAAACAGTTATAAAGCAAGAAAAAAAGCAAAAAATTGAGGAGAACTGGGGTCAGAGATCACACATCAGTTCAAAAACATAGCTGTTTAAAAATGTAAAGATAATTGGTGTAAAGAACTCACTTAGATTCATTACAGCCAGAGAGTGCTGTGCTGTCTAAAAGCTTTCAACTTGAGGAAAAAAAAATCACTGATACAGCATTAGTTTCAGAAAAAAAAGATAGAGTTCAGTTCAATTCATTTTCTATACCTGCTACTTTCATTTTTAGGGTCACAGGATTCTGCACTGAACTTTAGGCAAAGAGTGGGGTACGCTCTGGACAGGTCCCACTCCATCACAGGGAAAACCACACCTTCACTCCTGAGGGGTCTTTAAATAATTCTTATAGGAATTTGAGAACATCTTTAACCAGGAATCCGAGTCCCACGGAGAAAACCTACGCAAGCACAGGGAGAACATGCAAACACCTCCCAGAAACCCACCTGCTTGGCTTGAACCATTGACCTTATACTGAAAGGCCACAGTGCTTCCAACTGCCCCGCCCACAAACTTGCATTCACTACAGATTTTTAAAAGGAAATTTTTGTGCAGTTTAGTCAACTGTAACAAAAAGCCTTTTAGAAGAGGCTTAAAAGTGTGTAGTTTAATACATGTATAGAATGTCATATTTGATGTACACCCCCCCCCACCACACACACACACAGACACACACACGCTGTTGAAACCAAAATTTAGTCACTGCTAATGATGCTTTAGAAGGCACCCGTTTACATGATGATGCGGCATCATTTCATCAGTCTGACATGTTTGCACGAAACACTAAAAAAGTGTAGAGGCGAAGTTTTCAACACTTGTGTTTATTTATTTATTTTTATTAGAAGAAATATTTTTTAGAAGAATGGTGCAGAAAAATGAACACAGTGAAGTTTGCATGGGGTTTTCGTTTCAAACAATGCCTCTCTAGATTCCAGGTGGATGTAAATCTGCAAAATTACAGCAAGCAAACTCATGCCCTTTTGTAAAATACACTGCTTCCTCTGCTCCTGAGTAGATGCTAGTGTGCACTTATTTTTGCTCTGAGATTGTTAAATCTATCCTTCATTAGAAAGTGAATATAGCACAGCTCATTTATTATAACGGTGTTCTTTCTGATTGCATGAGTCACATTGTTTCCTTCTAAATAAGTCAGATTAATTACATAAGGGTTATTTATAGATCTGTATTCATGCAGCATTGCAGTGTGTGTTGATTTACATCCTTAATAACCCTTGTAGACGTTTGGCTATGGAAAAGCATGGTTGCAATAGCATTATGTTTCCGATGGTCGTCAAGTGACTAATGGATAGAAGCATGCATCCAAACAAGCTCTGCTTCACGATTCTAGTTATTTTTTTTACTTATGAATTTGCTGTATGTGGGGCTGATATGCTCTGTTTGCAGATAAATGATCATTGATTGAAAAGAGAAGGAACATATGTGTTTCACTGGTACAATAGCCCTGAAATTACTCTGAAAATGGGAAATGCAAATCTTTGGAAGCAACACAGCACAATATATTTTTTTCTGTAATCAGGGAGTTTGAGAAAATAGCTATATCATGCAGATGTGTATAATTTTTCCCTAGAGTTTCCCACCAAAGTCATTATTCTGAGTGAGCAGAGCATGAGGAATGTGAGGGAACTGACGAGTTGTTGAGTGGAGCTTGCTTTGTGTTGTTTTGAAAATTTGAAAATGATGGCAGTATACATTATTCTTAAATGTAGACTTAGCTGATCAACTGTCTGAAAAGCAATGCGTGCTGCTCTGCAAAGGTGTTTTCGTGCAGCTAAATCTCTGTGAGCCGCTCTGGAAAAGCAAAGTTTAAGTCACTCTGATGCGTAGCATATGGCCCCAGATATAATCCTTTATAGCCTTCAAAATAAAAAAAATTAAAATAAGACAATCCATTTGGTTTGTTCTAAATATGCTAAGATTACGGATTTATCGATGCCCCATGCTTTCTGGCTAAGAGCTTTAGTGCATACTTTCACTAAGTGCATTCGTGTGTAGTTTTTGTTCTTGTTTGTCACTGCTGTGTTTAGAACAAAGACACATCGACTTGCTTTTGCTTAAGACCATTGCGTAACCCCGCTTTCTTTCACTGAAACAAAGTACTCCTCTTGCTGATGTGAACAGATGCTGAATGGGATTTCCAACAATATTTAAATTATCTAATAAATATATTTTCATAAACTAATACTTCCTTGTTTTTGACGACATCTGGTGTTTGGCTGTGGTCTGTAGCTGACCTGTTTTCAGACACTTTTCAGCCTAATCGGGCATTGATAGAGGTAATGGCTAATGAAGGTTTACATTTGTTTTATAATCAACCAAAGCAAACTCCAAATAGTTTATTCTGGATCTAAAACATTTTCAGCCAAAGGGAAGTGACCTAAAGACCCGTTTACTAACAACGGTGAGGTTATAACATAGGTGTGAAAGAAGACAGATAAAAAGTTTGGTGATCCTGCCAGAATCCTATAAAACTTCCACCCGCGGGTGGGACATCAGTTTGAATTTTTTTTTTTGGTGCCTTGTTTCCACGTCCGAACGACTGGGGAACACAAACACTTTTATTGGCTAACTGTGCAGGCAACAATTTGATCATGTGAGCCGTTAAAGAGTCTGCCAATGCTAAGACCATGAGTCCAAACCTCCAGAGAAAACAAGATCTGTTTTCAATTATGTTCATTCCGTTTGCAGACTGTACGGTTTTAGCCCCAATTTTTGAGTTACAATTGCATGCAACTGGCCAGAATCGCAAACAGATTGTAGCTTTTGCACGCATGTGACCGTGTCGACCACCAAAGACGTGATTTGAGAGAGTGGCAGGGCATTCGTAGGCTGGTCAAGAGTTGTTTGGCTGCCAAATATCTGTTGGCGAGTCACAATCGTGTGAAAAGTGTTCTGACTGAAATAATGTCTGTGATTATCTGCAGCCAAAGCATCGTGAAGTGGTGGAGGAGGCATAGACGACAATATCAACAATGGTTTCGATTCAAAAGCGCTTCTTTTCGTTCTATTTGGACCCAATGATAGAAATAAAAACTTGTGCGCTCACATTTTTCATAATAATCCCGGCCTTGTGCTCGGTCTGGCACACGCTACCTCATTCTGTTCTCAAATAATGGAGTGTTTGGTTCCGAGATGCATTTTTAGAACACGGACAAAGTTCCCTGCGATTCTATCTAAAGTCACATAGTGTTGAATCTTCTGTCGCGGAATTCAGCAATAACTGGATGCTGCTCCGGACAGTGAGACAGCCTCAGCCACAAGACTGCTCGGACAACCATGCAGTCTGAACATTTCACCATCAATTGTGAAATCAACATGTTTTATCAGGGTTAGATATTTCTAACTGTTTATTTTTTAAGTTCAGAATATTAGATTTGGATTATCTTGTTTCGAGTTTTGAGAAATATTCAGCCCTCACCCTTTTTTAGACAAAGACTAGAAAAGATATGAATAACAGTTTATAGATATATAAAATATATAAATATATATTTTCTAAGCAACTAATTTTAAAGAAATGTACTTACAAACTTTATATTACGACCCTGTCCAGGCTCGGATTCTAAACTCATTAAGCGGCAGCAGTGATAACTGAATAACTGAACTCAATATAAACAGATTTACCAACAGTTCATGGTTGTTTTGAAACGTTCTTTTCAACACAACTATTAAAATAAGAGGAGAAACATGTAATATCTCACTTGAAGTTGCAATAGGCTTCAAACAAAGCCTTTTTTAATCATCAAAGTTTGTCATCCCATCTCTGGCCTGGCCATATAACCATACAAGTATTTATGTACAACATTAAACACTTGTATGGTTGTTAAAAATCTTCCATGGGACACAATTAATCAAATTGGGACGATTGCTCGCTCCAAAGCATTGAAGCGGTCCAGACGGGCTGCTCTCGGATTCTTTTGCTGCAGGGTTTCGTAGCCTGTTTCCAGCTCCCACATTAAAGAGTCAAACTAAAACAGATTTTTTTTTTTCATTTTCTCAAGCCAGTTTTGCCCTTTTTCTTCGCTGTCTTTGCCTGTTTCATGTTTGGCTCAGATCATTTTGGATTTGATTGGTTTCTTCTGTTTATCCTTCATAGCCAACAGGGTTTTAGAGAAGGGTTCAGTCTTTGAGCCGATATCGAAGAAAACCTGTGTTTAGTCTACTTCAAATGGCATTGATAGTTGTCTGGGGGAGACAATGTATTGATCTGGAAAGCTCTGAAATCTCCTTTGTTTCCCCAGAAGAGTCAGGAATGTGTCATGATAGAAAGCTCCAGAAGAGTGGATTAAACAGCTCTGATTTCAGACAATAGGCTTGAAGTGAAATGATTCAAAGGAGACCACACCTCTACAGTGTTTCTTTAACTACCGCTTAAAATCTGAAACATTAACCCACAATATAAATGTTATTCCAAAGACACCAAAAACGCTAAGAGTTAAAATGATTCAATGGTAGATTTGAGCAAAATTCTAGGACAATTTAATGGGGTCATGACATTCTTTTATTTTTAACAATATGTTGTTCAAATTTTTGGTCTAATTGTATGGGAAATTTGATTGTTTTACTCAAAAAGTTTTTAATTAAAAAAAAAACCTTTTAATCTGAGTCAGAATCTCATCGGAACGGTTTGCCCTGTGCTGTGAGCAACGCTTTGAGTTTTCAGTGAAGTAAAGCCTCGACAGAGCCTCACATTTCCAGGGAGTCACCGGCAGAAACAAGTTAAGGAATAATTGAAATAAATTTTTGTTAAACGAGTTGTGACCATGCGCAGTGGTGACACAGATGTGAACATCGGCTGTTTCCTCCATGTAACAAACTTTAAGACGACAAGTTGAACAAACAATTACCGTATTTTTCGCCGTATAAGACGCACTTTTCTTCCCCAAAATTGAGGGGGAAAAGTTGGTGCGTCTTATACTGCGAATGCAGAGCGCCGCGGAGCGGAGGGTGGTCACGGACGTAGGAGAGGCGTAAGAGAGGCCGCGGCTTCGGCCTAGCTCCTGTTATGTTAAAAAATATACCTTCTCAATTGATAATAAACACTGGAGACCGTTTGAGAGAGAACACAGCAAATGCGGCTATTTATTGTAAATTTTAGCAGACTCAACGCATTTCCTACACACTTGTTATCCGCATTGGAAGAAGAACCTCGAGCCTCTCAAGCGCCGGAAGAAGAAGAGACCCATCCTCCGTTCTCATTTCAACTTAAAAGCCCCCTCAAGGGGCGGGACTGAAGTATGACGTGTGCTCTTAAAAGTTTCTCAAATCACATTTCTCTAAATGACCACTAGATAGTAGTATTATATAGGAAAATTCCCATCACCCGGCGGTGCGTGCTGAGCCATCTCTGCCCATCTCTGATCGTCAATCCTGCCATAGCGCGTAGGACTCCGTGAAGTAGGACATTATTATAAAATTATTTAAGAAGTGTGGCATTAGTAATGCCTTGGATGGAATAGAAGACAACATCTTATTTGACACCAGCGAGGAAAAAATTGAGGACAATGACTGCATGGATCTGTTCTAACAAAGAGGAATTATTGGGGTTCGAATAAAAACATTACAGCCTTTTTTGTTATTTTTACTGTTTACTTACTTTTCATGTTTGGCATATAATTGTTCTTAAACTGCTGTTAACATTTACACAGTTGATATAAAATATTTTACTACAGTATTTGGTTCTAATCTTTTTTTTCTAGATCTTCCTCATTTAAAATTGGGTGCGTCTTATATGCCGGTGCGTCTCATACGGCGAAAAATACGGTAAATCATCAATGAAACAACGCCTTGTTTTATTTCATGAGTAAAATATTTAAGCAAAATGAAAATGAAAAGAACTTTATAAGGCAATCTTGATTTAAGGCGTGTTTTCATGGCGTGTTTCAAGAGGAATAATCAGGACCTACCTTGCTCGCATTAACCTGACTTCACTATTTCCGCTTCCTGTTGACTTTCTCTGAGCTTCATATATATTTCTTGGTAAAAAATCTGAATGTGCCAGTATTAATTGCTATTATTCACACTACTTTACTGTGATATTGTTTATAATATAATGCCCTTAGTTTACATTAATTTTACTCTTCAAAATGAAGGTTTTCCTTATTCTATTGTTCAAAATCCTGCTATTTTCTATAGAGTTAGTCTGTGTATCCTCAAAATATTCAGAGGGAAAAAGCTGAGCAAATTTCTGAAAGCTTCACTGGTTTGAAATCATCAGATTAGCTTTTAATTAACATTTATAAAGGGGATTAAATAACTTTTTAATGAGGAATAGATACCTTTCGCTGATAAAATATCCATAGCTGCCTTGAATCGAGCAGTCACTAAGAATCTGTCCTTCAGGACATTATTTGGAGGCTCATTCTCTACGAGCACAAGTGCTGCAGGAAAACCCACGGCAGAACTCTGACTGGGAATTCAAAGGCCCTGACAATTAAAACAGCTATCCGGTGCTTGTTAACATGTTCAGTAAGTCTCGTGTCTGATTTGGAGGCTGGATCAATAGCTGTCACTTTTGATTGCATCTGCAGATCGAGTATTCTGAACTCTGCAGGGGAACTTCAAACACCCTGCTCAAAAGCACTTGCTAACAACTGCCTATCAAGTCACTGTGTCTCATTTTTCTGACAAGCAATGCGTTACTGAAACGCTAAATTTTCTGTTCTTGAGAAAATGAGGTTAAAATGAGAGCAGGTGCATAAACTAAAGGGTAGTTAAGGACGCACGCACTTCACTGGAGATTTGAAGAAGTAATTGTTTAAGTAAACTCGCAAATTAATTTGCCCGTTATAGATTCAGTCCGCCCTCCCATGGAAAGGAAGTCCCATTAAGTCGAAGACATACGTCTGCGTTCCCTCCTTCAGGGAACGGGGGTTATGCAAGTAACTTTATCTGCGTTCCAAACACAGATTTGAATCTTGGGTAACGTGCTAACCCAGTTTAGTTTGTTCAGCGTGAAATGGTTGTCGCTAAATGCTTAACAACAGCCAATCAGAAATCAGACAGTCATCACAAACATGTTTGCTGTCGTAATGTGGTCAGATGTAAACAATGACAACTAAACACTAGTCTCTTGTAGTAATTGTCCTACAGTATTCTAATTTTTTCTTTTTCTTTCTCTTTTGTCTTTTTTTGTGAGTCTCGTCTTAAAACATCTGATTTCTTATTCCGCTGCATTTTTAAAAAACTGGTTACCTGCTGTACGTCCAAACAGGTAGAGCGACGCCGCAAATATGCAAATGAGAACATTAACCCAGGGTTTAGGAATGTGCAGAATCATCTGTTAATGATTAGCCAGGATTAACCGTTAATCCCAGGTTTAGTATAAGCAGTGTGAAATGTGATCCGGCATTCAGGATTATGGAGCCCATCGAAGTGTTGCATCTCTGCAGTGCTTCACGCTACACAGTAAACACATAAAGTTGTCAGTACTCAAAACTTTTCAGTGAAGCATTTGAGAAGACTTAAAGTACTCATAACGTTTTAACCGTCGAACATTTTTCAATAGTTTTTTATACTATTTACAAACGATTGGAGTTGGTCGAATCGAATGCTTTGAGGCAACCGGTTTACACAAAAGTTTTGAGTACTGTGAAGATTGTCAGGTTAACAGATAAACCGGCAATTCAAATATAAGAAACCGAAAAGTCAGATACATGGTTAACAGACGTGGAGACTGGTGCAGGAAGTAGACGTTAGCCACGAATTGGGCTAAGCAACCTCCTAGTTTTTTTTTTGTTCTCTAAGAACGAGATAATAAATGGCATGTTTTTAAAGCTAAATTGAATTAAACTTGGTTAATTATAGTTTTTTTTTTTCTTAATTAAAGAGCAATCAAAGTGGGGGACACTTTTTTCAAACCCGTTTTAGGGACATGGAAATGAAGACATTATGCCATATACTGTGTCAAAACTAGCCTCTTCAAGTGTTGCAAAATATGAAGAGATTAAGAATATTTGTGGTTTCAATTGTGACTAAAACAGTTAAAGTGATTTGTGTTTTTCTCATAATCGAGCAGCAAAAGCTTGAGCACACTTCGAGCGGATGGAATAGATGTCGCAATGGTTTGTTTGATTTGGGCAGTAAACACAATATTTACAACAAGAATGTCCTTTTGATTGTGTGTCTACCATATGCCGTGGATTCAATGTCCATATCCCTGTGTGGTTGCCAGAAGATCATGTTGAGTAGCCCTTCATCGAAGCATTAAAATGCCAGGATCAATGTCTTGGATAAACATCAATTTTTCATGTTCATGATTCACTTTATGAAGAGAACCAGACTGTAGACTCCAGGCCCATCAATCAAACGTGTTTTGTTAGAAGTCCATCATCTGTCAGAAACCCTCGCCGACTTGTCTACAGAATCCTGCCTGCTCTGCGCAAGCAATCCATCCATTAATGCTTCTATGTTTCAAACTCACTCAACAAAATATATGCAGAGGTTTGTAAAAGTGACATTTGTTGCATGTAAATGTTTGTTTCATAAGGTGGGTTGCTGCTTCTGCACAGCGTTTGGAGACAGACGGAGAGAGCAGTGGTGAGTCAAGCCCCTCATCTCGGCTCCCCATGTGTCTACCACTCCCTTGTGAGACTTAAAAATCCAGGGCAATGAAAACAATCTGCAAGACAACATCTGTACACTTCTGTTTTTTTAATCTTTGGCACCTGAAAGCCAAACCAGTGTTATTGCCATAGAAACCATCAGATCCAAACAGCTGTGATGCAAATGGAGACCATTTAATCATCTACAGCAGATTCAAGAGACGCCGACAAATTATAAAGAAGTACTGCACTGGTCAAAAAAAAAATCAAACGGAGCACATGATCAATCTACTGTACGCCCATCACACTTCTGGGATATCAATCTATGCAACGCAGTGAGTCAGATTCACCTGGAATTGTGCAAATGGAACAGACCACAGGTGGAAATATGAAACACAGCAGCATCTATAACAGAATGCTTCTGCAGGTGGTGAGCACTGACAAGTCTCCACTCTGATTTGGTTGCTTCTTGTTTATTTACAAGATTGGAGCAGAAATGGGTGATGTAATCTTGGGACAGCCAAACCTTACAAGTCAGATGCTTCACTAGCTTTTAACTCAACGTGCTCTTGAGCTCTGCGAATATTCTGTGAGCTCAAATTGATTAAAACATGGCAAGTTTGATGAAAAAAAAATGTATTTATTTATACCTAAACAGGTTTTGTTTTATTTGCTTGAAGTAGCATCCCCTGAAGATATCCCTCCATCAATGCTCAAAGTAAAATGAAAAGAAAAAGATAATTCTTTTAAGGTGTTAGAAATGTGCATGCTTTTTTTGTGAACCGTTACATCTCTTAATTGATAGTTTTGATTAGTGCCGTAACAGGAGGTTGAGGTCTGCATTTGTTTCTTTCTTTTCTTTGGAGGATAATTGAGGAGTGCCCGTATTGGTTGCGCTTTATTGTAAAATACATGTGGTGTGTTTTTTTATTTTATTTCACTAAGGACTACGTGCAGGTCAGTCATTTACTCAACCCAGTGGTTTCAGAAAAATCACTAGTGAGCCAAACAGGAATGTGGGCTGGAACTAGAACAGAAGAGAGGAAAGTATCTTCAGGTGAAGACCGGAGATTGCTGGAGAACACTGGAGGTCACTGTAGAGGGAACCGGGAAGTATAGTGTAGGTATAGGATCCTCACAGAGGTCGATGAATGCGGAGACTTCGAGGTAAGGAGTTAACCAGGAGTCACGGGACGGTCACGTTACTTCATGCGATTCTGTGCATTATGAACCCAGTGTCATTAAAAATAAACTATTCACTATATAACTCAACTAAATGATAACATGGATGCTCGCGAATCCACTTCAAGGTAACACTTCTGTCCTAAAAATACACATTTACTTCCTGTTGAGGTATCCAAAAAGCTCACGGACCTGACCTCGCCAATGTGGTGGCTCAAGAGGCATCATGTGACCTGATTTGACCGGTCAATTTTCCTCCCAGATGAAGGTTCCATCGATGCGGAATCGTGCTCCATAGTCGAGAGCTTTCGCACCACCGCAGACAATTACATTCAAGTCAACGGTTTCAAGAGCACTTACTAATTTAATAAATTAAAGCACTGAATTTATTCCAAGTTCTTCTATGTGCATTAATCCAACCTTGTAACAAACTGCTTATGTTTACTCCTGAACTGTAAGTCGTTTTGGATAAAAGCGTCTGCTAAATACGCAAATGTAAATTTGAAAGCCGATGGAACTTGTTCAGTGTGAAGCAGTGTGCACCGTAGCCAGACGATGTCCAGGGGGAATGTGAGTGGTGATTTGGAAGCTGGTGATTGCTTGGTGTTGTGATTGGGAGAAGTGGCTCCGGGTGCTTCGGGTGATGGGCTGATTAATGAGTGGTGCTTGTGGCTGGGAGTGAGACATAGAAAATAGTCCGGAGCTCAGTACACACATACATGAGAAAACAAATACGTAAGAAAACCTAATGAACACAGGAGCAAAACCTAGCAACCGTCAATCAAGGTTTTTTGGGGGGGTTTGTTTTCTTAATTCAAGGTGATTGTCCTTGGTTTTCAACCTTACACTTGGTATGTGCTCTTTAGGAGCGATGTGTGCCAATCTAGGATTTAGAGGGGGCTAATCCTGGCACACAAACAAGGATAATGCCTGTACACCAGCATTCGTGGAGGAGATGGATTCCAAACCTGTTACCTGCTCTTTTGTGCAAGGACAAATGTAGGAACCCTACAAAACGATCTTCATGCTTAGGAATAAATGTTTCTGCTCAAACCGTCACAAACGGACTACATCAGATCGGTACGAGTATCTAGCTTTTACAAGTGGAGCCCGTGCTCACTGCTTGTTCGCCATTGCCCTGAGAGCATCAGTATCGGCTGACTCGCCGTTGGTGCCCTGAGCTTTTCACGGATGGGAGCAGGCTTCCAGGGAGCAAATGTGACAGATGTGAGAGTCTCTGGGGAATGCTCTGCTGCCTGTAATGTCCTCCAGCATCGTCCAGTCCAATTTAGTGGTGGGTTTGTGATGATCTGAAGAGAAGGGCCACAAAGAGCTCTGTGTGTCAGTCAGCGGTGCCCTGACTGCCGTTATGTTCTGGGTTGGATCAGCCTGTGATTGGTGATTCCCAATCCGGACCTCCATGGGATATCCATCTAGCATTCTTTTGTAAATTTCTTCTCAATCCAGATGATGAATAATGACCTTCAACTGTAAGATTTAATTCATTTAGGACTAAGATGTGTTGCTTAAATGTTTGTTGGACCCTTACATTTGATATATTATAAAATCAACATTTCGTGAAAACATCTGATTTGAATGACCTTCTTTTCTTTCTTTTCAAAACGTTTTGTTTCCCCTAATGCTAATAGATGCTAATACTTTGGCCCATATAGAAACACATCTTTTCATAGAAGTGCAGTTCGTTCTTTCGGGTTGTTTCCTCTCTATCTACATATTAAGGTACGTTCATCTTTTGTGTTTTCTGATGCGTTTTAGCAAATGTGTGTCACAAGCCCAAGGTAAAGTAATTCAAACCGCTTTATAAAGTGTCATTATTTCGCAGTATATTAGGACAAGCGAGAAGCCTGCTGCTGCCAATTTCAAATCGATAAAAATGCACGTCCTCATTTATTTCTAATTTTCTCATGCAGGGAATTACAATATTAAACATTGGCCTCGGAGAGGCTTATTGACCAATATAGCCACACATCAATATGTGTTTTTAAATCTAAGCAGACTTGGCAGTTGTATTTTTGACCCGTGTAATGAGCCCAGTTGATAACTCTGGATAGTTTTGACTTGCTGTGAACTCATTTTAGTGAGAATAGCATATTCATGAATGTTTAAACTAGGTCACTTCCCTCTACCTTGAGCCTTCGGCAGATGATGGATGATATAATTGATAAATTCTGAGAAAAATATGGCTATTGTTACATCAAAGCAAAACAGAGCACTCTATTTACAATTTATCAATGCAAAGAGAGCTGCAAGAATTCAATATGAGGCCGATCGAATATGAAAAAAGCATCTTTTTTTAGCTCCTAGTGCTTCATCTTCACCCAGGTCAGTGGGATGTAATCAAGGCGGGTGTGCGTGCGCATGCAGGAACCGGATTACTTGGTGGCACCCTGTTGTCCAGTGATCAATGCGAGCTCTGATTCTTTGATAAATTGGCATTCTCAAACAAATGGATGACTTTAGAAAGAGCTTGAGGCTGCTAACACAGACAGATGGAGTGTGGGAACTGGGGAGCTTCGCTGAGTTGAGGAAAAAGGATTTCATTTGGGACACAAGGAGGATGGATTAGACTTGTCCGGGCCCGAGTGTTTGGGCTAAGCAAATATGACAGGAGCTTTTGAGGGCTTGACACTGCACATGGAGAGGCATCGCCTATGCGCCCGATTGCTGGTGCATTCATCAGATTTGCCATGGTCAAGTTCGCAGGCCATTCTGCAGCCACCGAGCATCTGTGAGACCTCCAGGCAGTCAGGCACCAAGAGAGCGAATGTTTGCCTGCCACTTTGTGTTGCCTGCATCACGGCAAGCCACCAAAGTGCACCTCGAGCTGCCGGGCCATGCTGTCACTGGTGTCCTTGTGCCCTGATTCCTCCACACACCTGCTTGCTTACATTGATGTGCTCTCGTTCCTGGTAGGAGCAGAGCTCCCAGGGGTTTCAGCTGTTCAACATCTGTTACAACAGGCAAAATGTTCCACGCTGAACCAGATTCTGCATATAAATCTTTATTTATCACATTTATGCTGTCTAGTTAAAGACAGACTGGGGGATCTTTCCAAAAACTCTTAGAAAGGCTCTTATAATCAGCAGTAACTAGTGTGTGGTTCTGTAATAAGCGCTATCCAAATTGGTACAGGGGTCATGGGGTCAAACTTTGTAAAATTGTAACTCAAACGCATAACTCATAAGGTTATCGGTGCAAGAACACAACCACTGAACAAAAGTATTTGAACCTAATGCTCTAGACACCTAAGCCCTAGAAGAGGTTAAATATTTACCATTGACTTTAAATGGCCTTTGAAAATAAATGGGAAAAGGTAATGACCGCATCTTCATAGAGAAATGTTGATTTGACTATAATATATAATATATATATATATATATATATATATAATATATATAATCACATCATTCATCTCAGCTTTGATAAATGATAGATTCATGAGGATTGGTTTATATAACTTATAGTGACCCCTCCGTAGCAACCAGGCTGTATGCCATAGCAACCAACATTGCATTTCTCAGCTCTCAGTATCTCAGCGCAAGAAAAATGCCATTGGCTTTAAAATGGTACTTTTATATCAAAGTTTGCATACCAACTTTAGGCGTAGTTGTTATAGCTTATAACATGCATAGGCACATAAAACAATAGCAAACCATTGTAAATAAATAAATAAACAAAGAAAAAGTATAAACCTAAATGTTGGAAGTCAAAAGAAAATATTTATTAGACTAGAAATTGTATTTTTGACAATGAATTTGCTTTTGAGATTCATTAATTTTGTTGCAAAAAAAAAAAAAAGTTCAAGTACAAAGGAATGTATTTACCTCGGAACCCTATATTTCAAGTGGCCATATGTAAAATCAGTGAAAGTGCCATTTTGGATGGCAAGGATGGAGTGACCCATACTAGCAATGTGTGCTGCATTTAACCCATCCAAGTGCACACACACACACACAGCATGAACAAACCAGCCGTCAACACACCCGGCGGAAACTGCTGCCTTGCTCAACAGTTCTCATAGGTGGGAGAGAGTGAGGGTTGGCCACCCACCCCACCTTCAACTTCCAGTGTAGATGGAGATTGAACCAGCTACCTTCTGAACACGTGTCAACCTCCTTAAAAGCAGCACTTCTGACAGCAACAAACCTTTCATGCATGACACAACTCACACTGTCCATACTGAGTATAGAGTTTGTCAAAATCCCGATCACAACATCATTGCAACATATCGGCTCAGAAACAAGTGGGAAACACAGCCTCATTTATTGAAAGCATCTGCACAGTGACTGCCATTCATCTTGAAAGCTTCTTTGAAGAGATATCCATACTGTTTTACTCTAGGATTACAACAGAAAAATATGCCAAACACGGATTTAGCTTCTTCAGGAACTCATCGGACTCAAAGGGTTGAATATAATTAGCAGTAAATGATGCGTGTTTTGAGCTTTTCCCCCTAAATCGAGTGAAAAGATCATCGAGATGGTCTCGATTTCCATTTACTGTGAAGTTTTACTCTGCTTTCAAAAACAGGTTTTCGATGCTTTTAACGTGGGCACAGTGTGTGTCCTTGATCATGCGGTTTCCTTCACTAGTGGTCACAGTGGGAGGCAGATGTCTTCCGGCATGGCCGTTCGCTTCATGTCTGATGTCTGCGCATGCAGGTGCACGGCTCTTCTGGTTTAACGCTCTCTCTCTCTTTCTCTCACTCGCTCTCATGCCCCAGGTCAAAACTGCAAGTGCCACACCAGGGGATATGCCCATTTTAGAGCCAGTGAGCCATAATAATTGATGATCAGACCTGCTGTCAGTGTAAAAATGCAACGGCAAATGAAGATGGAAATAGTACGATGCATGCTCGCACGCAAACCGAAGGTATGCCGAGATGGGCAACAGAGACCTTTTCCACTAGTTGATGAGGGTTTTGTCCTTGAAAGTGTAGATTTGCATTTTAATGACGTGCATTGCTCCAGTAATAATAGACGTCTTGATGCGCTTTAGCTCGTAGATCTCTTTTACACCTCCACACTCCACGGTGTCAGTTAATTATGCATGTCTTTGTAGAGACACCGTGTCTCCAATGGCAACCTGCAGGTGGAACCCATAAACCAGGCCTTCTGTTTATCCAATGAATGCCCGGGCCTTTATTTTCAGAGAAATAGGCCCACTTCATATCGCTCTCTCATTTTCCGACTCGGGCGTGAAGAGGGTTTCATACGTTAATAATGAGAGAACGTGAAGGAGCAAAAACACAGGCCAGTGGAGATTCATATCAGTAATACAGCGTCTCCTCAGCAGAGGATTTTTCAGAAAGACACATTATGCTACTATGGTTATGCTTCTGCTCAGCGTTAAATCAAAGCACACGTTTTTCAAACTGGCCTGTCCTGTGACTAATCGTGCTATTAAGATTGCTGCAAGGCATTTCAGTGAGCCAGAGCTATAGTGTGCGGGGTGTATCTAATTAGGTGTTTTACACTTCATTTCTTAACAACAGCAATAAACAATCTTGAGCTTGCGAACTGGATGGCACATTTGGATCCTGGTGTGATGCTGCCCACCTGTTCGTTGCTTGTCTCGGAAACATTGGAAAGCAGAGCGCAGAGTCTGATTATAAACGTTGGGAGATGCTTTTAATCATCTCCAGGAGGTTTGTGTCCACGTGTCTAGGGATGCACAGGCGTGGACCCCGCTGCTGTCGTGTGAGGAGATGGCTTTCACTTTTTAGAGTGATTATTCCCATTATTCCTCGACTTAACTGCCCATAGCTGCGTGCTCCCTTAGTCACTTCCATCTGTTTTACCTTTCTGAGCATCTGTCGTGGCTTGCAGGGACATCCACCTCCTGAATCAGAGCGACATGAGGACATCTGTCCCAACAGACAGCCAATCAGGATGCAGAGACCGTTCTGTTAACGCTCCACCGGGCCCCGCGCCACGCTAGCGAGCATTCGACATGGTATATCCAGGCAAATTGCATTCCTCGCTGAAGTTAGTGTTTCTAATTCTTCACTCACAGCCAGTTGTGCCGGCAGATAATTTGATAAGGGCTGTCATAAAGCTGTGGCAGAGTCTTGATAAATGTGTCTCATGTTTCTGTGAGCACTGGCTGGAAAAGAATACCAGGGATTTCCTGAAGAGCCTGGAAGATAAATGGAGAATACTGGGTTTCCTAGCTTTCCAGTTAAGAGAATAAGTGTTTGTCCTGTGGCAGGTTTCTAAAATGAAAGGCAGGTTAATTAGAGAAGCACTCCAAGTGTATGTACATTTATTCACTCACTCGTCGATTCGCTCTCTTCCCTTCTCACAACGACACCCTGATTTCACTATAGGCTGCATTAGAACGATGCATTTCTTTTCTTATTTTGTGCGCTTGAATTTTTAAACAGAAATCACAGCCACTCATGCAAGTCTGAATTTACCTGAACTTTTAGGACCGTCTATTCAAAGGTGAGATTTCCCACAAATCTATCATGAACATCTACCCTGAGGGAATAATTTAGTTATGTAATGTATCGTAAACTTCTGTTTTACTGGTTAAGGTTCAAGGACTATTTTAAACTCTAAATCCTTAAATAATCCTAGGATAAAAATCCAATGGCAGGATTCGTAAGGAGAAACATCATTTTAGTGTTGTTTCCTCATCAGAGACTAGCCTGCAGTTGGATTTTTGTCATTTGTGCATGTTTTTGCCAGCCTATATTCATTTTTGAGCTAAAAAAAATTTACTCTGGCATTGATTTCCTCCCTGCCCACTAACCAATCAGATTACTGCAAAAGCTTTGCATTTAAAAGCGACGCACTGTACAGATGTTTCATCAAGTTCTGACACCCCAGAAGGGGGCGTGGCTGCAGAAAACTGTAGAGTGGAACAGGGGTAAATGGTGCATTTGGGGGAGACTGAAAATACAAGTTGATTCTATCGTTGTATATTGTGTTACGAAAGTTATAAAAACTCTTCTAAGTTGTATTCTTATTACTTTGAAAACGGCATAATTACGCACACATTCTTCTATCCTTGCACTGGTTGCTGCCATTTACGCTGCCAACAAACTCAGATAAGTTCTCAAATTCTTGTTCTTAAAATTACAAAATACTTTTTATATAGCGTCTGAAACCATGACGATTCCATCGTAACATGTGCGCTGCTCAGGAGAGCTCGCGGTGGGTTCATATTAGCCATCCATATTTATGTACAGTCTATGATATAAACAAATGAATAAAAAAATGTTTTGATTGTTTGGGATACAGAACAGTCTGCACTAACTATAACGTTCTGTCCTTATGCAGAAATGATTTGTGAAATGTAGAAAATGATTTCTATATGGTTTAAAATGAATTATTGATGTTGGGTTATGCACCATTCAGACCATGCCTCCAAAACTCACACAGTCCCTCTACAAAGGTTCATTAATTCTCTGATTTGATTTAAAAGACAAGACTCTTCAGAAATCGTACTCATATAATTCCAAATATTCAGACTTTTGAAAAGCATGTCTTCGTAAACAAGCCAGAAATCCATTACGTTAATGTCCATTACCGTTTGAAACCCCCACTCAAATTATTCTTTTTCGAATGAGAGCTGACTATATTTTTTTTTCTAAAAGTCTATGCAAAAAGAACGGCTAAGTGATCTCTAAATTGTCATTTCTGGCTGACCTTTTCTTTAAGTGTTTTCTTTCCGAGGATAATTTCTTAGAATGGCTCTTTTTTGGAAAACTGACCAAGCGCTGACCCTTGAATGCTCAAAGCCGAGGGACCTCCATTCTCCCCATCTACTTACGGTTTAATCTGTGTCAGATTTTCCCCTTCTG
Source organism: Danionella cerebrum (assembly GCA_007224835.1). NCBI lineage: Eukaryota > Metazoa > Chordata > Actinopteri > Cypriniformes > Danionidae > Danionella > Danionella cerebrum. The sequence continues at coordinate 186,898 of SRMA01027304.1, read as the reverse complement.
TTAAAATATGCTGTCTGTGGCTGCCAGTCTCCGTGAGAGTCTCTGCTTAATCCTCATGAATACATGACTTTGTGCGCATGAATAAATAAAAAGCTGCTTGGCGAGTAATTGAGGTGCCGTGCCACTAACAAACGAGGACACAATTTGTAAATGAGATATTCCCCATCTTTCTCTGTGATGATTTATATCAGATTAGACCATTTACTAAAATCTTACAAGAGGGCTTGAAAACTGTCCTTCAAGCAGTTTCATAACCCCCCCCAACTCCCACTGAAGCTGCATTTAAGGCATGCTCTTCCATCTCCCTGCTTTGCTGGTTGACCACAGAAACACATAAATGACATTTACAGACCGCTTTTATTTACTTCCCCGTTTGCTTTGTGTGCTGTTTCATCTCATATCCTTACATTAATGATGGACCTCATGCTGTTTTCACAAAGTTGGGATTGCCATGATTTTTTCTTGCGAGTACATCATTATAGTCAGGCACTATTATTTTCCACCATGCGTACATTTATTTGTTGACTTGATTTTGGTGGATTAGTGTGGTATGGGAATCTAGACGGTGGTGCAAAAGCATTGAACAATTTTGGACAGATTTGGAGTTAAATGCACATTATATTTGCATGCTTGTGCTGTTACCTGGTAATGATGAAAATAATTATGCACAGATTATTCAAACAGATTTTTTTTGGCAACACATCGATGCTTTGAGTACAAACATCCTGCTTTGATTACCATAGATGCATATTTCTCAAAGTGTTGATTGACGTGACATGAAGTCCCCATATTTCCTTTATTCATGAAATGTTCATCAAGCGCGCCGATAATCAGCATTTTTAGCCTACGTTGTGTTTGTGCTGTTTTGTAACCAAAAAAAAGGCCTTTGCCCTCTGCCTGAAAGAGACTTAACAAAGGAGTTGCTAGCTCTGAATAAACCCAACACTGCTATGTGAGGTAGATAACAAGGTTAACCTAGAGGACGTGAATAAAAAATGTAAAACACACAAACCATTCAGGTGCTGGTCGAATAATCAGAATGTCATGAAAAATATATTTCAGTGATTCTGTTCAAAAAGTGAACCATTTGTTCCACACAGATATTATTTCATAGTGTTTATTTTAGAGCAATCCAATGCAATCCCAAAAATCTGTATCTCTGAAAATGTAAATATTACATATTTAAAATTTTGAGAAATGGTGGTCAAGCGAAGGAGAATGATCAATCTGATCAATCCACTTTGTACCAAACTGCTTGATGTTTACTCCCAATGTAAGTCGCTTTGGATAAAAGCGTCTGCTAAATACATAAATGTAAATGAGAAAAAACATCTTTACAAAAATGTTAATATGCACACAATGAACATTGAGTTACAGACAGTGTTTTTTTTTTTTATATAAAATTTATAATTATGCCTTCACTTTATATAGCGCTTTTCCAGACGCTCAAAGACACTATACAATTTTCAGAGCATTATTCATTCACTCCACACTGGTGGCGACAGAACGTGGCTGCCAATTTGCGCCTACAACCTCCTGTAAACCAGTCAAACACACCCCACCAGTCAAACACACCCATACAGGGCAATGATTACGAACAGACAGGCCACCACACAGAACCGCCAACCTTCTGGTTCTAGGACAAATATAAAAAAACGGCAAACTCTCATGTAAACAATATGTCCTGCATGCACTGTTAAATCTGAAGTAGCAAAACAACAAATAAATCAAAAGGGTAATGTTGGTTCATTTTAGCACAGGCAACGGACAGAGAGTTTTCAGCAGTATTTAGAAAAACTGTCTACTTTAAAAAGCCAAGGTTTGTCGACGCGGGGAGCTTTTCACACAGAGCGTGAACAGATGAGGTTTTGTTCCACCATCTTCCAAGATTTATTCAGACGTTTAGAAACTAGCTGACCACACCCACTTTTAGCTTTAAATTCTCCACAGTTTTGTGTGTTTTATGGTTTAGAGCGAGGTACGAACTGCCGGTTCACGTGGTCGGCTATATTTTAATCACAGGTTTGTTAAAGTACTTTTGATTTATTGTGGTCATGTGATTCACAGTCATGTATTGCTGTCGTTTGATTGCAGTTTATGCGAGTGTGCTCTGCCTTTTTGACAATTTTCAATGATCCGGGCGTCGGGTCGATGCCGGAGATTTTATGGTTGAATAGTTCTTCGCTGTTCCTGGTTGTGCTGCAACTACCAGATGTTACTCGCGGCTTGTAGCAGTGTTTTGTTCTCTGATGTGTACTGGGAGCCTGTGATTGGTCTGCGTGCTCCAGGGCTGGAGACGAGAAGGTAGGGAGATGATATGACCCTCATTAGGTGTTTAAGTCGCTACTATCACCAGAGCATGAAATAATCAAAGCTAAAAATAAAAGCTATCACCTCGTCGATGTCAGCCGCCACTCTGCAACACATTCTGCAGCGTTCGATATCCCACAAAAGCAACTCTTGAAGAAAAAGGCATTGATTTCAAAGGTCCTCTTCCATCCTCGTGCCCTTGCGCCTAGCGCTTGACCCACTTATTTTCTCATCTTTCCTGGCGGCCTCATGAGGGTTATGCTTGCCTACTGCTTTTTTCCATTACAAAGTGGACGTCTGCCAAAGATGCTGTACAGCCTCTCTCCGGATGAGTTAGGTGATACCAGCACAGTTAGTCAACATCATAAATCACCAGATAAATTGACATATGTGCCACGGGAGAGCTGCTTTTGAAGCAGGGCTGAAGACCACATGCAGCTACAGAACCTCACGATCATGCGGCGGCAAATAAATATTGACAAAGCATTATGTTAAGATATAGCATCAAGCGTGGCGTTTAGCTTATCTCAAGAGTATTGTGCTTAAATGCATTAGATCTCTCGTAATACATCTGGGCATTCTTACTGCAGTAATTCAGCACTTATGGCCCTCCTTCGGTCTTTAACAGTGTCCTAATTCCATGAAAAGACACGATTCACAGTCTGAAAGCATGCACAGCTCTGCTCCGGCTAAGAGTCCTTTGCAAACAAATACAAAGGTGACTGCAAAGTGCCGCCCCTCGGTGAGATTCCAGTTTCTCTCGATTCAACTTTAATCCAAAGATATTTTGTGCTATAATTATCATAACCAGGCATTACAAATAACATCTAATTTAAACTGTAAGTTTTGTAATAAAAACACAAAATTTAGTGCAGCAAATATAGGGAGAATATTCTAGTAAAAAAATCTAGGGAATACTTACAGATTACTTGTTTAATTTAAGTCACAATAAAGGGTTTAAAAGTAAAAGTGGAATATAAGATTTATTTAGCAGTATTTATCAGTTCCTGACTAATGAATACAACACATTTTCTTGCGACATTCAGCATTCAGTTACATCTGAAGCAGCGAAAAAGTTGCAAAACACTTTCATCAGGTTTTTGAAACATTTCAAGGTGTCTGTCTCCATTAAAATAAGACACGTTAGTGCTGTGGCCTAGTGGTTAGAGCACAGGACACATATGCGCGGTTGTGCAGGGACTACGCAGGTTTTAGTCCCGAGTCGTCGTTGCCATCCCACCGGATTCTCTCTCCGCCTCATTTTCTTTCAATCTCTACTGTCCTCTCCAAAAATAAAAATAATCAAATAAGACACATTTGTGTTTCTAAACCAACGAATTTGTGGATTTGGAAAAAGCGCAAAATGTCTCAGAATATAAGAAGTTAAATGAAGTCAGTGGTGCATTGTGGAATCAAAAAGTCTGATGCTTGTTTACTTTAGAGTTTTGTGTCAGCTGTCTGTCTCTCTCTCCATCGATATACATACGTTTATGCAGATTAAACACACCTAACTGCAGATAACAATCTCACATTGTAGCCTTGGAACCCTTGTTGACTCTGGAACCCTTTTGTACAGGATGCATTATTCACTGGCCAGGCCTTTCGCATTACTTTTTTTTATTTTTTTACAAAATACTTCACAAATAATCACAAGAGCATCATAATTTAAAACAAAGCTCACCAAAACAATTACCAAAATGATCAGAGTATTACAGTTTTAATTTTGAAAACATCGCAAAACTGGAACACTTTCAAAAGCTCACAGAAAAAAATAAAGTTTGACACTGAACCTTTTATTTGCAAGAGGACTGCCAGCAAACAACCATTGTACTCATGTCATCGCTTCAAAATATTTCTTCATTTTCAACATTTTTGAGTCAGTGTTTCCAAAACCACGAACGACACGAATCGTTTATTAGAACAATTAGAAGCATTTAAAAATAAAATAAATACTGCTATGGCATTAACCTTGGAGTGTTCATGCATTTGTGCTGTGATCTGATCTAATGTAATAAGAACTCGATTACAGGACAATGTGACTCCTTTCTATTTAGCAGGAAGATGTGATTTTACATCTTCTAAAGGCTGAATGTGAATTTATAAAAGGAGGCAGGAAAATTATTTTACCCGAGCTCAATCAAGAGAATCATTTTTGACGAGAAGAGATGAGTCAGGATTTCACATTCCCCTTTATTGAAATAGAAGAGAAATGGAGATATCGTGTTTATTTCATTTTAATATAACTTCTAATCAAGCTATTTGTTGTATTTGTTGCTTGAGCAGTATTTGTAAAACTCTTACAAAAAGTTTCAAATTAATTTCGTATTGTGAGTGCTTCCAATCTTCCAGTGTGTTCTGGTGTTTGTTTAAAAGGCATGCGTTTCATTTTCAAGCCTGTTATTCCCTTTGGGGTCACGAGGGTCTGCCGGTGCCTATCTCCAGCATACATTGGGCGAGAGGCGGGCATGTGTTTGACACACTCTAAATTCAGACAGAGACATTGAAACAGGAAACAAGAATAGATTGTCGAGCTACAAAACCACCACCTGCAGACACTTTGAGCTGGAGTGATCTATAAGAAGAAGAAATATGCCCTGAAATATTCTCCACAGGCACAAATTACAGGACAATTAGTTGTGTACTGTCTGGAAAATGAAGACAAAGTATAATTAATTGTCACAAAGTGTAACAACATCAATAACTCATTGAAACCAGCAGTTAGAGAGAAAGAAACCCATGTGCTCTGCGTCGCTCCACTGGATTAGTCAATAAAGGGGGGCAAGAGGGCAATTCTACTGGATAATTGTTGTCTGAATGTGTTCTTCCCGTGCAGACTTGTCTTGACCAGTCTGTGATTACCATGCTTTCATCCACTCACTCTCTGAGCCCTTTACAGGAAACCCTTTGCACGGAGGTAGTAATATGCGTGGAAATGTAAATCAGTATAAAGATGCACTTCCAAGTGCGTGTTGCAATTTTAAAATGGTGATTCTTTTCATGCAGCTTGTGAAATCCGTTCTCTGTAATCTATTCATTGAAATAGGATTTGCATTTGGGTTTGAGCAGGATTCTGCTAAAGAGTGTGATCATTCGCTTTGCTAGTTAAATGTTTAAAGACGACATGCAATTTGAGTTACCGCAGAGCTTCTCAATATGAAGTTTGTGCGGAGCCGTGAGGGGAAAAAGAAACTCCGAATGAGACAGCCTGACACACCTCCCTTCCAAATCCAGACTCAATCAATTTTCTGAATCCTCCACCTGTCAAGATTAGAAATTGTATGGACACAAAACTTCTTACATGGATTTCGGCTTAGCTTTGAACATGGCATCTCTGCCGGGAGAGAGCCGGGAGGGAAATAGGAGTTCATTCATGCCGTGCATAAGCTAAGCGCACGATGTCATCGGGATGTGAGGTCATGCTTCCCGTTTCGGTTCTCGCGGGTCATCGTTAAAGGTGATGAGCACAGGTGACACCAAACCTTCTCTGTGAGGGTTTTTCTTGGTGATGCAAGTCCCAATATAGGAAATATTCATTCATTTATTTATTCTTTTATTTATTCATTTATTAATTCATTTATTTTTTATTTATTGATTTATTCATTCATTCATCCATTCTTTCATTTATTAATTCATTTATTCTTTTATTTATTCATTGATTCACTTTTTTATTTATTCATTCATTCATTTATTCATTCATTTGTTTATTCATTTATTTAATTCATTTATTCTTTTATTTATTTATTCATTCACTCTTTTATTTATTTACTTATTTATTCATTCATTCATTCATTTATTCATTCAGTCATTCATTCATTTCTTCATTTATTTATTTATTTATTTATTTATTCATTCATTCATTTATTCATTCAGTCATTCATTCATTTCTTCATTTATTTAATTCATTTATTCTTTTATTCATTCATTTATTCACTC
>SRMA01027304.1:140249-180635 GCA_007224835.1 Danionella cerebrum | reverse complement strand
TTATTCATTCAGTCATCCATTTCTTAATTCATTTTTTCTTTTATTTGTTTTTTTCATTCGTTCATTTATTAATTAATTTATTCATTCATTCATTCTTTTATTGATTAATTCATTCACTCATCCATTCATTAATTTATTAATTAATTTATTCTTTTATTTATTCATTCATTCGTTCTTTTATTAATTCATTTCTTTCTTTTATTTATTCATTTATTCATTCATTCATCCATCCGTTCATTCATTTATTAATTAATTTATTCTTTTATTTATTCGTTCGTTTGTTCGTCCGTCCATTCATTCATTCATCCATCCATTAATTAATAATTTAATTCATTCATTTTTAATTAATTTATTCATTCATTCATCCATTCTTTTATTCATCCACTCTGCCGCCCCCTATAGGAAATGCTTTGGAGTCTAAAGTTCTTGTGACTCTGCCCCGCCTCTCTCTGCTGTGAAGCTTTTCGACAGCAGATGCAGTGCACTGCGTCTTTTCAGCTATCACAATGACATGTGAATAAGTCAAAAGCATGATCCTTTAGTTTGTGATGTCACAAACAAAATATTCGAAGCGCAGCTCGTTTAGTGGTGATTAACAGATAACCTCTGTGTGTATTTTCACCATTATGGGGCGCATAGATGCACTAATACGCTACAATCCTCTTCAAACACTTGCAAAATGTCATTTCATGTGATGTTCTTGTCTCTTTTGATTAATTTCTAGAGGTAGCATGAAACGCTTTCAACCAAATTGCATTTATGACTCATGCAGTCAGAATTGACATCAAAACAAATCTTCCAGTAACAAATCAAAAATATTGTGATAAAAATTGTAGCTGTTCATGTTCTTTTGACATGTTGGCCATTGCTCTCGATCGAGCTGTGTTCGATTCAACAGCTTTTGTGCTCAGCAGCCCTGAAAAACTGAAGCAGAGCGTAATGAAATAAGAGAGTCCTGATGAATTTCATGTGTTCAATAACTGCTCACGAGAGACGCATGTTACTATGAAAGCCGTTTGTAAAAGACACCATTTCTAATCACCATTTAAAATATAATTATACTGTTTAATAATTCACAAATTACCGAGTGATCTGGGTACTTACTATTCTCATTCATTTCTTTGAGAACCTACCTGCCTACCTATCTACCTATCGATTGTACTTACCAGATCTAAACCATCTGAAGAGGTTTCAGATCAGAAATAAACAATTGTTTTGATGTTTAATCTGTCTTAAGATAGTTTGGGCTTTCAGGTTTTCAGTTTATCCCTCCTATTATCCTTGGGGTCAACTTGACCCTTTTCAGGGTTTGTCGTATGTACGTTTTATTTTATGCTTCAGATTGAATGACTTTTCCTAATTTAATGGGAAGAATGTGGTAAACAAGATATTATTTTTCAATCTCCAGCACACATTTTGTTCACATTGGTTTTCCTCGGGGCCAATTTGAGCCCAGGGTCTTTTAGCTGTAGAAAATGTACATATTTGTTTTGGGTGATATTGAGGTCACTATAATATGCTATGGTTTTATAATGTGCACTACACTTTTTTTAAAGAGTCTTTATCATCATTTATAAAAAATATGTTTAATGCAGTGTGTAACTAGGCGGCAGTGGGTAGCAGTGTTGCTTTTACTTAGAAGGTTCGAGGCTCGGCGGTGATCTTCTTGGAAGGAGTTTGCATGTTCTCCCGGTGCTTCCGTGGGTTTCCTCCGGGTTTACTCTGGTTTCCCCCACAATCTCAGAAACATGCGTCAGGTTAATTGAGTTAAACTCAGAGATGCAAACAAGTTTTTTTCCCAGTCGAATCGAGAGCGACTGGCAGTTGACATGAAGGAGGGGGAATCCTAATTCTTGTAAGATCTTTGATATTTCCTGTGTTTGTGTGGGAGGGGGAAACACAAATCGCATGGTTTACACGCGAGGTGTAAAGCTATAAAAGCGAGCGCAGAAGCTTCTAAACTATTTCTCGAAGCTCAAAGGTTTTCTGTCGGTGAGATTTTGTCACAGGTTTTGACAGTGAAAGTGAAATTGAGGAAAATGTGTCTGAGACAGAAGATAATCTTGAGGTGGACCCTGATTATGAGGGACTCTTAGTGTTAACCCTTCTGTTGTCTCTCAACCACCAGCAAACACACTACCTATCAAAAATGGAAAATTATTATAGTCCTGCTCCCCACTTGAACGAGAGGGTAGACTTAGTTTTGCTGATGTCATCAAAATGTTTCCTGATAAGCTGCCAGTCATGGTTAAGACATAAAATCAGCATTTCAGCTTTTCATTCCAGCATCAATTGAAGATTATAAACTTGGAATGACCAACTTAGAGGGGAGGAGGGTCGATGGGGACCGCTGGAAAAACTTTGACGTAACTATGACAATGCTCCAGTCTTTGCTAAAAGAAATTGTAATTATTTTCATATGTTATGAATTACAATAATATATACCAACACAAAGTACAAAACTAATAAAACAACAAAACTATAAATACTTTTTACATTTTAGGCGAAACAGTGAGTTTTCAAGCTGATTTGTACATGAGTAAAGCAGTAGGTAATCTGCAGATAACAAACACCATTACACTGTCCTTTAGGTTGAAACCCTGAGCACCACAGGAACCAGAGGAGGTGAAAACAATGAACACACTTTTGTTACGCATGTTGTACTTAATATTTTTTTTTTAATAAATGCTTATCACATGCATCACTGTGTAAACAATCAGTATTCTGTAACAAAATAATCTCTTGCAGACCCCAACACAAGTATTTTTCAACGAATGCTGCATTTAAATTTTCTTTTGCATAATAAATCAAGGTACATTTTTTTGTAGTGGTGCTTTCTGGGAGAATATTGACAGAATGCAGATTACCTCAGGCATTTAGTTTAGTCTGTCAAACACCTTAATTGATCAAACAAGGCCCACTGTATTGATCTATTTCATTTTTTAACTAGGAAATACATGTTTAAGTTTGCTGGGGAAGATTTGTAGACACTGCATTTCACGAGAAGGTTCAGTCACTGCAAATTATGGAACGCCGTTGTCCCGAGGGCTGAGCCTCATGCATAATTCTTGTCAAATGCAAATGACCACCTGATACTCTAAAGAGATTGTTAAAGAAATGGCACAGGACAAAAATGACTCTACGGCTTCTCTTTATGTTCGTGTTATGTATCGCTGTATCTCAGATGCCATCAATCACAGATTAGTTATAGATGTGGCGGAGCACAGCAGGGCGCGCACAAATCAAATGCCAGCCCTTGCTAGTAATTTCTAAAGACTGTCAAAGGCCAATGCAGACTCATCAAGTCTTGTGGGAGATAAAAGGCATACGGTGGTGGATGAAGACGAGATCCGTTGTGTTGACAGATTTCATCGCCAGTGGGTGACTTTAGCACACCTACAAGACGCTCGTATCGGGCCATCGTGGCCTCTGTGAACAATGAGAGTGATGAATCTGCCGTTATGGGCTTTCATGATGCCACTGAGGCCAATCTCTGGGAAAAGCCGTTAAAATAACACAGCACATGACCGGGTCTTTTTAACAAGCTCCGAGACATGAGTTCAGCCGGGGACCGAGGGAGCCAGCTGCACATTTGTGCCTAAAAACTATTCATTCTGCTGCTCCCTACTGACCCAACTTCATCCACCGGTGAGCACCCCAAACACAACATGAACATTTTACAGCACAGGTTCAAATTGATTACGTTTTGTTATGACTTTAAAAGCTTCCCCTAAAGGTTATTTGAAGCTAGAAACAGGTCAGAGTGTCGCTCTGTTTAATTAAAATACAGCGCCGTGTACCTGGAAAGCAAGAGGCTTGGGAAGCAGGTTTTGTGTGTGGCTATTTTTCTTCCAAAATTAATTCGGTTTTGGTATGGATTGTCATGGTTCTGCAGTTACGATTAATGGAATGCAATAAAGAAGTTAAAAACATTTTCAAATCAGAGAATTTGACTTCAACAAGTTTCTTGAATATTTAAAACTCCATTTTCCAAAGCAGCAGCATATTCCTGATTAGGGTCACAGGGTTTTGCTGGTAGCTTTCTCCACCTCTCAGGGGGCAGTTTATCACAGGGTAGCATACCAACTTTGAACTAAAATGTATTATTTTGTCATAAACTATTATTGAACTAATCCTCCAGTGTCATCAGCTGAGTATATTCAATAACACCATGGCAACAGTAGGTTCCCGAGAGCTGTTTTATCTCTATACATCTAATTTAAGTGACAAAATTCTATCCAGGATGTACTTCTGCTTATTGCCCAAAGTGCGTTGGAGATCCTCATGACCCTCTAAAAAAATGAAAAGAAATAGAATGACTGAAATTACTACATTCTATTCGTATTATCATTAGTGAAATTGTTATTATCATTACTAACATTTGTAGTAGTTGCTGTAAAAGTAGAAATAGTAATAGTTGTGTGATTAACACTTTATAGCTGTATTTCCTTCATGTAAAGGATGAGAGAATTGGGGGTGTTTTAATTACTCAAAAAAGGCGTTGCTTTTCTCCAAAATACTACAAATCCATGGTCCTTTTCTCCCTTTCTTTAGAAAATAGTTATTTTATTCTGCAAACGAACAAACATTATCAACTGTATTGGACTTAGATGTATTGCTTACAACGTCAGCGACATTCCTCTTGCTGTATTTTCAAAATTCCATTCAACTCATTCACGGATGCTCAGATTAAAATATATATACATATATATTTCTGTGCAGTGTTAAATGTTAAAAATTAATCACTTTGAGATGCACAGAGAACAGCTTTACAGACAGTTCCAAAACCTCTCTTTAATAGCGTTTCTCTTTGGAGATCTTTCCAGCTTTATTCTGTTTTACCACAGATGAAAGAAGCACAAACACGTATTGTGCGATGGAAATACAAAGCAAGAAAACCCTGCTGAAAAAAATTTAATTTTTATATCAATGGACGAACTGCACTTTTGCAGATGTTTAAAAAAGAATGTGGCTTATTAGTGTTCCTTCTAATGATGAGAAAAAATTTCACTTTTGTTGTTAACACCACAAATGATTAGACGGGCTACACATCAAAAAAGCATGTGATGTCAAAATCCCACCCACCATGCACCTCTACAGGAAACAGTGTGTTGTTTGCTGTAAGGATGTTTGTTTGCTGTTGTCCTAAAGTTGGCTACAAATAGAAGCATATTTAGTCCTGACAGAGGAAACATTGGCTATACCTGCATGCCTCAGGGGGTGCAGCCAAAAGAAAATCAGGATCATTAAAAGGCTCAGACTTCAGCAAAACCAGTTATTGTGAATAGAGCTGCTGCCTGAACCACTCTTTTCCAAAATCATGTGTACATTTTAAAAACAGAATCAGAATGTGTACAAGTGCCATCAATGTAATCATGCGGATGTGCACAATAAAATCAAGTCGACTCATGAATGCTGCTTTTCTCTCTCACCCTTCTGAGAATATCCCAGTTCGTAAACTCATAGCAAACCTAATCAAATGAGACAAATTGGCTTCAACGCTCTGGTGATGTATTGAATTTGCTTCTGTTAATGTTCTAGATCTCATTGTCCAAGTCTTTGTCTTTCCCTCTGAAAGGAGGTCCAATCTAATCACGAGACAGAGAGCTCAGTATTGAGATGCACAATGGCCAGGCGTAAATGCGGTGTGTATTGTACATCTATTGGCATCAGCTGATGAGATGAAAATCTCTTTGAAGCTGTTCTCCTTTCATCATTAGGAGCCCTACGCGCCGCAGGCAGCCAAAATAAAGAGGGCCAAATTCACACCAAACTTACAATATTAGCCAGCAGTTTAAAAACTCAATTAATTGAAGGCACACAGCGAGGAGGAATCTAGAAAGACCAACGGGGGATCTTTAGTTGTAAAGGGTGCGGCTGAATAAGATTGTCCACAAAATCCCACCACCGAGACGAGGAGCACTTGCATTTTTTATTCTTTATCTTGCTAATCTTCTTTTCTTCTTCTGTTAACAGCCTATAATAAAGCATGTTGTGTTGGTGCTAAGCATCATTTCAAGCCGTCATTATAAAACAGCGCACAAGCGGTCATTATTAATTCATCCACGGGTATAAACGTCTCAAAATAGCTTTTCTGCACAGCAATTTACCTCACATCTCAGACGTATCCAGTGAATTGCTCAGATAGTTTGAGCATTGCTTTAAAAGCCTATCAAGAAGATTGCCGGCCCTGTGCACTGACCTTCGCTGTATGTGTAGCACGACCAAGTGTAGACTGTTTCTTGGCTTGCACGCATCTGATCCTTGCCTTTAATAATGTTCTCCTGCACACCTACACTTGCTGGGCTTAAGCAGGCTTTCCACAAGCCAACCTGACATGATTGATTGGGGAAGAAGCTGCCAAATGCATGGCTTTGATAGCTTTGATGCCAGTGATATATTGCCGCATTATATGATTGCATCACCCGGCTGAACCCAAACAGTGTGTTTGCTTCAACCCTTAAGAATATGCTCTGAATGCATTACCCTGTCGATTTGGCCATTCAAACAGAAACAAACCAAAAGAAACAATCCCCAGGGGATCGAAAAAAAGAATGATACTCGCTTTTGATTCTCGTCATTATGAATCATTCGGAAGTAAAAAAGTGGAATATAATCGGGCGCATGAAAAATGCAGAAGCAGCTTCATAAATCAAGGGTTAACATGTATTTTGCTACTATTAATCATTTACTTTACCCAGTTATGTCTACTAATTAAGGTCTAGTTTCACATGTTCTTCTCACTTGTGACTAAATGTGACTCATACTGTAGGAACTCTTAGCGGGCACGGGAACCTTTGCATTGAGAGACGACAGTAAAACGCAGTTTGCTACATATGAAAGAATATTATGAAATAAAATTAAATATTTTGTTGTCTCAAACTATAAATAAATTAAACACCAAATGAATAAAAATGCCATGTTAAAATAAATAAATGTATATATTCCAAGCTACAAATGAATTAGTAAAAAGCTGTAACTATCTCAAATAATATATAAATAATTTTCTTAAAACAATGCATTAATTCATTTTAATTATCTTTAAATGTGTATTTTATGTTTTGGAAATATTACTCTTCTGTAATATTCTGCATCTTTTTAAGAGCTTCTGCTGCTAATAACCACGTCAGTGTCACAGACGAAGTGACCTCATTTGAAAAGACTTCCTGCTTCATAATAAATATTAAATGAGAGCTATTATCTGAATGCAGCGGCACAATATTTCTTTCAAACCTTTACAGCTTCATAAATGTGGCACCCAGTGTGTGACTTACGTCTGTGGGTAAAAAAAAAAAAAAATCTTTCCCCACATGATTCGGATTCAGAAGCAGCTGGAGGCCACATGCAGCTCAAAGCAAATATAAAGATTCAGTAATATCATCTCCATCCTGCAACTTTCAACAAATACTAAATACTTCTAATAACAATGTTTCTAATAACATTTCTCTATAGCTGCAGTAAAAAAAATAAATAATAGCATCCTTGTTCATATATTTCTGAGCTACTATTGGTAATTATTTCAGCGTTGCCATGAAATGGTGTTGTGTCAGAGCTCAGTGATTTGCATTAGCTCTTACTGAGTTGACTGTTGTCATTCAGGCGCTAATTACGGTACTTGAGCAAATTCTTAATAACTGCACATTATAGTGTTTGCCACTAAGCATCTGAGGGGTTTCTAAATTTAAAATCAATGTTCTTTGTCAGCAGATTTACTTGTACTGCTGTTTATTTTTACAAATTAAATGCTGTTGGAGGGGGTCTTAAAAACAAATCAAACACCACGTGTGATTGGTGGAAAATCACAGTCTTTTCCCCACATTAGGTCAGATTAGATTTCTCTAACTTATAAGTGGCCATTAAAACAGAGCCACGGATGTAATTTAACATCACTTCAAGCTGTTTTACAAAGGCACAGGTCATTGTTTACGGGCAGTGCTTGTATCTGCCTTAATCCTCACTGTGTTTTCTGAAGCCACAGCCATTTCGAGCGCAGTTTGAGTAGCAACCATCTTCTGCACGCGCTCCCATAGAGAAGCTGTCATGCAACTGTACAACAATGTTTTAAAGTGCATTTCTTATTGTGTTTGTAGCATTATTTTTTTTAGAGGGACAGAAATAACTTTCCCACTGTGTAACAGTGGCAAGCGTTTGACGGACAGCTAATTATTTTAACCATGTTCCCCCAAGGTTGTGTTTACTAAGCCCAGGGTAAATGATTGTGGTTGGCCTGACATTATGTTCATTTCATTATCATTGATATTATGACGGTCTCACACCATTATCCTGCTGGCACCTGATTTGAATGCTTATTCTCCACACTTTTGACACATTAAGCTGTAGAGGGAGGAAATCTACAATTGTGCAACCACTTATTTTTATGTCAGTGTGGGACAAATATTCTTCCAAACGTAGAGAACAAGATATCCTGGATGTTGTAAATAATTTTTTTAACCTGTTTTTATCTTAATTTTTTTCATCATTTAGTTTCATCATGAAAATCTTCTAAGCTCAATTTTGCAAAAGGTCATTTTTTCATCGACTTCTTGTGTTTGTTCACTTTTTTAAAAGTTTCATAAAACACAAGAGCTCTCTGTTTAATCAGTTGCTCTTGAAAAGGTACCGTAGCATTAGTGAAACTATGCTCTGCACGTCTTGGTTCTGTCAGGTAACAAAGGTTTAATGAGAGACAGATAATTGTTTATGGTTTGTGAATTGTGAATGTTTATTGATTTAACTGAAATTTATTTATTGTTTATTTTTTGGGTAAAAATTAACATTAGTTGTTTCAACACTCCGGTTTCCCCCACAATCCCCAAAAACATGCAGTTAGATGGAAAAAATGACCTTTTGCAATGTGTGTGTGTGAATGTTGCCCTGTGATGGACTGGTGAACTGTCCAGGGTGTACCCCTGCCTCTCGCCCAATGTGTGCCGGAGATAGGCACCGGCAGACCCCCGTGACCCTGAAAGGGAATAAGCGGGAATGAAAATGAATGAATGTTTCTACACCAAACATGTGCACTTGATTTAAAAACTGCCTTTAAGGTACCTTCAATTATATCTGAGCTCAATGAACTCTTCTTCAAGGTCATGCGTGGTCTTGGCCTCACCCTCTTCTTAACCCTTTAAGACCTGCCATAGAACCAAAGTCCACCAGAGCATATTTTACCTGCTGTGGTGCCATTTTTGGAAGTATTTCAATTTACCACCTCAATATTTAATCCATCAATACAACCCTTATATCCTAGATTTTAGTAACTGAAGAAAGTGTCAAAACTTCAATTTCTTTTTTGTTTTCACCACATATTTTTTTCTAAATACAGACACGTCATAGCTTTATCCCTGAAAATTGTAAAAAAAAGTTGCACAGAATGCTTTTGAACCACAGTAAATTTATTCTGAATGAATTCATTGCTTAGTTTTTGAGATACACCCAAACATACATTAACATGAACATCAAAATAAACTATTTACAACTGTGTAATCAAATTGCAAATTGAAAAAAGTGTCTCTAAGATACTTTTGATCACAGACAGCTTTGTATTAGACAAAACTCATCAATATACAGTGCAATAAATAATAAAAAAAGAAAATAGATTTTTACTGTGATGAACAGGAGAACACAACATACACTATCAGGCATAAATATAAACATATATACTTTCTAAATATATAATAATATAAAATCCAAAACTACAAGCTATTTATAGTGCAACAGTCCAGAGCTGTGGTTGTGGTTCACCGTTCCTGATGCACTGCACACACCTCACACATGAAAGTACCGCATTCATCACTCAGTCTGCACTTTTTTGGGTCTGATGCCCCTCACAGATGGCAAAAGGGATGTTTGGAAGAGATTTAGATACCGATTGAGCGGGTCCCATAGTAAAAGTCTCGGGAGTTGACATCACTCCGTGATTCGATGGAAATATTGCTGGAATTGATCACGTTTGCATCAGAAGTGCTGTTAACACCCGCCGTGTGGATTATAATGCTTATATTGTGTAACTTTTACTGGTTTTCTGTGGACAAAACAGCTCTATGAGGCATATTTAATCCTATAAGCCCAACTCCTTCTGTTTTATATGCTAAAAGAATTATTGCTCTATCTTATGTCGTTATAGTTTTACCAGCATTTAAAATTGGATTTGCAAATGGCATCGCCGGTGCTCCCGTAGATTAGGTGTCTATTGCTGGTTTAGGAAATGCAAACTCTAGCATGAATGATAACAATATTTTTGTTCAACGTTTAATAAATAAAATGACATATAGTCTGAGCTGCATTCTATGCACTATGCATATAAAATGTTCCAAAGTCTTGCCCTCACAGATGGATGATCTTCCTGGCTTCTGTGGAGAGAACAGTAGGGTCTCAGTTCACAGTCACAATTCTCCATATAGAGGGGAATAACTGAAAACAAATGAAGAGAGGAGCCAGAGTGAAACAGAGAGCAGAGACGTAGCAACTGCAATATTAAATAGTTAAAGCAAAACCATGATGTGACTTCATCAGTTCTTGTTTCCTGCAGGTGAAACTCGGCTGAATGCTAACATTGAATATAAGCTGTGCTCCGATGATTGTCCTCTGACTGCGCTGTCATGTTATTAGCTGAGAGCCAGATTTCCTTGTCTACTGCTGTATTACTTTTACCGCATCATTCTTAAAATCCAATTGAAAAGAGCTTCAAAGAATGCGGAGAACGGTACCTTAACACATGACTCATATGCTGCCGATAGACCCGAGGGATTGATGACTTCCTGCTGCATTGTCTGGAGGTTAGGATCAGAAACTGAACCTTTGAACTACTCTCTTACCTTTATCCATCCATCCTTCCCCCTTCTTTTTGCTCTTCTTGGGTCTGATTGGTATCTGTTTCACAGTAAATGTTTCTTTCATAGAGATTTCCTGCTATTTTCTCAATTGGTGCAGTTCAATCTTGTCCAAACATTGCAGTTTCTATCATCTGACCCTCTTGGCCAACAGCCACTGAAGTCAGCTCTCAGCATCTCTTCTAAGGATCGTTCTGTGAGCCAAGTTTCACAAGATTCTGTTTTTAATATAAATTTACCAATTTGTCATATTAAATAAAGGAATTATACAACATTATTCATCAACAGCAAAATTCACAATCATTTAGTTTGGTATAACATTTCTACTTCCCCTTTCCTCTGTGTTTGCTTTATTGCTTCTGGTTTTGAAATCAATTAACTCTGATATCTGATATCATATCTGTGTAATGAGTCTATTTATCTCCGGAGCTCTGTTTTCTATTTACACTACAAACAATATTCAACTCTCATTATCTGCAGCACACACTAACAGAAATAATAGACTTTTAAACTTGCTTAAAATTATGGAATTTATTTATTAATCATTAAACAAAATCATTTAAATACAACTGCAAGCAGTAATACTTGCAGTTTAAACTAAAATGGTTTGACTTGGCAGACCGACAAATGAACACATTTCCATTGGGTTGTAGGCAAAACTATCTAAACATACTAAGAGGTTTAGAAACTTTGACCTCAAGGTGGTTTAAACTGGTTAAAGATATATATATATCTTTTTTGTACCTTCAGGGCATGTTGGCAAGCATGCACACCAACTTTTGTAAAGATATGTTGATGCATATGAAACAAAATGCAACTTGTTACCAAATCCAAGATGGCAGACATACTAAAAATTAATATCGCAGGTCCGAATGTATTGAGATTAATCCTGACCCCTGTGCAGAAACTTTGCAAACATCCAGTTTGGCAAGAGTTACTTCAAAATTGTTCACACTCCATTCGTAAATGCTTTGTCGAATCAACTTGCTTTCTGTTACTATTCATCAGCATATGGATGATCATGAACAAATTTGATGAAATTTGAATTTGCCCATTAGAATTGGCCTGAGCCAAAGATTAAGCAAGAATTTTGTCTCTAGACCAAACAGTTTAAAAGTTATTACCATCAACATAAGAGAAACTTTGAACTAATTGAGGCACTAAAGAGTTTGAGTTAGAGGGTCCAGATTGGTTTGGATTACTCATATAAGCAAACTGTATCTGTGTGCCAAATTTCATAAGTTTCCTGCAAGCACTGACTTCAATGGCGGAAACAGGAGAAGATCAAGAAGAAACAGAACCAAAAAAATACTTTAAATAATGTTTACTATTTGTGTGTGGCAAATGCTGAAATAAAAACTAAATTGAAGTTAAGAGCTTTTAAATATTTGTAAGAGTAAAGTTTCTGTTTTTACAGTTGAAGACGAAATAATTAGCATGGTTATTAAAAATGATTAGTGACATTTTGTGATATTTGTTTTATTTTAGGGACAATCTAATGCTTGTATTTATTTAAATGAATAAACACATAGCAAATTTTGAGTTTAATATTATTAGCCGCCTTGTGATTACAAATGATTACCTTGACTGACTCAGGAGAAAATCCCTGTTTTACTTGCTGATGTTGCTAATTTGCATCATTAACCCAGTTAACCTAGTTAAGCATATGAGCAACATCATGGCACAGTCAAAAGAGTTTGGGCTTGAGAGAAAGAATTGTTAATGCTCATTCAGATAGAGAAGGATATAGACGTTTATCAAAGTTTACCTCCTAGTAACGCTGGTCCAATCCTTCTCCTTCCTGACTCATAGCCACCATACATGCTCCTGGATTTAGGGCAGGTCCAGTCGACTCGAGTATCCAGAACTGCAATGAGAAGCCTTATCAAGAAGGTTAAAGAGAGCAAAACAGTGGAAAAAGATGTGCGGAGACAGGAAGTTCACTTTTTTCGGAAACGGCAGCTATGTTTTACTGAATCTATGTTTTGTGTTTACTGCTAAGAGAGTATTTATTAAGGTCACTTCCCTCATGCCCCGCTTTTTTTTTTCTTTTTTTTTGCATGGATGTAAATCCCACAAATGCGTGTATGGGTTCATGCAAGCGTGGCCCTAAGCATGTGCTTCAGAACTTCCAGGTTGAGGTCTGTCGTTGTCACCTCAGGAGAGGGAAAACTTCAGCAGATGGCCAGCCCTAAGGCTCCATAGCACATTGTCACTGCTGAATTACAGTCCAGGGGGAGATGAGATGCCTGATGATAACCTCGATCCCCTGGTTCCATCTGCTGAATCCTAAGCAAGGACACTGAACTCTAGGATGCATTTCGGCATCCTGACGAGAAATTATTCATCAGCTAGAGCAGACATACAGCGCCGAGCTTGTCTCGCATGGCTTTTCGTTCTGCTGCCTATGATATGCTACAATGTGTTTACATGTGTATTCCAGTGCATATGATCTGAGTTTCATGAGTTCGTGTGCATGAGGATGTGCTCCTGTGCTGGAGAGCAGTGACTCACTCTCATCTCGAGATTCTTTGTACAGTAGCACATTCTCATCGCAACAAGCAAACTGATGAAGCTCACTCATTCCCTGAGCGTGTTTGAGAGAACAAAAGCAAAGGCTTGAATGGAGGGTAATCATTACCGCTCTCTCCCTTGTTCATCCTCACTAAAAATAGGAATTTGTGACTCCTCACACAAGCTTTCAATTCTCTTCATATGAATGACCCAAACACAAAAGCTGCAAAGCACTTGTAAAGCACGTTGCTAGAAGATGCAAATCACTCTATTGTCTTCATTTGGGCAAGATGATGCATTCTTTTTGGTTGTGCCATGTACATGTACCATCGAAACATGAAAGTGTCACAATGGAGCATCTAATTCTGATTGTTTTGCATCAAAGCAGCTCTTGTGCGTGAATGGTGAAAAAGGATGGCGTATCTAATTGCAAGCACCACTCGCCTCTGTGCGCGGGTATAATTTTCCACTGCCTCTGTTTGTCCTCACAGTCACTGAATCTCCTATAAAGACAATTAATCGTGTCGTAGTAGTCACTGCACAAAGCACTTGTACTTAAGCTGAGAGGGTGTAATTATAAGTCAGCGTTTCCATCATTTCCCCTTTAAATGCACAGCGGTGAGTCTGGAGGAAAATGTATGCCACACTTTGCCTCCACGCTCCACCCGTTCTCACAACTAAAAAAGGAAATCTGCACACACTGTCAGGAGGATTTTAAGAGCTGGCGTGTTGTCTCTCAGTGGAAAAAAACACATTTTATATTCATATAAATGTAATGATCACAGAAATGTATTGCTTCTGTTTGCCTTTATTGAACTGAAGAAAGTTCTGGCACGTTCTGATTCTAATCCCATCAACGCACTGGCACAGAGAGTTTAGAAGGGCTCTAGTCATGAGGAGAAAGAGCTAGGTAGATCTCTTGGATAATTCTGGTAAGAGATTTGGTTTCCCATTGGGATCATGGTTGAAGTGTAGTAGGATTGTGGTTTCTTCGTTACCTATCGTGCCGGTCGATAAAGGAGAGTGCTGTAATCATTCATTCATCTTCTATACCCGTTTATTGCTTTTCAGGGTCACAGGGGTCTGTTGGTGCCAGCACAGTTCAGGCAAGAGACAGGGGTTCACCCTGGACAGGTCGTCAGTCCATCACAGACACACACACACATTCACACGTATGCGGAATTTAGATTTTTTTGGGATTGTGGGGGAAACCGGAGTATCTAGAGAAAAACCACCCAGGCACGAAGTGACCATGCAAACTCTTTCAAAAAGGTCATCGGTCAGCCTCGAACCAGTAACTTTCAAACTGAATGGCCGCAGTACCGTGTCTACTGCATTGAAAGTAGATTACAAATGAAGGCACCCTGATAGTTTGCCAACAGACAAATGATGAACAGTCCATAAACGTAAAAAAAACAGAGACACATTTTTAAAAGTTGTAAACTGATATAGTATATTAGGGAAATGTGATTTTGACCCCTTATGTTAAATGTTATACTTTTTTTTCATTGGCCACCAGGTTTGTAAACATTTCAGGAGGGAATTTGTCCCAATTGAATTTGCAGATCTTTCCCGAAATCATTACAGTTTCAAGGCTGACATGGAAACACAAACCTCCAGCTCCCTCCACAGATCTTCTGTGGGATAACAATTAGGAGACTGTCTCGTGACTAAACCTTAACATGCTTCTTCCCAAGTCAATCTGTTATTGCCTTGGACATGTATCTAAGGTAATGCTGGAATATCTAACCATGGTGTATTTTCAATGGCTGAGCACGGGGCCAAATTTCATTCCTTAAAAGAGTTGTGTTACCAATTGTTTTGTTGGTCCCTGTTTGAGATCAACATGCCTTAACTTGGCCCAAAATCTTGTCCTTGGACAGTTCTTGCCCATGGTGGAGATAGTTATTGAAAATATTGCTCATAACCCATTGAAGACGACTCTGGAAGCAATGTTTAAAAAGGTATATATTTTTTCTATCACAAGATTTTAGAATCGGATTGATGAATTAATTGACTAATCTCAGCTAGTTGCCATAATAAATGGACAAACTCAATCTCTTGTTTATTATTCTATGCCTCCCGTTATAATAAAGCTGCCTGCAGACATTCAGAATCACCAGAGGGACAAATACTTGTTTTCCTCATTCTACATCCTCTGGTTGGACATTGACATTGAACCTTGCTCATGCATCCTCTGTGCTAGCTTCCACTGAAAGTGGAACGTGGAGGATTAATAATGGAGCAAGGGTACAGCTGTACATTAAATATTGCACTGGAAACAGCATAATGGGAGAAGCCTCGAAGCTGCCAAGACTGGTGACATGGGTTTGTTGGAGATGAAAGTGAATCTGAACAACTCCCCTGAGCCCATTGTAGTCTCGAGATCTGAATATTATCCAGAACCTTGTGGTGTGTTTTGGAGAAGGCAAGCTTCGTTTGATTGGCTGGATGTTTATTCAGTGTGCCAAGACTTCGGGATCCTCTTTATTTTAATTCATATTGATATGTTGGGGGATGGGGGCATGTGAACTCTGCTCTTCCCCTGACTGAAGATATAAACCAGGCGAAACAACAGCTGTTTCCACTTACATAATGGCAGCAAGATGTCACTTCATATTCTGGCTCGTGAAGCTGTCACAAGCCATTAATCCAGGTCCATCCATGGGCCGCGCTGTCACATCCAGCACTGAAGCGTGCTGGAGCCGGCCCACAGTGATCCGGGGACAAACAACACAGACCTCTGTTGTGTACTTTAGACACATGTCTCACAACTTCACAGCTTCATGCCACCTTTATCACCTGTCACAGAAGAGCACCGCGCACTGTCTGTCTGATAGCATGTCGTGTTCTGGCAGATACACATTATCTATGCATTGTGGACTAGCACATAATTATTAGGTAATTACATTCTAAAAGGGAATCGTGATTCATTCTTTCAGTGGCACATATAAATTACCGTCTGCAGGGTGCACAGCATGTTTTTAGGGATTGTTCTTCTCCCACACGCATGCAATGTAATTAAAGAGTTTTGACTGCATTCTTTTAAAAAGGTGGCCATGGAGTCGATTTGCTAAAGAGAGCTGGCCTTGGTTTGATTCACTGACGTTCAGTGAAAAGGGATTTCATCTGCCCTCTGCTGGCCAGCATGAGCAAAAAAGTGAGACGCTCTCGCAAAAGAGTAAAGGACAAAAGGAAAATGCCACGAAGCATTCGGTGCAAGACTGATGCCTCTCTGTGGTTCGCTTGTGATCATACCACACAAAGAGCAGCGTTTGTTGGCATCGACTTGCTGTTGTTTTGATCAAAAGTTTCATATGAACGCAGAAAGCCGACAAAAGCTTTTCTCATCTTCTATCTCTCCCTTATTTCTCTGAAGCCCCACTGATACAAAATCTTACATTAACACAAGTCCACAGGAGCCTGCCTTCTCGTCTTCAGGAAAAAAGATGCTGCGTTCAATTGGGACCTTATTAGTGAATAAACCACACTGGCTTGTCAATGCATGTGAACCTGGCTAAGATCTGGAGTGCGCTGAAAGGTCAAAGGATGAGATGAAGCACGGCGGGATGCAATGGGCTGAAGCTTTTCACATGTGTCGAGCTCCACCGATGTGCTAACAGTACGAGGCTTTTCTTGGATGTGCAAAATGATCTCTTACACAACGAGCCAGCTGCTCCACATAGAGGACAGGTCTGGAGGAATATTGTGGTTCTGGGTAAGAAGCTTGGAGAGTGGTCGCTCATCTGCTGAGTTTGTAGGTTATTTCTTGACCGTTTCTTACCGATATCCAGCTTTGGTTGGCAAAGGCACTTCCTTTTGTTCCCTGCGTGTTGTAATATTTCTTTCCTACAGTAATCAAATATTGATGTTAAGGGAATCAAAAATGCCAGAGGCAGAAAAGATACTCCTGCCCTCTGCATGTGGATGTTAAAAGAAGATTTTCAGCACATTTTAGAACTATTTCTTCTTTCCCTTTGAAACGGTGCCGGGCAAAATAGACAAATCAAGTCGATGGGTAAAATTTCAGACAGCCTATATATTCCAGTCCTGAGTAAAAGTAGAACCAAGTGCCGGGATATGAAATAACATTATATACAAGAATCAAGGAATGCATTCAGATGTTTCCTTTAATGAATTGTGAGCCATTGACTAGTTTAATAGCAACTAAATGCGTCTTCAACTACCAATCACCACTGTGAAAAAAGGTAAAAGTCAATGCATTGTTCTCCCATGTGACCTTACCAGTACTATCTAAAGGGATAAGGGTGTAATGCATAAAACAATGAATGAATGACTTATTTTTATCAATGATTAATATAAATAAATAAAAGTAAAGGATTATGAATTGAATAAATTAGAGCAAGTTATGTCAGTTACTGGATGTGGTGCAGGCTATTTTAGATCAACACCAATATCCTCACGCTGTTCGTTTAATGAGCGCTCTGTGCAAATATCCTCTACAGCGAGGTCAAACCAGATCAACACGAAGCAGGCGCTCAGTTGAGATCAGCTACTACTCCACCACAGGTCACTAATAGGAAAAATAGGAAATAGTGAAAGTTTCTCGTAACTACGCTGTCACTGTCAGCTCGAGCTGCATTTCACAGTGGTATGAAAAAGTTTGTGCACCCCGGTACATTTTCACGATTGTCCTAATAAACCATTGGTAGTCTCGATACGAATGTATCATACAGGAGACAAACACAGTGATATTTGAGAAGTGAAATAAAGTTTATATGAATTATAGATTATTTATAGTAATTAAACTAAAGTAGGTGTGCACATAAATTTAGGCACCACAAAAGAATGTTGTGTGGAAAATCCACGCCTCTTACTTTTTGCAGCCTCTAAACACTTTCTATTGCTCCTAAATAAGAGTCTGAAATTCCAGCAGAAGGTCTTTACAAAACATCCCCAGTTCAGTCAGGTTTAATGGTTTCCAGGCCTGCTTTAAAGCACACCACAAATGTTCAGTGATTTTCAGGATTTGGAGCCGTGTTTAGAGTCTTGCTGAAAGATCCAGCTCCGGCACAACTTCACTGATTGTCACTGATTCCTGGACATTGTTCTCCAGAATCTGAGGATGTTCAGTGGAATCCATGTGATCCGAAAGATACCCAGTCCCACAGCATGATGCAACCACCACCAAACTTTACTATAGGGAGTAAGTGTTTTCGTGAAACGCTGTTGTTTTTCCACACCCTTGTTTTGCCTCTGTTTATTTCATCAGTCCTCAGCACTTTATTCCAGAATGAAGGGAGCTTATCCAAATGTGCTCAGCAGACCTCAAGCGATACTATTTGTGGCATGTGCAGAGAAAAGGCGTTTCTCCTTCACTCGTCCAGGCAGCATCTCCCTGTCCGAATAGTTGAACGGCACACTGACGCACTGACTTCATTCCTTAACTGGAACTGTGCTTCTGGTCTTCCAATTCCTCATAATGCTCCTCACAGTTGATCCTGAGAGCTTTCTGTATCCTTCCCCTAAACCAGAAGTGTCAGGAGAACTCATTTCAGTTCACACAATTTGTGCTTCTGGACTAGACAAATCATATTGAATGATAATTGATTACTTTAATTGATTCATTCACTCATAGATCTTATTTCAGATCAGATTCTGATGAACAAATATTTCTACTTGAAAAAACATTTATAATTTAATCAATTTATAATGTGTTTTAGACATCAGGAACAACCTTTGGAAAGTATTGAATTGTATTCACTTCATATTGAAACTTTTTGCACATCTCTGAGCATCAAGTTCAAAACTAAACTTTGGAATAATGTTTTTTTTTTTCACTAAGCAACATTACATTGCAGCTTTAAATAAACATAACATAAAATAATCTTTTCTACTGAATCTTTTAATTTTCCACTCAAAATCTGCCTCTGATTTAAGACAAAAGTTATCTTTAGTCTCGTACTGAAACTTCAGCCTCGGAAAGTTTCCACTTTCAAAAAAGTGGTGTATATATATTTTTTTGGGAGAAAATAATCTTTATTGGTTTTATTAGTTTGCCCCCCATAGTCTAATGGAAGAAAAGTACTTTATTTTAAATAGTAATTGAAGCTTTCAAAGACTTTGAGTCCTTCTGTAATAATCTGTCACATAAAGAGTGTCAAATATTGTCTGTGTCTTTAATGGCTGAGATGAGGAATTCCTCTGAGGAATTTCTAGCTACTGCTACTCATAGGATGAAGAGAAAAATGGCATATTTTCTGTTTTCTGTATTAAAACGTGTGCTCTTTAGGTCAGTGTTTAATTGCTTTTGCAATGCTGGCTCTGCAGCCCAATGGACGAATAAAGAGAGAGCATTAAAATTCTCCGTTAAAGATGGCCATGCATAATCACTGTGCTCATCCCCGTGACCTGTTGCAGAATGTGCCGAGCAGCTCTGCGCTGCGGAGGCTTGCTGTGTTGTGACACAGGTGCTAATGGCTCAACTGGTTCAAAGGTCAATTTCAATTATCTAACCCACACTACATTAAGTTATTGACCTAATTAAAACTGAAGGCTTAACATTGTCATAGACGTTCTTGCGTCAGATATCATGTGAAGTAATGTAAACTCATTACTGGAGATGCCTATTCTCCATGAGGAAAACAGCCGCTTTATGGCCTGACCTTTTGTGGTGGTCATTGACAAACCCATGATCCACTGCAGATTTCATTAGGGAGAGAAACTCATCTTCATTGATCAGACTGAGAAGCGGCCAGCGGGGCTCAGCAGGCCTTGGAATAGCTATGCTCTGATCAAAGAGCTGTGAGCACCATATCAACAGGCTTTAGGCTTCCGCGGGCGGCGGGGAAGGGAAAGCCTGCATCCTTGTAGCTTATCAAGCAATAACCGCGTGTCTATTTATCGAGGGTGTTCCACACACAACCAGTGATGTGTACTCGTTCAGTATTTAGTTGCTTCCCATCAGTACTTAGCTTCACTTCTTACTATTTTCTTAAAGGGCTTGTGACATTCTTTTATTTGTAGTCATCATATGTTGTTCACATTGGTTTAATTGTACAGGAAATTTTATTATTTTACTCAAAAAGTGTCTATTTTCAATTAAAATCACATTCAATTAGGGATGCAACGGAACACAAAGCTCACGGCTCGGTACGTACTGCAGTTTTTAGTCATGGTTTGGGTTCCGATGGCTTAACAAATTATCATTCTTTGTATGGATCGCATGAACAGATAAATATTGAGCGTTCATAAAAATCACTTTATTTTGTTAAATCAAACATCAAAGCACCTCTACAAAAAAATCACTTAATTAAAATAAACAATGGTAGCAAGGTGGGCATGAGCTTCTTCAGCAGCGAGCGGATTAGTGCAGGAAGAGAGGGATTGAACACAGGCAAAAATTATGGGCACCTAGGGGTCCTAAAACCAGGAACAGCTGTCTGAAGACGGCGGAGACGAGCACTTCTGTTTCATATGTTTCCTTTTGCATAATAACATCTGATAAAACATCGGTGGCACACAGAGACATTTTTGTTTATTGTTCTTTTTCCATCTTTGTTGGATTCTTCTCCAAAGACAGCAAAAAAGCACAGGCCGTCTTCTGAGCGCTGACAGTTCCTCTCTGGCTGATTACAATGCAGCGCTCGCTGATTGGATATTTACACAATGAGCAGTTCATTGATTGGATATTTGCTCGCAGATGTGCATTTAATTCCCTCAGATCTGCTTTTTCACACGTGAAACTAAAATTAATTCATACAGGAGTTATTCAAATGAGGAACCGAAAATCTGCGGTTCACAAGGGCATACCGCGCTGGAGGGGGAAATGGACCCTTTTACATCCTGCGAGACGTTACAATGGGACTCTTGTGATGTTGTCAATGGCACTTCAATTCGATCTACATTTATAAATCACCATAAAAGGTTCAAAAAGACACCTTTAAAGTATTTCACTTTTTTTTTTAAATTTATATAGAATTGTGCACTTGTTTCAGTCACCAATGTGCAGAAAATATGGCCACCATTGCTTGCACAAAACAGCAGCAGCATGCTGGTCCCATTCCAAACAGCACACTTGCATACTTATGAGTAGGTGAAACATAGTAGGTGAGCTGAGCAGAATTCAAAATGCAGTAGGTGCTTCTACTGCATCCAGCGATAATCAGAAGTGTGTGTATGCTGCACACTTCTCCATCCCATGATGATCTCAAATTGTTAATGGGATGTCAGCAGCTGATGCAGGTTAGAATGAAGTTATGAAGCATATTCTGGGTAAAACATATTTTGGATCTGGTAATTTGTAGACGGTCCCTAAGCGATTCCATGTCAGCGGGTTGCTCATAGACGGTAATGTGTTTCTGCGAATGCCGAGGGAAACTTGTTTTGATAAAAAACGTTTTGTAGTTTGTCGGCTACATAACACAGATTAAAAATAGGTATTATTTGTTTACTAAGAACATTCTGGTCTCGAGCTATTGAGCAGAAAAAACCGAATCCGTGAATCTACAGCTAACTTTACTGAACTGTGACGGGATGAATGATCGGCTGATATTGTTTCAATTTCATGCCGCGATCGACCGGTAGCACCTCCGCGATCGACCGACGTAATAAGCGCCCCTGCTCTAAAACATAGTTCCAAACATTGCTCACGTTTCTGATCTTTACCTTTAAAACCCAAAAAGTTTACAGTACTCAAAACTTTTGTAAAAATGGAAATGTATCTCACTTAAATTCAGTTTACAAATTTAACTTTGTAAGTAAACAAAAAATAAACTTTTTTTTTTAACAAACAATATATTTTTTTTTGTTTCACTGTTCCAAGGCTGTGAGCCAGACATTATCATAGAAATAGCCTCACAACCGTATGCATTCACTAGAAACCTGCAGTGGCAAATATCTGACTGCTGCATTTGTGTTTTACATCAATAATGCCCCAAACAATTCTGTGCGGATCCAAAAGTGAATTTTCTAAAACATATTGGGATCTTGATGATTTCTTAAATCTAACGCTCTCCTCGATGGTTTCTCTCATTTTGGATTCTCATTCAATAGAGAATAAGAAAGCATCAAAGGCAACAGAAAAGGACATGAATTAATTACCAATCTGAAGTGAATGTATGTAGACACACTGCTGTGCGGAATTGGAATTCAATTGGAATAAGACACTTATCACAGCTTTGCAGACAGCAAGAAATACCTCTATATTGACACAAGCAAGCAGGAAAGAGTAACGTGGAATCATTCCCTTCAGAAGCATCTTTGGCTTTTCAGAAAGAACATGGCATGCTGGTCAAAAATGCAGTAAAATTAATAATAGCTGGAACATTGCTGCTCCTTCAGCTTAAAGCTTAGGTTTACTTTCCATCTGCAGTTCTGACTGGTCCTGGAGTTTTCTTCTCTGACCTTCCATCCAAATCTGCTCTGAGGTCAGCCTGAGTACAGGGAAGATCCCGGCATGAAATAAACACCTGAACTTTCTCTCTGAGTTGTTCTTTTTATTATACTTTTAGTTTAGCCAGTAATGGATTCTGTAACAGAAGCTTCATTAATCACATTCATATTTTTTATTGTTTCATGAATGAATTTATTGCTTCAAGTCGACAATTTCTAAACTATGACATATTGATGTTTTTTACAATTATTTTAATAAGATTTGTGTTTTTATAAAAACAGGGAAATATGTATCTGACTCGATATCGATGTGCTTTGCTGATTTGGATTGTTTGCCCATAGATAAACGAATGATGAGTCTGTATGTTACGGAGGGCCCATGAAAACAGTGCGTAACCTAAACACAAACCTAAATGTTACAGTAACATCAGTACAAATATTCATAAGATGCTGAAATTAAGTAATTTCTCACCAAACATGGTGAAAATGATTAACAGGGTGTTTAACATTCAAATTCAAATTTTTGTACTTTTAAGATTTTGCCAGTTCTATTTATCCATATTGCTGAAGTAATATTGCACCAAACCTGGTTAAAATAATACATAGGATGTTTGAAATGCCACCAAATTGAAATTTTGTTTCAATATTGAGATTTCAATTTGAGATGAGTTTTTTTTACTTAAACTTAAACATAAACTTAAATTTATCCAAAATGCCACAGTAATATCTCAGTAAATTTGATTAACAGGTGGAAGCTGTTCCTGGTTTAAATCAAGAGCAAATAACAGAAAAGTAAAACAGTTCAACAGTTTCAGAACGAAGCAGAGAGGAACAGCTGTAATCCCCGTTGTAAGTGCGCAACAATGCAAACCGCTAGAATGGGGGGCATGTGGCCCAGTTACTCAATCAATTTCTTTTATTTTTGCCATGGTTGTTTATGTATACTCCCACCGGATCCTTTCTGTGATGAATTATGGTATCGGTGGCGTAATATCCCATAAAAAAAGAACACATGGATAATGAAACGTGGAAACGGTCAATTCATTCAACCATCATTGATTCTGGTCGTGAGAGATCTTCTTCGGCCAAAACCTCTAGCATGTAGACAAGCTCACTAGCGCCCCCACTAGGGTCAGTGGAATAAAAAAACAACTGCAAATCAAAAACATCAATTTAAACATGTTTTGATTTGCAGTAGTAATGTTTGGTTTGCAGTAGTGTTGTGCGTGTAATAAAGGATTCAGATTGCCGCAAGACAGGAAGGGTTCCGTTCCTTCACGGCGTGGTGTGTGTGACCAGATGTTTTCTTGGCGACCAGCCGCATTGAGATTTCTAAGATTTCTAAATCTAGGATTGTTCTTTACTAGACTCACTCTCATTGAAACGACATGATCAGATGTTGAGCGGAGCGTTATAACCTTTTTCAAATGCATTTTTGACTGAACTAATTCATTCAAGTCATTTCTTTCTCAAGCGTTTTAAATCAGTGTATGCTGTCAAACATGTCACCCGTCCGCTCGCTGTGTTTATGTTCTGTTCATTCACTTTTTGAAGACTGCTTTTATTTTACTCTGAGCAACCTTCTTCTTTTTATTTGCTCCCAGCATCATTTGGTAAATTCACAGATATAGAGACTAATTTTGTTTTGCGCATTATTCGTCAGTTGTATTTTCATTAACTCAGCTTGATGATTGATGATATAACAGATGCTCCATAAATCAGCAGCGAACAGCACGGCGCAGACACCGACTTTGGCCATCACTTAAAACATCAACTGGAGCATTCGATATAAATGAAGATGAAACTCTTGTTGGAGCGCTTTTTAATGACTTTACTCTACCTTGCTCTCATCTTATAAAGAGCTGACACTTGAAGCATTGGAGCAATCTACACCCATTTACAAAGTTCAATACCCCAAACACCACCTCTACGGCGTCCCCTCACTCACTAGCAAAATGTATAGTATTTTTCATATAAAAAGGCAAGAGGAGAAAAACTGCAAAGGGCGTGCAACCACTATAAATGGTAATTGTCCTACTTTGGCGCTGCGTGTATAAAACACAGTCCAGTTTATAAATGAGACCTTCTACAAGCTCCTCTCCCAGTGCTCTCCTGCCAGTCTGCCCTGTTTCAAATCATTCGCCCTTTGTTTTAACGTGAAAGGGTGTCTGTCACCGTGCCCCCTCCTGTAAAACTTTGGGTTTTCCACTGCCTGTAATTCTCCATCATTCTCTTAATGTGGCTTTTGATGTCTGAATATATTTCACTAATGGATCATAAATAAAAATGACCCGGGTCAGGCACAAGCAAATTAGTAAATGAGTTTGCAGCTTGCCAGAGAGATGGATAGGCTTTAGTCAACCTACACGAGTCAAGCAGAACACGGGCCTCCCGCTAAAAACAGAACGAAGAG
This sequence comes from Danionella cerebrum, assembly GCA_007224835.1. Lineage (NCBI taxonomy): Eukaryota > Metazoa > Chordata > Actinopteri > Cypriniformes > Danionidae > Danionella > Danionella cerebrum. The sequence goes on along the minus strand of SRMA01027304.1, from coordinate 155,525 downwards.
AGAAGCGTTGCTCCCTGCTTTCTCTTTCTCTTTTGTTTGTTCACTTTTTTTCTTTCTTTAAATCATTCTTTCTGTTTATCTTTTTTCATTCATTCGATCGTTAATTTATTAATTTTTTTGCTTCCTTTATCATTTCTTCTTTCTTTATACATTTATTCTTTCTTGAGTTCATTCTTTGGTGTATTTTTCTTTCTTTTTGTTCTTTTTTTTATTTGTACTTCCTTCCTCACATCCTTTTTCCTTCTCTCTTTCTTCCTCCCTCCTTCATTCTTTCTTACTTTCCCCAACCCCTTTCCTTCCTTCCTCCCTCCATTCAACCCTCATTCCTACTTTCTTTCTTCCTTTCCTCCATTTCTTTCTTCCTCCCTCACACCCTCCTTTCTTGGTTCCTTCTTTTTTCTTTCCTTACCTCTCTTCCACACTCCTACCTTCTTTTGTTCTTTCTTTCTTTCCTCCCTCTCATCCACCCTCCTTCACTCTCTCTTTTTTCATTCTTCCTTCCATCCCTTCTTTTTTGTTTCTTCCTTCTTCCCTCCCAGCCTTATTTCTTTCTGTTTTTCTTAAATGTGACTCTTCGTGGCATTTCCACTGCTACCCACTTAAAGTTCATTTCCTGGCAGTCTAAGCTGAGACGTATCCAATAGAAGCTGGAAAAAATATTCAATAATGCGCCTCCTCTGAGAATCCATGTTTTGTCATTCCCGCCATCTTTGTTCTTGACATTTCTGAGTGCAAAATGTCTATTATGACTTTACACTGCTGTGTTTCACATGAATTCACATTAACACATTTCCAGTGAAAAGATCATTCGTGCTTTCCACTAGTGATTTCAGTCCATTATTCTGGTCAGGAACCAGCCATGGCAGGTTTAAGACTCTGATGAAGCTGTGGAGGAAAGGGGAAATAGACAGGAAGGAGTAAAAATGTCAAGCTCAATGAATTCATCTTGGTAACTTGTACACCGTCTCTGTTTTCAAACCGCTATGGCGGAAAGTGCTGGGCTCTTAATGGTCGACATATTTGATTATGTGATTCTTGGGTGCAATAAATATAAATTACAATAATTTAGGGTTCAATATGGGATATCGTAGACTGTGCCGAGTGGACTTTGTGGCCGCAGAAAATGGTTTTGCAAAATGAATGTCACTATCTGTTTGCAACCACATCATTTGATGTTACTGCTGAGCTGGGGAATCGAAAATGAAAACTCTTATCTCACTGTTGTATCGATTGACGCTGGAAAGGTAAGCATTTTCAGATAGTCAATTACTACGGTTAGATAGGGCTCTTTTTATCATTCATTATTTCTGTCTGATTCAATCACTTCAGGTAAAGGGAGCTGTTAATATGTGCATAACTCTCCAAACGCTGAACTATAGTGTGCTTCATGAACACATCGTTTTAAAAAATTCATCAGCATATTTAAATGGCATTTCTAGCTTTTCTGAAAAAAAGGAAATTGATTATGCTAGCATCTAAAGATGTTATTTATTATCTCGTTAGAAACATGGTTGTAGAAATGCAGTCGGCCATTCAGTGCTAACTTCCACCACGCTGGCTTTCAGTGTTGATGTGCTAGATGATGTGTAGAGCTTGCTTTTTGTGGTTTGTTGGCCGATGAAGGCTGACTGTTTTATTGCCAATAATAGGTTATTCTGGATGTGACTCCAGCAATGCCTGTCAGCGTATTCTGGAGGCTGGGGGAAAATCAACAGAAATGTTTTTTTTTTGTTTGTTTTTTTGTTTTTTTTTTGCATTGGCTCAAAACACTTGACTGATTATTTGCTATGATGTCTCTGGTGATTTAAAAATGAAATCAGGAGCACGCTGAATAAACATCCAGCTGATTGGCATCACATTGAGTTCATAGATTGTTGATTGCTCACCAGTTTCATTTTGTGCTCTTGTGCAGGATCGTTTTATTTTCTGGTGATTCTGAAGTGTTTATTTATGTATGTTGGTTTGCTCCCTCCACATGGGTCATGTTTAGTGAAGTCTGTCCTAAGGTTAGGATTCATTGTGTCTGGGTCAGTTGGAGGGGTTTATCATCTGACCTGATCTAGCCATGGTCACGTCGTCAATTGTATTGAAAGAGGGTTCAGGGGGAGGGACTTTGACCTGCAATATTGCATCACATGATGCAACAAAATTAGAGAGGTCAGATCCGTAACCTTTTTGATAACTCAATATGAAGCAAATGTTCATATTTAGGTTGTCTGTATTGCTATGAAGAGGGTTTTTTTTGAGAGAGAGATTGTATCGACTATGAATGGAGGCATTCAGGTCTCTTCACCAGATCCTCAACCAATCCCAAACTGTTCATTACAGTACATTATATAATCTAAGCAGAGCAGGAGGAGTGACATCATTGCGTCTGGCATATTTGTAGGGTGACGCCATCATTGCCATTGTTACTCGTTAAACATATACTCTATATTGATCAACAAGATACATAACAATGCCAGGCACGATTGCAAACTAAGATTAATTACAAAAATAAAAACATGTAGACATTTAGAGCTACGATATAGTTTTTTTTTTCAGTTAGTAAAATCCCTTAAAGCACGCTTTTTCATCACATAGGGAAAATTAAACAATAATAAATACTCTGTGTTCATATTTTGGGCTAAAATCATGTTTATTCTGGAAAGTGAAAAATACCTTTTACATCTATTTTAAAAATATAAAAACATTAAGAAAATGCTAGTGCCAACAAACTAGTTATTTCAGTTGCTTATAGAATAAAGTGCAATTAACTATGTTTTTTTAAATGTTTTGCTGTTTTTTTTTCAAAGGTGTTTTTTTTTTTTCTAACAATGACAAACAAAAGACCTTCTAATCGTGCAAAGTTGTTGTTGTTGTTTTATCTGCCGTTGAAAGATTTGACATATTTTCATTCAGGATTTGTCAGGATATTTATGTAACAAAGAGCAAGTGTTTGTCTCGTTTAAATCATGTTTGACAAGTTACAAAAAATGGTGAGCACAAATCCAGGTTTTAGCACCTGGATTGCAGTTATTTCTGTGACTTTCGGTAGTTTAATGTTGTCTCTGGAATCGAAAACTGGTTTGATCAGTCCGCCGTACAACATTCAACATTAATCACATTTACAATCTTCAACTTCTGGCTAGCCCTGCGATGGACCTGTCCTGACCTGTCCAGGGTGTACCCCCACCTCTCGCCCAATGTGCACTGGAGAGACCCCCGTGACTCCGTAACGGGAACAAACGGGTTGGAAAATGAATGAATGAACTTCTGGCTACGTTGGCATCCCGTGCATAACATCTTTTGTGTGTATTTAGGAGAGCAACTACCTCCAAAAATGAGTGAGGTGGTCACAGAACAGAAATACACGAATCGTTTGTTTTTAGTTCTCCAACCAATCGTAGTCAAGTATTCCTTAGAGCTGCACTAAGCATACTGGTTATTCAGCTCTTTTCCATCTGTTATATGTGGAACGACTGACTACACCCATACAGCTCAAGGCCAAATCATGTTAACGTTTTGCACAAATCATGTTAACATATCAGTCTGTCCACCTTAATTTAGCTCCCAGTCCCCATGAAGGTGAACAAGCATTCAGATTGTGTGCTGTGGGGTTCAACCTAAATTAAAAAGTATTTTTAAATGGCGCCCTGCCTGGACCAAAGCAAGCAGCAGTATATACAGCATTCCCCTGTTATTCCCAAGGTCACGAGGGGTGAAGAGTTTTAATTGAAAAGGAAATTGTCTACCTGATGGGTTCACCTAATTATGAAATATTAGAGTGCAGAGCATGGATCGAGAATGTGAGAAATTATGAAGAGATCACCTTGGAAAATTATGGTTTGAGATGTGCTTTGAACCCTCGTGCTGACCATTGGCAACTAATCTTAGCTCCAAATTAAAGCCTGTGCTCTCTGTCCTCAAACTAGAAACACAAATCCCTGGAAGAAATGAACATAAGTCTGCAGTCTGGCCTGATTTGACTCTAAGCCTGCTTCTTCAGAGATATTGGATAGACAACCTCATCTTGGTTATGCGAGGAAACATGATTATCATACATATGGCATGGGTTTCATTATAGAGTAGGCCGAAGCCAGCAAACAGGCTTTGAAGACAAGAAGGGCTGCTAAGCCTTGTCCCTGGCTTCACAACATGATGACAAAAGCATATGACATTTGGAGTATGGAGTTTCTGCCTTTCCATGCCGTCACAGAGACACGCTAATGGGTCCTGACATTACAGCTGTAAGAGATGCCAACCATAAAATGTGACAGACAAAGGGTTATCTGGGGAAAGGGAGAAAAGCCGCATGGCATTCCTTTCTAGGGCACTTAGAGTCCAGTGGTCACGCAGGACAAATGACCAGGGCTTATCTAGCGCTTGATAGGAACACAATCCAGTGTGTATGGTGTTAATGTTTGATAGCGCTGCCTTAGGCAACATACAAAAACTCAAGGCAATGAGGTCACCGGGTTCCAGGCTGAGTATTGAACACAGCCCTGTGGCTATTTTCTATTTTCAACACTCTGCGGAAGTCTTGTCCTTCTAAGCTACCTTCATCTGGGTGTCTCTTCCGGAACTAAAAGATGTCTGCTTCCTTTGACTTTCCAGCCCATGTGTATATCATGGCTCAGCTTTAGTATTGATTGCCGTACTGTATTTATATTTCGGGTGTCTGCCTTTCAAGGTGCATTTCTCATTCCCCCGAAATAAACATTGTGGTAAATGATGGTCAAAAGCAAAGCTCTTACATTTTTCCCGTCCCCTGTGATTCACCCATTCCTTGAAATAAACAAAGAGGAATCCCGAGAAACCAGAGAGAAATAAGTATGAGTTTCAAGCACAAAATGATGGGAAATTACTTTCGTTCACATTTCACTTCTAAATAATTTTCCTCCATTTTTCATTCGTTGTTTGCTTTGATTCTGAACAAATGGATGACATCAAATGGGTCATGAAACATGGGGTCTGCATGTGACGTATTCAGAACTATAAAATGAATTCCATGCATCTGTCTGTCTTACAGGAAAACCAGTATTCACTTCCTGCTTTTTTTATTTTGTCAGCAGAAATTAGGTTAGATCAAATTTGAAGCTCCCTCCAAAAGGGTTCAAATGCAATTTGTTTAATCTGCATTTCAGGTAAAATTCTACCAATTCCTGCCTTATGTTGCAAAGAAATTTACATATGTATCTGAAATATTGCAACTTTTATTTTGAAATCTGTGGTGTAGCAACATCATGTAACAAATGGTTTTACCAGAAAAAATGTAAACGAGCTTGTAACACAGCAGATATAAATATCAAACGATAAGCACTCGCTCTGGTATAAGCTCTGAGAACACAAACATTTGTGCTGCCCCCTAGTGTGTGGATTAGATTTTGATTGCAGTTTTATTTTATTTTCACAGTTAAAACATTGAAATAGTTTCCAGTTTTGTGAACTGGTTTTAAATGTTCTGTTTAATATTGTGATGCACGTCGCATTGCGGAACAAAAGAATAATTTTACTTTGATTTTAAACATGTAGCGACAAATCAGTTTTAAGCTAACTTTGTTTAAAAGTATATTTGAAACTTAGTAGTTGACCACTTTATAAAACAGTATTTAATATGCAAGACATTTCATGTAGTTTAGAGGGTAATTTTGCACATTAATCTTTACAGATCTTTACAGAGGTTCCAAGGCAGGCGCATGGCTCCTTAAACCTTCAGCTTCATCCCCTTAATTTGCTGCACTCTTAACTTAACGTACTATTACGATACACTTAAAGTTCATTGTCTTGTTGGGATTATCCATTCATGAGGGAAGGTCTCACCAAGATTTCAGTACTGATGACAGACATACACCCCAAAATAACAATGTTTCCACCACCATGTTTGACAGTGGTGACCACAAACCTACGATGGGCCTGTAATGTGTGGAATTTATTTCCACTGTAGGATTTTAGTTCTTTGTGGTGTAGCATGATACCAATTGTTTTCCCATCTGCCTTGATATAATTATTCCATGGAGTTATTTACTATTTCCTAACCATTCTCATGATCTCATGAGCACAAGATGGTTCTTGCCTTTAGCCCCCGACTATTATACCCTCCGCAAGCTGCTTGGGGATGGTCTTGTGACCTGATTCTGCAAAGTACAACACTACAATCCTGCCGCAGCTAACCTTGGGGAGCTATTGGTCTTTTATCATTATGGATGGATGGGTTTAATGTAAACGTGTCCTACGCTAGAAATGTCGGGGTGATGAAAAGCTGCTAATATGAGCTGGATTCTTGTACTGGCTTGGGAGCCAGATATAGTTCACTTATGGGGGGGCAAATACTTTTTTCATGAGTTCACCTGCCTTGTAGTTTAACATAAAATGGTGGGTACAAACATACCGTATAGTATGTGAGGAGGGAGGTGGGGTAAAGTTGAGACAAAGTCAATTGGTGTGGAATTAATGGTTTGATTGGGAACACTGGTGTCATGCCCTGATTGCTCCTCTTGAAACTCTTCTCTTATTCTCTTATTCTCGCACTGTTGATTTGAACCAAACATTTATAGAAGATAAACATCACTGAAAGATTTTTTTACTCCTCAAAGTAGTTTACTTGCAGAGGTAAAATTCAAAAGCTTCCTTCAGAATAAGGATCTTAATATACTCACTGTGTGATTACGTGTGAGGGGTGAGATTCTGGTCTAACACATCTCTTCTATATTCTGGGCCTTGCCGAAGTGTTGGTGACAGGCTTCTGACAGGTAGACAGTGGAGTATAGTGGAAGAGAGTGGAGGAAAACATGTCTTTGGAAGAGCTGTCTGCCGTGTGGACACTAAATATATTCATACGAAGCCCAGCACAGAGCACCTTCATCTTAATACTTCATACAGTCCATATATAATAGTACCCTGCTTAGAATTTATAATTGAACCGTGGCATGCTGTTGTAAACCATTAACATCTTTACCAATGCTTTGGCAGTCATCTTCATTTATGTCCTCATTAGTCTTTTAAACGCTTAAAATGCCATTAATGCTTTTAAATTGTTAAGATGTCATGAAAGTTTAATTCATATAATGGGCTCATACCATTTAAATGTGTAACTGAAGATCTTCAGATGATTATTTGACTTGATAATAAAGACGGTGATTATAACATATTAAAATGTTACAGTGCAGTGCCATTTTTTAAACTAGTATTTCTCAAGAGCACCCTTTTATAAATCAACCACCATTAACCTGTCACTGTATCTCTCTGTGATTTAAATATTTTATTTATTTTCAGTAATGGCGAATAGAGCAGTTAGTTTCAAAGATGAAACATTTAAACAATTAAAAATGTACCAATTACTTTATATTACCCGTGACTCATTGTTGGAGCCTGCACACCCTAAACAAACGAGTGAATGTTGTTTTCCGTGGCTCCTACATTTTTAGAAATATTTTAGTTGTGTTAATGTTCTTCCGTGCTTTCTTCTTATAAAATAACTTCAATTTAATATTTATTCAAACACACACATGTATTAGTGTTGTTCAGTTCAACTGACTTTACTTGGACGTAAAATATTTTCACCCGACAACTGAGGAGTTACTAAAAATGAGCCCCAACTGAGCCATTTAGCAAACAATGCGCAAGCTTTACGACGCTGATGCTTAATCCATGAAGTGTTGTCAAAGGGGGGGCTCCACTAATCTCAAATAATATAGATAGAATTTTCTTCAAATCAGTCAAACCTGCTTTAATCCATGATTGTTATGATGGCTGTGGTCTTTCATCCAAACTGCGTTTCACTTATGGAAAATAAATATGTAATGACAGAAAATTTGAGAAAATGCTGTAAACAAAGAATACTTTCAAAAATGGAAGTGTTGATCATTTACTTTCATGTGATGAATGAACAAAAGAGAATCTAAGTCAAATCGCTATTGTCTGTGACCACTCTTTACCTTCAAAACAGCAGCAAGTCTTCTAGCTACACTCTGCTGGAGGTTCCATCGCGAAGAACCAACCCCAGATCTTTAGTGGAAGTAGCTCATTAAAAGCACAACCCGGTTCCCATCCAGAGCTCCTCACGCGCCCAACACACAGCCAATCACCAGAGTTCTAATCACCTCCCATAAAACCTCACTTCTTCCAACGTACCCTTTCCACCGTCTGCTTTCTACGCTGACTCTATTGGACTCACCTCTGTCCACCAGATTCCCACAAAGACTGGTGGTTTTCGCATACTTGAGTCGCTTGGTCTTGTTCCCATACATCTTCACACTTCTATAAAGACAAATTCTAGCCAGACTTCTCCAGACAGTAGATGGATCTACCTGAGTTCAACTGGTTTCTGCTAGTTCCGGGCTGGTGGTTGTTCATCTGCTCTCATCTGCTTCATAGCTTTCCTTGTTCAGTCTTGGCCCTATAACTACCATCTGTCGTGTTCCCAAGGTTTCGTCAACCTTACCTTGGTGGCAGAAATTGGCTGTTCTTCACCTAGTTTTTGTCTACAAGGCTGTTTTTGTTTCAGTACATGACTAAATGGCTCTATAGCACTACCTAAGGCGTTTAGCTTAAACAGTTTGTCGCATGTGAATGTAATTCGACACACATGTGTAGGGTACCAAAACCTAAATATATTTCCAAAATAAACAGGAAGTCTGTTATTTTTTAAAATCTCTATAAATGGCCACTTATGCTCAGGTTGAATTTAACAAACTCTTTCTTCTTGAATTTGTTCACCTCCAAACTTCATCAGTTTAAATTGCATTTTTGTGGTCGTTGAAAGTTCACCATAAACAGGAAGTTGTTTACATCTCATCCATACAATGTTTACTTGGTCCCAAAATTACCAACTAGGTTATTAGTTGGTGTCTGAACACATCTACAAGATACAGCCCCAGTTATAGCACCACCAGGTGGCCACAGGAAATATTCATAAGGTGCAAGATAGTTACATCTGTGACATTTTGGATCATATTGTAAAAAAACCACTCATAGCAGCCCCTGGTAGTCACGACACTAGGTTGTGGCTTATATTATTTAATTTGCCTATATTTTTCAGTCATTTTAAAAATTTGCGCTTGAATACATCTCTTAAGTTAGGATTGGTCACAGTGCAACAAACTAGCTACAAGAGCCCTTTAACCGCTGCTTGCAGCTTTAATTAATTTTTTTTTTTTTTGTTTGCTCAAATTTTTTCACATTCCAAACAAAAATTGCACAGTACTGTATCTTTGTTTCCAAAGAAGCAAGACACATGGCATTAATCACAGTGTTTGCTAACTGTGTTCATATTTATCTGTGTGGGCAAGTGGTGGGGCTACAACGGGGATTAAATAAATGTTGGGTAAAGGGCAAAGGGATTTTTTTTTTTCTTTGCAAGATAGTGACAATAAACTGACTTTTCAGCAAAACGGAGCAAAGTAAATCAGATTTAACAACAAATCTGTCATTATCTCTGATATGATTTGCTGAAACCACCTCCCCCCACATGGTATCCTGTGTCATCGTTATTCAATTTAATCCTGCCATTACAAAGCATCATTAGAGTATAGAAAGGAAGAGTTTTCTATTTCTTCCAGCAGCAGCTCTAAATAATACACAGATCCATCAGTGCTATGAAACAGTACGCCTGATGATGCAGACAACACCTCCTCCGTGCTGGAAAGCACACGAATCATCCTGAATCAACAGACGCCCTTCATGGCACTCGGGTTATTCTTAGTTCTTTTTCAGAGAACTGGAAGTGGCCTTTCCTTGAATCAGATATGAGATAGGGAGCGCTGGGTTCACATCACAGACCCAAAGCGTTCCTGTTTATTAAATAATTCTAACAGCTAGTTAACCACCCCCACTTGCATCCATAATGATTCAATCATTTGCAGGTACATTTATTTTCTCAGACAATGGAGTGAGCTCAGCTGCTGGCCTTCTGTTCCACCCATAAAGGCTTGAAAGATTGCCCACCTTTGATGCCACGTACTCACTCTCTGCCTGACCATAGAAGCTGTTAGCCAAATATATTGCTGCGGGGTAAAGAACAAATCACAAGTGACTAACAGATATATTGCAGATCCGGAAGCCTGGTTTATTCTCTCCAACCTGACGGAATCTGATGGAGGATATTCAGTGTTCTGTGAGTTAAAAGCTGCTGTTGTTGCTGTCTATGATGATAGCATAGCTGCAGTATGAAATCGGATCAAGAGATACGTCTGCACAAAAGCAATATGCAAGAATTTGATGTCTAAACCGGGTTTTGGATGTTTTATGATATTTTTTTTTATTTTTTCTCATATTCTAGATGATATTTCCCCAAAGAACCTTGCATCGAAAATAGCCGAGTGGAGTAGCAAATAACTTTTATCTGATCTGCAGATGTTTTTGGCAAACCCAAACTGAGCACTTCCAATGGTAACAGAGTTCAAATCAGTCACCGTGGAAAACATCTGAGCTTTACAAACTGATATGAATGGCGAGTGAGTTTTCGAGTAGGCAGAGCATGGCTCTGTCTGTGCCCTTAACTCCAAAGCTTTCTGTAATCTCTCAAACATATTGCTTCATCCATCTCTGTTATCTCTTCATAAGAGCACAAGCTCCGTACACAAGGCAGATATTTTACCCCAAAGAAATTGTTTCCTTCCTTTTACATTTCAAAAGAGTTGTCCATAAAACATTTCACTTAACATTTGATTTAATGTTTGGAAATATGTCACGTGGCGTTAGCACTAACAACTTGAGACATGCTCCAAACAACAACAGTATAATAATTTGCATATATAAAACAGATTTGAAAAAAAAAAAAAAACATTCATTGCAAATAAAGGTGCTGAAAAGGCAATTTTAAAAACAAATGACACATGTTGTAGTGTTTATTACATTGGTCAATCGAGTCACTGAAAAAAAAAAAACTGCAAATATAAACAATAACAGCATAAATTGTTATACCTCTACTTAGAAAGTTCCTTCTTTACACCCTGCCCACCAGCACTGCCACGCATGCTAACAGGAAGATGAATGTGATGAACAGCTACTGTGATTGGCTCTCAACAGAAAACACTTTTGTGTTTATTTAAGAGTTCGCTTTAGATGGTGACGGAACAGATAATGGCAGCCAATGTAGGTTATGCAGAACTGGTGTAATATGCTCAAAGTGGCTGTGCTGGTGAGAAATATATGTCTAAGGAGTAAGGATTCTGGGAACGGCAGTGAATCCGGATCGGGGATACCCACATCAGTTAATTGATCACATGACCAAGGCGGAAGTAAACAGGGAACACCATGAAACTGGCAAAAAGGTAGAACAGACTGTCATAAACAACAGACTGTGACCAAAAAAAAGTCCTTCCTTGGTTTTATCCAAACTTCTTTGCACATTGAACCCACAGCAATACAAAAAAAACTGTAATCGCAATAATTCGGCAAATTTTTTAATCCATTAAATAATTTAAATGAATCACATACACTAACACATAGTATGCATATATTTGCTAAAAAGTTTTATGTACATCATCAATCCAAATTCACATAAAAAACAATGCATACAGTTTGATACTTAAATGATAAATAAAAAATGTGCAGTATTATACGGTATTTTGTATTCCGATACAAATAAGAGTTGCTAAAGAAACAATTGACTGAGTTGACGGCAGATTTGCAAGTGTTCATTTAATTTACACTTCACTTATAATTAGTTTGAAGCGCTGCATCTCTAAAGGTTCAGTGGGCTTCATCGAAGGTGTAGTGGGGTGTGACGTAACAGACGGGTCGAGTTCTGGACCTGAAAGCACACGGTACACAGAGCTTCATTTCAACAAATGTTTTGCAGGGTTTAAACTGCGGCACTCATGTCTTTCTGTTTGGATTTTTCGTCTGAATGCATTGCCTCTCTTCTTAAGCTGGCCATGTACACAATAAGTCCTCCTGGCGGGGAGGGAGAGCACAGCACGGATCTTTTAGCACTCTCTGTGTTATTATCATGATCAGTGCTGATTGCTGATTGTTATGGTGTTTGCACCTCTCCTCACGCTGTGTGTTTGGGCAGTGCTGATTGTGTTGATGCTAACACTCCCCCTCTTCTACTCATTCTAATGGAGGAGAGGTCTGAGCGCAGACAAGAGGAGAGGCAGGACCACAGCAGACATAATGAAAGGCAGACAATCAAGACTAGTCCAGCACAGACAAACGGCTAAAAATCAAGTAGCTAGAAGAGAGGAGGAGTGCAGGCAATCTAGCGCCCCCTCCACAAACATCTTCAATTTCCTTCTTTTCATCCCCACCTCAAAAACATGTAAAGAGAGGAAAGGTATATAGCAGCTTCTTATTCTTTAAGTGGCAGGATGGAGATGTACTTTCCATTATTTATTTCTTTCCACGTAAGAAACCAGATGGAATCTTTTATCCGATGCTTGTTTTAATCAATGCTAACAAAAGAAAAGACACTGGATTGAGTTTGACCAATTGTGTTCAGGGGACAACCTCTCTGTGGTCACTCTGTCCTTGATTTTGTTCTGTTATTCTGTGGGCTGCTTTAATCTCAGGCCGGTCAATAATATTCTTTGTTGTCTGAAAATGGTGTGTCGTGTGGGAAAAAAAAAGGTTCTCCTTTGTTGAAATTACCTGCCTGTGACTTCTCTGCTCAGGACTCGAGGATGAAGTAATCATTAAATGGTGTTTTCTGCCACCGTTTACTTTTCATTCCATTGGGTCAAGCACAGCAGGGGCAGAGAAGAAAAAGAGGTAGCACTTGTGAATGAAGAACTGAGAGAAATGTTCTGTTTGTTTCTTTATCTGGGAACAAAAAAGTGACCTCCAAAACATTGAACTTCTATTTTAGCACCAATTTTGCATTTCTAGAGAATTCAACAGGTTCATAGGCATATCCGCGCTGGTGCACGCAAGAGAGAATCAGAGCTGAATCAAAGAAAGTCGGTGACGAGTGATGGACTGATCATGAGATATTTGGCATGCTTCATATCTTATTACCTGCAGCCAATCAGGTTAAGGACTTCTTGTCTTAGGGCCCGATAACAAAAAGGAACTTCTCGCAAGTGTTGTGAGACATCAATAAAGTTGTTAGCGTTTTTTTCCCTAAAGTCATTCCATGTGAAATGCCCTGTGGCAGATCTATCGTGCAGCAGCCCTTTTCCTTTTACATTGAACAATGATGGAGGGATATCTTCAGGAGTTATTGCTTTTTAAACAAACCCCTTTAAAACCAAAACAGCCCTTTTAAGAAATTAAATGTAATGTTTAGGTATAAAGACAATGTTTTATTCAGATTGAGCTTTTAGCACCACAATGGACACAAAATTCTGTCGGCATCATCATCACTTTATGAGGAAAACATAATCTGCTGCTGCACACAAGAATAATATAGCGGAGGAAATATTACAAAATATACGGTCCCAACAGGGGACTGTACCCCATGAGCGAATTCTACCTATATGAGAGAGGACCATGATTTAGAAAAAGGCATGCTGCTTTGCCGAGAAAATAATTTTTATATCACTGTTACATTTCGTAAAATGCAAAAAATGTAAGGAATCAAAAATAATATAAATATAATCAAATATATATTTTACTATAAATAGATGCACACACTCTAACCAAAATCTGCCTATGCAGGGGGACATTATTAAATATAACACACAGCTGTGTCTATAAAAATAAAGCAAAAATCTTTCATCAACATTTATGCACAGAATGAGACAGGAATTGAACTTTTATCTACTTCTGTAATTTTTGATTTACTAAAACCATAAAACAAGGGTTGTATGCTCCTTTACAAATGTTGAAGTATTAAAAACTAAACCAATAAAACTTTAATATATTGCAAATACAAGTATTAAAACAGTGTTTTGTAAGACTTCATGGATATTCCTCATGTGGGAAGTAAATATATGATGTTTACGCACACTCTCATCTCCTCTCCGTATAAAGCCACATTTCTGTGATTTTGAGCACACTTTATTGCCATTTGTACTTTTTTAAATGAATGCAAATTTAAAGAGAGTGAGTATAGAGTCCTTTTTATTGTGATTCTCACGCATTTGTATGCATTTCCTCTGGTTTAATCACTCTGCCGCAAGCAGGATTTTCTCAGGCAAGCTAATGATAGCAGGAATGTAACCTCCAGCTTCCTGAAGAAGCGAGTACCTGAGTTCTACTTGCTGGCCTCCATTACACATCCAGAGACATTGAAATGTTTGTGATGATGATGAAATTTCTGCAATGTTCCTTACAGTACACATACTGTACACGACTCGTAAATACACTTTGAACAGGTTTGCAGTGCTCCAACCTCGAAAACAGGCTAAAGTTACAGTTGAACACAAACAGAGACAGAGCAGACAATTAAAAGCTGCTGCTGTGAGCATAGATATGTTTAAAAAAAAAAAAAAACATTTTCAGATGGTTTTCAAACACTAGACGAGGAAAGACTTGGGTTTGTACTTTGAAAGGGCACAAGTTTGTTTGCGAATTAGAACGAGTAAGACTAAACGCTCGAGCTCTCATTTAGGGCTAATATTAATCCATCAGAATTAGAATGAAAGTAACCCATTTATGACATGCCCATCTGAGAATTGTTGCACATAGGAACATAATTAGATGAGGTCCATTGTGACTGCTGTAAATTAAAGAACACTTTTTCATTAGTGCTCCATGAAATATGCACCTTAATTAAAATGTGTTGACGTGCCGTCAGTCGACTCCACCCTTCAAAGAGGAAGATGTATTTTATAGCCAGCTCGTTAAAGCACATCATTGGAACAAAGAGGTTTGTTTTTTCATACGGAGTGCAAGGTTTGTTTGAATGTGAATCTCTCTGCCTGTGTTTTAATTCTCGATTTGTCAGCGAATCAAGGTTTGAGCATTCCCTTAAGCATTCCCATGAGCGTCTGTAATAACAATAAATATAAATGCACGGTTTGAACTACGTGGAAAAGAGTAACGCGTGCTCTGTGGAACCATCAGATAGAGGTTGTGATGGAAGTTTCTGTAAGAATGTTCCTTATAGACGTCTGAGCATCTGCCAGACTTAAAGCTGATGCTGCCTTTCTAACATTCTCTTTTCATGAGATATTTTTTTCTTCACATACGGTGGTGGAAACTGCTCGTGCTTAGCCCTGAAGTCTGAATAGCAGATGGTAGGATGTGTTCTTTGTTTTCAGGGGGGCAGTGTTTAAAGAAAAGTGGTTCACCTCTTCCCCCCATCCCCCAGCAATCAGCTGGTGAGTTATACGTCCATGCATTCTTTCACCGTGCTCCTAAAGACACCAAGAGATTAAATTGTCTTTATATATATATATATATATATAT
>SRMA01027304.1:69490-140229 GCA_007224835.1 Danionella cerebrum | reverse complement strand
AATAATAAAATAATTATATTATATATTATATTATTTTATAATTAATAAAAATAATAATTATTGTATACTTTTTTTACCATTTTGTTTACAATGTAATTTCAACATTTCTTTTCATATACAATCTGTAGCATAGAAAAAAGCACAACAACTATATTCTTGACTTGTCTTCACTTATAAATGAAGTCCATGCACCTCTTCTTTTGTAAAAGCAAAAAAATAACTTGTTTGTAGAAGTGTTGCTTTTCTTTCTCAAGTTTGAAAAACATCACTGTCTCAAGGTCACTGCCAGTGACGAAAGCTGCACAGTTTATCATTCTTTAGCAGAGGTAAACGTGATCCACGTTGTTGCTCCGCCTGGAGTCTGGCTCGCACATGCCTCTCTCACACACAGCCTATTATTGACAACTTATTTTGTTATTTTAAACAAGAAATTGAGAACAACATCTCATAATTTGATCGTTGGGAGCGTAAATAATCTTTTTCATGACTACTGTAAGTCAGCTCAGTTCACCGTAGCCGTCAATCAGATGGTCCCGCCTAGATTAAACTATCTTGAACGACACAAAAATAAACTTGAGGCAAGAAAAAAGTGTTTACTGTACAAATAACCTTCGAAAATCATTAAAACCGTGCAAATCCTGTAATTTCTGAGGAAATAGTTTTCAAAATTCAGCATTTTGCAATAGACTTAGTGTTGGGCTGGAACCATTCTGCAGGCAGCACTATGGGGGTTTGGGTTCACTCTGCCGGCCATGTGAGACACACATACTGTACAAATATAAATGACTATTCTACATGATTTAGGATATCTCTATTTTATTGCTTTAGAACTTTCAAAGCTTCTGAAACGCTCTCGTAAGTGTATAAATTATGAGCCAAGGCTCCACAGACTCAGAATTGGTCTTAACACTGCAGTTGCTGGAGTGTTGCAAGTCCCGGCTTCATGCTGTAATGTATTTTGGGGATGCACATCACACTTTACATCACACTGTACATTTGTACCTTTGGGACTTCATGAATACATAATAGCAAAGAGCACTATAAAATCATGCAGATCTCCTGTGCAAAAGTGAAAGTGTAAATCACTCATAAGCAGAGATGAAATACGAGAGCGGTGCTGGAGTGCCGCTGGTGATGAAATGCATCTAGCCTGCAGTAAGTGCCCTTTCCCTGATTCATGAGAATGAAAAGTGGGACTCTTATTTCACCTGATGGTCGTGTCCAACCCTTGAGTGAAAAATGGCATCTTCCCCTAGTAAAATACCTATGGGGTTAAATAGCTTATTATTATTAATGACCATCCATTTGCCAATCTGGATGTGGAGTGAGAGCGAGTGTGTAATGAAATGATAAAGTCCATGTAATTACAAACTCAATCATTATCTTTCAAATTTCATTTTGTTTGGCAGCATGGGATTTGTTCCAAATGTCTGGCCATTGTTTAATCAGAAAAGACTGCATGTACAACAGGGCTCTAAAGGCGAAGGCCGCTCTGTCAATCTAGCATTGAAAATCTCATTTAAAGATGAAATGTACTGGTCGTCGCTTTTAGATGAGCACCAAGAAAACATCAACATTTGATATTAATAAAACATTTACATGCTAAACCGATGAGATATTTGTGCTGAACAACCAGATGTTCAGAAGATCAGATGATGCAGAGAAACCAGAGTTTTCGCTGTAGCCGTCCTTTTCATAGTGCAAGATGAAACTAATAATGTTCTTAATTTAGTTTGGATATTGTCCCTTGTCTTGTTTCACTTCCCTTCTCAAGGGTGCGACTGCACTCAGGTCAAGTTCACCAATTAAATACAATCTGCTAGCATGGCAGAAGTGAGATTAAAGGGAGGGAGGTTTCTCATCCGCAAGAATCATGATTGGTCCTCCATGGTGTTGACGTAAACTAGTGATGAGTGGATCGATACTGTGGTATCTATATAATCGATAATCACCCGTCATTTTTTGGGTATCGATCTAATGACTAAAGTATCGATACTTCTTAATACATTATTCAAAACATTAAAACAGGAGGAGAAAGTGTTCTATATTGTTCTATTGCTACCTTCATTTGTGTTGCTTAACACCCCCTCTGGTGCAGCTGAATGGACTCATCCATCCAATCAGAGCGCGGGAAACCCAACTCCTTCTAGCTAGATATCATTGTCAATTACAACTTTATGGAGGAGCACAAGTTTGGCGTCAACAAAACTCTCCCTCTTTTTGACACTTTCCCTTTTTCATTTTTTAGGTGGAATATCATCAGTGTAAATCTTGACTCTAAAGTTTTCTCCCATGTAACATTAACATTTATTTAATCTAATTTACAGTATTAGAACTGACATGCCTCCTTCTTGGGTAATTCTCCATTAACAGAGGAAATATGTTGTATGTGCATATTATAATAAAATTTTCAAGGCTTTAATTTTTCTCATAATTTTTAACATATACATTTTTTTAATACAGTGCACATTTAAGATGTCAGTTATATTAAAAATACTGTTTAAATCATATTATACATTGTTTACTGCTCTCATTCAGCTGATTTACTTTAAGTTCATTAAAGTTGTTAAATTTTAATATTTGGTTGTGGTTTGTCCATAGAATATTAATTATCTTAGACTTTTTTGGAGTATCGGTATCGGTATATTTATTTTGTATCGGTATTGTATCGAATCCAAAAAATGTGGTATCACCCATCCCTAACGTAAACAAACACAAACAAAAAAAAGTATTGTTATGTGCCCCTCCGAGTCTCGAATCCTCAATCTTTAGCACATTGATGTGATACACATGTTTAAAGAAGGTGTGTGCAGTACAGAGATGCTCCTCTCAGATTCGGATGATGTTCGTTTCAAGGCTAGACTCAACTCTTGATTGAGTTCTATTGCTCATCTATAGCTTTGTCCTTCTGTCCAGGGTGTACCCCAGCCTCTCGCCCGATGTGAAGTGGACATAGGCACCATCAGACCCCCGTGACCCTAAAAGGAAAATGAATGAATGAATCGATCGCTTTGACCTTATATTATTAAAGCAGGTGCTAAAATGCAATAAATCTTTACAGTTTGTCCAGAACCCAGGGGCTTGGTTTGACAGACAGCAACAAAAGGCTGCAACATCCCTCTGATCTCGTCAAATCTTTTCTCTCCAGCATGTTCTCTGTCTCCTACTGGCAACACTGAGGACATACTTTAAACTCTTGAGCTTTGGAACTCAATGCCTTTGAAATTGGGATCCAAGGCAGCGTTACCAGATGTTACCAGATTTATATTGTGTTCACAGCGTTATGAGGCAGAAATTGGGGGAGGTGCTCTATAAAAAAATAAGGACAGTTTACTTAAATGTTTATCGAGAGGAGTTAATCTGGAGGCGCCACGCACTCAATTATTCCATTAACCTCCATCCATCTCCTCCCTGACTCCATTTGAACCAGCTTCACCGCACCCACCTGATTGATTGGTTGTGTATTTTTTTACAGAATGCCTAGTTTTTTTTTGTTTGTTTTTGTTTTTTACAACAAAAGAAGACATTCTGTAGAACGCCTAGGTAATGTCAATGATGTCATATATGTCATGAAAAATATCAATAATGTCATGCTCTGTAGTGCTTGAAAAGCTTTCTATGGAATGCTAGATTTTACTTTTTTGCCTGGAAAAAAACAAGTTGTTGGTCGTTTCAGGTGGTATATTCCAGATAATTTCATGTATTCAATAGAAACAACATGAGAGGATATGAAATCCAAATCTTTACTATAAGTTCATGAAAAACACATATACAAATATCTTGGTTTGCTACATTTAGTTCCATTTTAGTTTACATTAAATGTAACTAATTAGTTTGAGTATTGTGTGAGTGGGCAGTGTATCGAACGTGAGTTTCTCACTCATAGGTTTGACACACCACAGTGACAACAGTTAGTCAATATAGAGTCCTAACAATGGAAAATGGTGATGCCTACCTTTTATGATGTCTCTAGAGCTACACAGCGACTAAATCATCGAGTGTCTTATACCATTGTACTTGTAACAGTCCAACGAACAAAATGCATCCAAGATTGATACTCCAAAAACGTGTTTACCATGAGAAAAAAAACATAAAACCACCACTATTCACTGTTCATTTGCTACAAAAGAAAAAAAAAGTCTGATTTTTCTGGCTGTATTGCCAGCCATGTTTAAGGTAGACCCGACAAGTATGGTATGTTTCGATTCAGTCGAGTCTCCTGAACATTTTGAGACCACCTTTAGAAGTCTGTGACCAGGATTGGTCAGTCAGCAAGTCAAACGAGACCTGCCCACTCGTTGAGAGAGAATGTCAATGTGGTTTTTTCACACTTGAGTACAGCCAACCAATCGCGATTAAGCTCCAAGCAGATTGAGGGGTCATTTAGCCAATGAGATAAGCTTTCCAACGATATATGGTTTGCCATAGTTCTGTTTACATACACTCGATAATGTGACTGTGCAAAGAGAGCAAATGCTTCCAGTCATCCAGTTTTACGCTCACCGGTGTGCAGAGCGCACAGCAAAAACTTGTTTTCTAGAGAAAATGCATGTCTTTCTGTTACTGTTAGTAACACAACGGCATCTAAGAAGATATTTGATTGTTTTGAGGACATTTTAGAGGAGATTCAGATTGTTTTAATGAGTGGCACAAATCACATTGTATTATATATTTACCAAGGGCCAATTTGGTGCCAATGGTGCCCGCCTGAACATTGTCTTTAAAAAAAACACAAATGTTTAGCTCTATTTTGGCAGATTTGGGTCACAGCTTGTGGTCAAGTATTCTTAATTCTGTGATTTACAAATTCAGTTGTTTTTCTACATTTTCCTGTGGTGCTTACCCTACTCTTTAGAACCTAAAAATCAACTCAAATTTGTAAATTGTTTAAGTTTTACTACTTTTTCAGCAGTACTTTTAAAGCAAAATGTGTGTTGCCCTAAGTTTTGGGGTATTATACCTCTTCTGAATGCCAGAAGTTAAGGGAGCAGGGGTCTGCAAGGTCAGGATTTGAACTCAGCTTTCCCTGCACAATTGTACAAATATGTCAGACTCAAACTGCAAACTGTATTATTTTTTTACCTACAAGCTATGGTTCGTCGACTCGGCCGCAAAAGTTTCTTTAGTGCTGTGCGCCTTTAAATTTTACAGTGTCACGGTGGGCTCATTTTCCCTCCCCCGGGGTCCTTTTCTGTTCAGTTAGACTGCTCTTCTGGTTATGTTCAGTTTAATAAACCCATTTGGAAACGAATGTCATTGCGATTCTTAGGAGAAAGCCTGACAGACTCCGAACACTGAAAAATAAACTCTACACAGACAAGTAGTTCATTAATATTCAAAGCAAAACAATCTGATGTGAATCTACATGTGCAGTGCATACAAGTTTTAGTACGCCCTTCACTGTACCAGATATTGTTTAGACAGAACGAGAGAGAGAGAGAGAGGCAGAGTCGGATGAAATGATGTTCTATATTTATGCAATTAGCGCTCTAATTGGTAGTAATGGGTTTGCACATGTTAACATAATGACTTGAGTAATCATCTCTGTGGCGTCCTTGATGTAAAACCCATCTAGATGTATTCAGGTCGTGATGCTCGGCTTAACAGCCATGTCATAAATTGTCATAAATTTGTGCTCGTTGTTTAACTTCCGTTACATAAGCATTTCCTGCACAGCAGGTTCTGATAAGCTCGTGTGATTTTTCAGCCTTTCACATCTCGTTTGTAATTTTGTTTAACTCGTTCTTTTCCAGAGAGGCACTTATTGTTGTCTCTGTACTGACATCAGTAAAATATTTTCAAAAACCTCACAACAATTCAATTTCAATCTTCACTCCATTTCATCGTAACAAGATTGGGCTCTTTTCTTTTGTAGAAGCTCAGGACTTGGAACAAAAGGATACAACCTTTTGTCATCCACAAGTATTCTGATTGGCAATCTCTGGCAATGGCACAAGATTTGTTTGCGAGGGGAAATATCTTGAAGCATTCATACCGCTGTAATTACAAGTGTGATTCAGCCTGGGACTTCAATCAATACTCATTGAGCTTTTTGCAAAATGTTTCAATCTTCAGACAATCCGTTTTAAATGCGCTCTGTTAGTGGGAGCACTATTACTCTGAGAGTAAATAACCTTGACATTTTTAACCATGTATTTTATGAGAAATGTAAATATCATTTACCACACAGCAGTCAATTTTCAACCCGCCTGGAGATCTCTGTAGTGAAAATAAAGTTAATGTGAACATTTTGCAACCAGGTCTATTGTCAGATGCAAAGGTTATCATGAAGATGAAGCAGTTAAACTCTACGGCAGTCGCATCCTTTATTAGTGTCACTGTATTCTTTTCAAAAAGTTCTGTAAAGCGCTTGGAAAAATGGATTTAAATATTTCTCATCCTCAATGGGTTTAGTGATTTACTGTGTTCAAACCGTCAGAAGAGAAAGAAAATAATAGTGGATTTCTGATTTACTTTGTACTCTCGAAAGGAGAGCTAATATGCGTTTAATACCAAAATTAAAATAACTAATTAACGCATTATTGATTTGTCACTTTCCAGTCATTGTGTGTCAGTGGGCATGTGGATTGAAGGGTGCTCTGCTCTCTGACCAACAGTTCAATCACATCAACATATTTACAAATTAACCAAAATCCAAAGCGACTCCTGGACCGTCTGAATACACTGGAGGTATTTAGTTATTAAAACGATGCAATGGGTGAAAATGCAAACATTTCTCTTGTGAAACGAAATTTTAAATACCTGCGGTTGCCTCAGTAACAGACTCTGAGGGTTCTATGACATCTTGCAAAGATGGAGGTCATAATGGTTTAATAATGTATAATTTATAATAGTATTACAATCAATAAACTTTAAAGTTGTGCCTTGTCTGTGAGGGAATCTGCTACAAAAAAAGATGTAATT
Organism: Danionella cerebrum; assembly: GCA_007224835.1. Lineage (NCBI taxonomy): Eukaryota > Metazoa > Chordata > Actinopteri > Cypriniformes > Danionidae > Danionella > Danionella cerebrum. Next base: position 133,305 of record SRMA01027304.1, on the reverse strand, counting down.
CTTCCACTTCCAAACCAATGAAAAAAGAATGCAGATGTTTCTTCCAAATATCTGCATTCACCCCAGAAGGACTGGACTACAACTCTGTATATTGATGTTTGTGTTGCAGAACGTTACTGAAATTGAGAAATACTCATATCCCACTGATCGTGACGTCAAAGTTAAAGAAAGTTGCAGTAAACAATAATACTGGTCTACAAAGAACTACATGACGTGTCTCCCCAGTATTGTGTATAATCCTTCCCAGAGGATTTGTATTTGAATATTCTTTGTCCTGCACTTGCTCCGTGTGACAATTGTTCAAACACTAGACAAAAAAAGAGAAAAACTGTGACGCTTTCTCAGAAGCGCACTCTCCAGTATGCTCTCTACTGCCCTGCTTATGTTTGAAACCATGTTGGTGTTAGTAATTCATGAAATATCTCAAGAAAGTAAGTTAACTTCCTTACGTAGTGCCGTAATCTCAGGGTACCGCTTGTCTTTCTTTGTATTTGCAAAAAATATAATTTTTTAAGACCCCAAATTAATTACAGAGATACTGATTCTTGACTCAGGCAATGATCTTGAGGGAGGAGTTTAACTTATGGGTAAAGATGGTAAAATACCAAAAAATCATATAAAATAACAAAAGCATAAAAACCTTTTGGGTTGCTATTGTTCCGTCATCTTTTGAATAGTAAATAAACCACAAAACACAAGAGGTGAAATCAAGCCATCACAACAGATCTCATGAGAGGCCTTTTATCGGTAAAATAACTCAATGCAGAGATGAATCTCTTCTCGGAAGATGTATGGTTGGCAACAGTCATCTTTTATCCGACACTTTTAAGAGTCTGTACTTTACGGAAAATGCTCTATCTTTCATATGTACTCTACATACACAATTTTACCAGGCCTTGCTAAAAAGAATAACCTTTCCGACCCATTACATCACGCTGTACCTGTTGAGCTGCGTCGGGTTTTAAAATGTTTTTTCTCCTTCTATGGTGCAATCATCTACAGACAAAGACCTCTATACTAGAAATCTCCTCTCCAAAGTGAAAATTTGTTGCATTATATCCTGATAAGAAATAAGAAATATGAACAAATATCTTTTACTGCATTTTTTTTTCTGACAAGCGTTTAAGTAATCAGTGGAGAACGCCGCACAAGGGTTCTCTGTCTTTTTATAAGCACGGCGGGAGGGTAGCTATGCCCCCTGAATACAAAAGCACTTAAACAGCATCAGAGCGAACCGCTGCCTACGGCTGACGAAAGCATTCAGCGCTGTCACCCACATCAGTCAAGCAGCACTAGTCCCTGTGGAGAAGAATCTGATACAGACTAAATCTTTTTGGCTGTTTAATGTAAAATATCACATGCGAAAAATAGAAGCTCTCCTGGCTGTTGACATGGTGCCACTGACAGCTCGTGCTGAGCCTGTGCACACTGGAAAGCTAAACAGCGTTTACACATAATGTAGCTGCACACGTACCCTCCGCTGCTTGTGCTGATTGGCTTCGCACACAGACCTGCTGGGCAAATGTACTACTAAAGGTGTTTATGTGCTGAGGCCGGTGCATGTATCTGTCTGCACATATGAATGTCCAGTGTGCCGTCATTTTTCTCAAGCCTCAATGGAACAATGGCTTTGAAACACCGCTCCAATTTCCAAAGCAGCTCCGGGGTGATTTACTGCAGCCTCCGAGAGCATCTTGGCCAGGACTCATTCTGCTTGCTCAGAGAGTGAGTGAGCGGCATCATTTTTCCTTAATGAAGTTAGTGACCCTCTGAAAGGTGACACGTTTACCGCTCCGCTGATTTATGCACTGATGCTCCGAGGCAGACTGTAGCAGAGTAAGACCAGGGGATCTCTCTTTCTCTTTCTCTCTGTTTACCTGCAACAAAAGAAATTCTCGTTGCAAAGTGATTCGATATGTTGTTTCAAATCCAATCAGAAGTAGCTAGTTGAGAACATATTTCAGATACTTAGCTGCAAGACTGACTTGAACAAGTAAAAATAAATAATTTTGCCCGAATGTATAAAGTTGTGTACATTTTTTAATTCTCTATCACCTTCTGCAAGCATGTTTATCATTAAATCGTTGAAAAAGGCGTCCAGTTGCTGAAGACAGTAACCAAAGATGGGGACTGCTACTCAACACAGTGATATGGAGCTAATTCTATGTGTTACTGGTCTGCAGTGTCGATTTAACACTGAGAGTTTGGATGTGTAGATGTGAGATTTTATTTCATTTTTTTCAGACTACAAAATGACATTAGGAAAAATATTCCTCATTCATGACCAAAGCTGCAATTCTCACTTCAGTAGAGTTCTATGTTTACTTGTGACTAAGGCTATGTTCACAGTGCAGCCCAATGCAACCCAAATCTGACCCAATTTTTTTCAAATGGGACCTGTGTCTGAACGGCCAGGTTTGATGTTTGCCACTCTCATAATAAATCCCTGTTTAGACTCGCTTTCTTTATGACTGTTAAGTAATGCTGGAGAAGACTGTATTGCAGTGATTTTGATACAAGAAGGCATATTTAAAAAGTACAATGTTTGATAATAATAAAGTTGTCTCGTATTACACAGTCTCTTTGACAAAGCCACAAAACCCCAAGCACATTGATATTTACATCCATAAAGGGCCTATCAGAATTGAGCATTAAGACCTGAAGTGTGAATGTAGCCTGGAATAAAAGAATGTTTCACATTAGAGTTTCTCACTGCTGGAAGAAAACATTAATGAATATCAGATGATTTCAATAAACGTAATTAAAGGTTTATTAAAAGGACTAAACATGAAAAAGCACTTGATCTATGGCTCAAAAATGAGTTATTCAAAGTGGGATTTCTTCTTTTAGTAAAGTGACTCGTTGCTGCTATACACATATTTTTCACTGAATGATGTTTGATTGATGTAAAACAACATAATCAAATTCAAAAGAAAATAATTAATAATTATTTGACAGAGATTACCGTAAAACCGGTAGTATTTGTGCACCAATAAAACTAATGGCAGCTCACTTTATTAGGAAATGCGAATGATGGTTCATTTGGAAAATTGATTATATCAGTCTTCAAGGGAATTTGACATTGCATTTTGACAAGATCACCATGTGATTCTACAAAATTATTATATCCCTCACAAGATAATGATGTTTTTACAACACAAGATATCATTTTTACAATTTATTATGTCAAATTAGCCATGGCATCGAAATAATAAAAAAAATGCATCTTAAAGAGCCCAAAAATGCTGTAGCGCTTGGGGAAGGCACTGACGTCCTTGGGGAGCAACTATTCTGCCGGTTTAGGTTTCTAAATTAGCGCTGCCAAGAAGCTGTGGCTCACCAGGAACAGATTGCCAAAACCTGCTCTAGACCGTTTTCTACATTTACCATAGATGTACAGTATGTTGTGTTTGCCAGTTGTAACTCTGCCGTTCTGCTTTATGTGTGATCTTTAACATCCTTGATCCATTTTATTTGGAATGGCAACTCCTGGCGATTCAAAAACGATGCGTTGCTTGCTTGAGAGATCTTGGTCATGTTTCATTATTTCTATCTTCTTTACTTATGCAGCTCTGTTAAATTATTTCTAGGTGACAACTTGGTGAAGAGGACATCGGGAGCAGAGTGATGTTCTGGTTGAGCTCTACTTTTCTTTGTGGGTTAAAATATACATACTCTGCTGTAGGGCTCTGAAATGCCTCAGAGATCACTGTTTTACATTCTAATTATTAGAGCTGACAGGCTTTATGGCCGAGGCTCAATTCTGGGGTCCCTGGCACATCCTGCATGTGATGTCAGAGCAGGTTTAATAAGAAACGAAAGTTCTCTTCCTGAGAGCGAATCACGCTCTGCTGTTTGTCTTGATGAATGCTATATGGAGATGAAAGAAGGATTGCTTTGTTTCGTTGTGATTTATCCTAATTGCCTTATTTAAGAGGGAGACTTGAGAAGAAGAAAGGTGCTCCACCATGACAGTGATTAAAACAAACAACGGTTTTGGAGACGTTCATTAATTCTTTAATATGTAAAAAGCCAATCTCTGACACAAACAACAGAGACTTTTTTCAGATTTAATTAAGCCACAGGGAATTGTGCGCGCCTTGTAGGTAAACACTCAGGACCACGGGAATACCATTTAAATTAAAAGAACCAGTGTTGTTTTTCTCATTATGAGATGAATTAAATATTTATTGCTCTCTTTCATTTCGTTCAAAAGCTGATATTTGCAGGGCACCTTTCGGAGGTGGCCGCTCTCTATTGTTTCCAAGTGCACAAGCAAACAGAAAGATTGATTTGTTTTGTCTCGTGTTTTTGGAGCAAGTCTTCTCATTTTTCATTTTGTCTTCCGCAGCTATTGAAGTGAACCTGCAGAAAGCTCTGGCTGAGGCCTCGGAGACCTGTACCCAGGAATGCCTGATCTTGGGTCATTCTGACAGCTGCTGGATGCCGCCAGCACTGACCCAGTTTCAGACGTCCAGCGCCACCACTCTGGCCTCTTTTGGATTTCAGCAAAGCTGGGCTCAAGGGATCAAGCTAGACGGGCGTCACACCCTTGGCAGGTCAGTGCCCAAAGATGATCTGGACAAAGGGAGCAACCGGCCCCAATTCTACAACACGCTGGATAGACACTGCAGCAAGAAGGAGGATCCCGTCAAAGTCATCCCTCTAGCCAGCTTTTCAGCCACATCCAGCCCGCAGATGTCCTCGAGCGGAGGAGCCTTCCTGCATGAGCATCAGCTGTAGAGGGAGGGTAGGCCTTGGAGAACGGCATAATGAGAGTGATTGAAAATGAAAAGCTGACGATTATTAGCATTTCAGGACATGTGCTCATCATAAACATGACTGAAGGACACTTTCAAACTCTCTTGCAAACTTGTACAGTGCACACCACCACTAGATATAGACCAAAGTAGTTGGAAAAAAAGAAAGAAAAAGTGGTTAAAACAAGCTTCTCAGTGGCAGTTTCGTGGATTTAGCTTTATTGTTGATCAAAAAGGACACGGTATTTGTGCCCTTGTCGAATGCAACTTGATATAGCAAAGTATCGTGCTGCAAGGAGGCTCCTGTTTACATGCACTGCATCGTTACAACCACTGTACAGATGAAAAACAAACCTCCTCATTGTTTAAAGAAAATATTATTTCACAGGTTAAATCAGTGGGATGCACATCTGCATTCCAAAAACGTTTAATTAGCTCTCACTAATATCAAAGCTCTTTTTATCCTGTGAATCCATTCCTAGAGAAACCCCCTCTAAAGCAGGAACTACTTCTGGAAATGAACTGAACCGTCGATATCGTTAGGAGATCACTGGGTGGCTGCAGTATTTCTTTCAGCTTCATTGAGGTGTACCGTTCTGAATTTCTCTGTTTAATTATGCTAAAGCGAACTAGCTCCATGCCCCAGAATGTGCTGCTTACTCTGTCAAGACACAGCTAAGCCTCTCTGCAAAAATTAGTCTTGCTTGGTGTTAGGAACTTTATATATTAAAGTGCTTTTTCTTAAACTTTGACATTAACTCTCATCTCCCTCGTGAGCTTATAGCCAGCCTCTGAAGTTCAGCATGTTGGTAGTTTCCATACTTCTGACACCCTCCCACCCTCCCTTCTTCTCCCATTAGAAGAACCCGCTTATTTCCAGCATTATCTCATTAGCTGAGGCACAGACATGACTAAGAAGACATGCTTTGTTTTTCACACTACTACATCAAGTTTTCCTTTTGAAATGTACAACCTATACACCATAATAAGTGCAATGGAACCAATTACAAGAGTCTCCCAATAGTATAATTACTTTGATCAGTAATCACCATAACAGTTACAGAAGCAGAGAGCTGCTTCATAATGGTATAATTGGATATGTGTATGTGTGTGTATGTGCATGATAAAAAGTGGACTTTATAGATGAATATGTCAATGAAAGAGATAGTTGATGACTAAAGGTCTTTACACATTTTTGTGTCAATTCGTCATCAGTTGCGTCTTTCTCTTAAAAATGCACAGACCCTCTCCTGAACACTAGATGGCGCTTCTGGGAACGGCCAGTCACTCCATGCCACACGGTGGCGCAGAAGCAAATCACATTGTGAGGCGCATTTATAGAGAAAGAGATCTGTCAATAGAAAACCAAACTATAAGTTTTCTGGAAAACAAACCACTTCTCTTCAAAGCCGGTTTCAGACGCTCGATTTTAGCCCCGATTTTGAGTTTATGCCCAGAATCTCATGCAAACCTGTGTTTGTGCAACGATCAAACAGATTGAAGAACTAAAGACTCACTCTACGGGAGTCACAGGCGAGCGAGATGCTTCTCAAATGTCTGTCGGCGAGTCACAGACGTGAAGTGTGTTCTGACTAAAATAATGTCTGTGATTACCTGCAGAAAATGAAACCCACATCCAGAGAGCAGAGATACAAAAGCATAGACGGCAATATAAACAGTAGTTTCCTTTCAAAAGGTTTCTTTTCGGTTTATTTGGACCCGATAAATGAATTAAAAAGTTGCGTTTTCAAATCTCTCTTTTCGAGGTCTTAGTTGCGAGACACAGTTCTCTGCGATTCTGTTTAAGATCATGCCGTGTGAAATCCTCTCGTCCAGAGTGAATTCAGCAATAACTGGATGCTGTTTCACACAGTCCTGCAGTCTGAAGGGACCCTTATACTTCTGATCCTGTGGGAGTACAGCTCCTCGTTTTGTTCTCGAGCCCCTTTCCGACATGTGACCACACGAGCCAATCACAGGGTTTTACGTACTGCTTGGAAAACAAAAAGCATCTCGGTGAGTTTCTTTAAAAATGAATGCAGTGTTCTCTCTGGCTGCTGTGTATAGTTACATTAGTGGCGTTTAATTACGACTAAAAATGTACTGCATGCAGCCCCTGCATTAAAAAAACACACAGGTGTGTAAAGGCCTTATGTCTGCTTTCAATCATGCCATGTTTTAAATCAGTGCATCAAAACAAGATGGTGAGAGGATGGTTTGAGAAAACCTCGGCATGTTGTTTTCTTTTTTGTGCTGTTGTTGCAAGCGTTTCTCCCGAAGTACACACTGATGACAGAAATATTTGGGTCAGTGATCCAAAAAATGACTTCACTATAAAAGTGTGCACGTGCCAGGGAATTGTAAAGTGTGCGTGTTGGAGTGTGTGATGCGAGAAAACTGACAATCACTGGCAGCTGTTCCCTCAACAACAGGAGAAAAGCTGTCAAACACTCTTGATTAAGAGGAATAATTGCAGGGCTGGACTCTATAAAGTGCTTGCCTGGTGCTTCACAGAGCTGGTCTGTAACAGCAGTGCTGGGGACGAGTAAAAGCATTGTGACGACTCGTCCAATCTCCACAATATACAATAAATCAGAGCAAAACTCACACTGATCCCTGCTGCAGTGTCAGAGTCCTGTAGCCAATTCTGAAATGAACAAATCAAAGTTGAGATTGACATTCACGTGCACACTTAAAGCAAATTTCTCTCCTCAATTTTTTTATTTCATTTTATTTCTTTTTTTTTTTTAAGAAAATCTCAAATATTTTAGGAGAACTTTAATTCATGGACATCACCATTCTGGAAGTTGGCCATTTTTAAAATACAGGGGTGTGAAAAAGTGTTGGTCACCTTCTTGCTTTATTTATTTATTTATTTATTTGTTGCATATTTGTCATACTCATCAAACATATTTAAACCTGAATCTGAAGTAAACACAACATGCAAAATCTAAATCCACTGGCCCTGTGTAAAAAAGTGTTTGCCCCTTAGCAGCAACAACTGCAATCAAGGGTTTGGATAAGAATTGTTGTAAATCAGGTTTTTGACGATTCTGGTCAGGAATTTACCTTGGTCAAAGTCTTCATTTTGTTTTTCTTCAGCCATTCCATGGTGGATTTGTTTTAGATCATTCTCCTGCTGCAGGGCAATGATCCATGTGCAGCACGTCAGTTTAGCTTGAAGTAACAAACAGATGGCCGTCAATCGTCCTGCAGGTTTTCTTGGTAGAAAGCAGAACTCATGGTTCCACAGCAAATCTTCAAGGTCCGGAAGCAGCAACACAGCCAGAGACCATCACACTTGTTCTTTTTTTTTTTTTAAAATGCTATGTCACTTTAATGCTAGCTGGGATGTATATGTTGCAAAAAGTTAAACTTTGGTCTCATCCATCAGGAGTATTTGCAGAAAAGTCTTGGGAAGTTGTTTGTGGCAAAGCCTTTATGTGTTTTTTGCTCAGCAGTGGCTTTCACCTTGGAGCTCTGCCATGTAGGCAGTATTCTCATGGTGGTCATGAACACTGACCTTAAAGGCCTCTACACTTCGACAAAATTTTCATGCAAAGTTTCGTGCTCCGAGACGCCCTGATATTAAACCATGGGCACCAACTGGACATCACACGTCTTGTGTTTATGGCAGCTTTCTTTGGTCAAGGGCAGTCCATAAGGCCGTTTGAATGACACATCAAACAACCAATCCAATGGTGGGAGTGGGGGATGTTTGCAGTTGCATACCGATCAAAACACCTCTTTTTAACTCTTTAAGCAAAACTACTGGATGACTTAAAAGAACCCTGTGTGACATGAACCTTGCACTTTTTTTCTGAATCTAGCTATTGTTTTTAATAATGAATCATTTTCAGTACATACAATAGATTGTGTGTTTTCTTTATCATACGGCTGCACTTAGTTCCTGGAATGAAAATGAACATTTGCTTCTCCCAGAAATTTTCGGATCATTTGAATCAACAGATCACGACTTCACCATTCCTGTAGGGTTTTCTAATAACTCAACAGAGATGTAGACAGCATTCCATGGGTGTGACGTCAAAGGCTGAGACTAGGTCTTTTGTGAGCTCCTTGGTGAGCTGAGGCTCTTGGTTGTTTGGCTACACTGGTGAAGGAGTGTTCCATCTCATGTTTCTGAAATCTGTGGATAATGGCTTTCACTGTGGCTTCATAGAGTCCCAAAGCATTCGAAATAACTAATAACCTTTTCCTGACTGACAGATCGCCTATGACTTTCTATCTCACGCATTCTCTCGAGATGATATGAAGATTTAAGGATGTTTTGGTCTGCCGCACCTCACTGACAATCAGGCCTGGATGAGGTTAAAGAAAAGCCTTTTTTTCCACGCATGACTCTTGGATTTTTGTTCTTTCATTAAAAAAAGCAGTCATTTATAAAACTGCATGTTGTGTTTACTTTGTTTGATGGTATAAAAGATTATGCCAACAAATAGAAACTCAGTATGGGGATTTTTCATGTCACCCTATGTGTGCCGTGTCTTGTCGTGTGAATGAAAGTTAAAAACACCCCGGGGATTCCAAAAATGTTTTTTAATTTCCTTAAATTACTCAGAGGTTAGATGAGTGTTTGTAAGAATCTGAATATTATTCATCTCTATTCAACAAATGATGCCTCAGATGACACATCACAGTATCTGCTCTGCTCCTCAACGGAATCACCACTTTTTTTACTTACTGGCAAAATCATGTTCTTCTGCACTGTTTCTTTGTTCTGACATCATGAACTTCTTACAATGTTTTCTTTGGTATGATGTCCACATAAAAACTAATCTTGTAAATGATGTAAAAAATAAAATAAAAAAAGCAAATACAAATGTAAAAATCCAAGAAAACGAAAAGGGTAAATTGTAAATATCTTTGCTTCACAGAAACTGGGACATTTTTGAAGTGACAATAGATTTATACTGTACTTAACAAAATAGATGCTAAAAGAAAAAATGAGGACAATCTCTGTTGTAATGTATTTAAAACAACATATGCATACTGTATATTATGATATGTGTGCGCGTGTGTTTGTGTGTGTGTGTGCATGTATATTTACTGGCTGACATGGCTAGATAATGTATGTGCACACAATGTACGTTGTATACATTCTGGTGAAAAGAAAAGATCAAGCCGCTGCTGACATATGCTTGTAATTCGAACCCTGTTGTTGTATTTCAGTTACTTCTTTCTTTGCAAATGAGCTTCTATGTAGGCAGAAAACAACATTGTTGAACAACTGAAGTATCTTGGTGTCATCCCTTGTAAAAAAAAAAATAAAAATCCCTCATAGTAAAAAAAAATGGGAAGAAATAGAAATTGTACACTCTCACGTTTGATGTGATATATATATTTTTTTCTTGAACCATTAAATATTGTGTCTTTAGACATTCTGTTGTGCATCCTATCATTTCAGAACACTTTAATCTTATTTTTCTTTCATGGACTCGAAAGGCTTGATGTTTGAGAGCAGTGGACGGTTGAGAATACTAACAGGAAGAAAATAAAAAGCGGCACGGTTTTGTTATGCACCAGCTTCCATTAAGCAAAGCAAGCAATGTGCATACGAAACAGTCTGTTTTGAGACAAGTAAAGCAGAGGGAAGTCTTGATTAATACTACCTCTGTAGACAATGGCTCTTATGCAGCTGTTAGAAGCATTGATTCAGTAATGGGTGGACTTTAGGAATGCACCTGAGAGATTGTAGCTTGAAAGAGAAGAGGCCACCTAGGTGAGTTCAAGAATAATTTGTGAATCTAGGCATATACCCACCATTATGTACTCTGCAAATGTGCCAGGACTGCAGCTTTGGACCAGGCCCAAGACAGGAATGGGAGCAAGAAAAGGAGCCTTAAAAGTAAACGAATAAAGATTATCCAAGCAAAATGCTCTATACCTACTGCCCTGTAAGTTCCTCAACATTTTGCTGAACTGTCTAGTTACACTCTTTTTCTGCTGGCTTCACATTTTTGAGGCTTGAGGAGCACATATGTGTATAAGAGTGTGCTTTCATATAGGGATGAGCTCAATTATCCTTCATTTAACTTTTTAGCTGCAAAAACTGCAATGCAGATTGAAATGTTTCAGAAATTCATTCACATTTAAATTGACATGAAATAAATCATCATACACAAAACTTCACTTTTCAGACCTTTTATTAAGTTTAGTTTCAGACTGATTAACAGTTTCTTCAATAAATGAACTTGACTGATGAACACTTGTAAAACTTCACTGAAGGATAGAAACTGTGTTTTACTCTTAGATGACAGATCAAAAAGTGGCTGCTCAGGTGCAGACTCTGCAGGCGGAAACACTTTCACATTATAATACAGCGGTACCCCGAGATACGAATGCTTCGAGTTACGAAATCTTTAAGATTACGAAAGGTCTCGAGGGAAATTTTTTGCTTCGAGATGTGAAGAAAAATTAGAGATGCGAACATTTACCAGCTGTTCTGCTCTATTTTCCGCTTGTTGCTTGAAACCGTGTTGGTGTTAGTAATTCATGAAATATCTCTTTCATACGTGGAATAACTTTGATCCATGGTGCCATAATGTTTTCTGCATCCAGTCCACCTCCTCAGACACATCGCTTCACTCAAGGTAAGGTTTCACATTTGTGTACATATCACATATTTGGCTTGTGTTTTATTATCATTTATTACATATGTGTAGATTTAAGGATTGAAGAAACGTTACTTGATTTTTCTCTGGTTTTCCATTTTTTTTCATCTACTTATACTGTTGTTTCTGAGAGCCTTGCACGGATTAGGCGTTTTACATGTAAAACTTGCTTCAACATACGAAATGTTCATGATCCGAACGTCACCCTGGAACGGATTAAGTTCGTATCTCGGGGTACCATTGTATTAGAATTTTGACATTGGCTCACTGGTAAGGCCAATGACAATGTTGTAGATTGTAGTCTGGAAGAAAGTGTAGAGGTCTCCCTCATAAGTCAGGGTGAACACATAGTTTGAAAAGCACTCAAAGAGCTGGTTCCAGCACAAGGAATGAGGTGATGCACATTGAACCTTGTCACTCTTGTTCTTAACTCTTCCAGATGCTACAAGGTATGGCTGGTGACTATCCCGGTCCCCAGTAAAAGCTTCAATGCAGGCCCAGGAGTGAAAATTAGCAAACAACAACGTAAATTAAACAGAGCTATGAAGCTTATATCACAGTTTCAAACAATGCTTACATTTCAATGGAAAATAATCACTTGCAAAATAAATGCAAAATAGAACCTATTATACGTAGTCAAACAAGAAAACAAAACTATTACTAAATAACTAACAAAACACAATCTCTGAGACTTATTCAAAATATTCTATGAATTAGATTGATTCATATTATTATTATAACAAGATATCATCTCCAACAATGCTGAACACCATATACAAAGTCATTTGGATAACTGAATGTCCCATTTTCCCAGGAAAAGTAATTGCAAACACATGAATAACTTGAACTTGAGCTTATTGCTAACATTAGCTGTCGCAATTAATGTTACATAATCTCACATAAGCAGATAATATAATAAATGTTTAAGTTCTCTTCAACAAGAAAGTCACCGATAACATTATCGTATTGTAATTTACCTTCATATGTAATTGAACCGGTAAGTTCACCAGATTACGTTACCTCTCCCAGAAACAAATAGAATTTCAGACACCCAACCCAATCTTGTGCACCAAGCTTATAATGCAATCTCGAATGCAAAATATAATGCAGTTTAATAAAATAAAATATAAATTGACGCTTAATGACGAATACACTCCCGCTTCAATATGATTACTTCAGTAAACTAAGCGAGAATGTGAGGAAAACATTTAGTGAATAAAGTTAAAAATGTAGGGAAAAAAACTCACTTGCAAGTGCGATGTATTAATTCTTCTAATGTCCACCCTTGACCAGCAGATGATTGACAGTTCTTTCAGCCAGTCATGTCGAGTGTGTGTGTGTTTCATCACTGCATCCCGCCTCTGAGGATCTTTTGCCCATTTTCGATTACCAGGAAGTGGCACGCTTTCATGAATGCAATGGCTGGCGACGCCCACTCAGATCCTGATTTCCTCATCCATGTTATATACAGTCAATGTTATTCCCCCTTCAAACCATCAAAATTGACACATTTAAAAAAAAATAAACACTGTAGTGAACACTGTAGTACACAGTAACGACTTCTTAAGCACACAGTAACTACCCCATGATTACACAATAGATACCCCGTAATTACACAATAACTACCCCGTAATTACATAGTAATTACTTCGTAATCTGCGGGCTGTAATCTAAAGTGTTACCCCTTTGGGTTTATTAAGATCCCTACTGTGTTCACCGAAGGGAGAAAAACATTTCAAACTTTTTCTGTAATTTCAAAATTCACTTCAATCATATTTATATAATGTGCCCCTAATGTGGAATAAAAAAAAAACACTTTAGATTACACAACACACACATTCACACCTGAGGGGAATTTAAATTATTCAATTAACCTGCCACATGTTTTTGGAGGAAACCCACAGAAGCACGGGGAGAACATGCAAACTCCTATCAGGAAGGTCACTGGCGAGGCTCGAACCAGCAACCTTCTAACTGGAAGGCCACAGTGCTACCCACTGCGTCACCGTGCAGCCAAAATCTTTATGTATACAACCAAAAACACAACAATTCTAAATACAACAAAATATGCGGTGTTAATATAGAGGCTTAAATATTTATTATAAATGCTTTCATTAAACAGTTAATCTAGTAATTTCTATGAAGTAATCTAGAAGGCATCATGAAAGGTCATGTGGTCACCAGGCCATTCAGAGTGGCTATGTCTAAAGCTCTTCTCTCTGGAGGAACCCATCACACCCCCTTCTCCATGCTTCATGCTGCGGACAATAAATGCAGAGACCATCCTTTCAGCTTTTTCTGAAAGTAAATACATGGTGGGTGCATATAAAAAGCTCTCAAATATTCAAACCAAAGCACAGATCGGCACAGTTCTGTTTACTCTGTGTGTTTCATAACCCAAACAAATATTTTCTGCTTGTAATATCTACAGACGTTTTACCCTAAATTAATGATTTCTACAATCTTCTCTAAACAGTTGACTAAAAATTGTCTTTAAAAGAACTACGCTCTAAGAAAAAGGCTGCAGTCACTGTAAATGTAAATGAATGCTCCAAAACATAATAATTTGTGGTGTTTTTTTTTTCAAGGGCGAATCCTGGACATTAACTCGTTTGTAGAAAAGATTGAAGGCTGAAAACATTTTTACATTTTACAAGTTGATCCTGATTTATAAGAACATGAAAGTACACCGAAGGGGGAAACTTTACCCATGAGGACAAAAACTGAAAGCTGGAAATTTCTGCCACTTGTTGACAGATTTGGCTATATTTTTATTTTACCCAGCCGAGGCTGTCTGAAGGATTGTTTTGTCTCAATCAATTGTTTTGTCTGACCTTCTGCCCAGGGCTGTCAGCATCAGTATTGATGGCATCAGTGAGGTTGAGGTTGTGAGGTTGATAGCTGGTGAGGCACTGATGTCATCAGTCAACTTTAGAAAATGTGCACCCTGCAGAATTTAATGATGTCAAAATAAATAACCAATACATTTGGTTATTCATTTACCTAAATATTATGGAGCGATTGTGGAGGGGGAAGTGGGTGAATGGGGAGCGCGGAGCGAGCACGGAGCAGGTAAAAAGCTATGCCTGAATGGAGTACAGACAGAGTGATAACGAAAAAACTTGAGTGAGGAGGGCAAAAGCGTGACGCTCCACTCCATGCACATAGACTGTGTAGTTAATGGTTTTGCCTGATCACTCTGTCTCTTGCTTTGAGAAATACCTCTCTCTCTCACACAGTTCCTTAAATTTATACTTTAGGGCAGACTTCAGTTGTTTTTTTTTTTGTTGTTTTTTTCTTGTCGAATTCCTCAAAGTGATTAATTCACTTCTTCGGAAAACCAAAATACTAACTCTACATTTTCATATCCTGCACCTCACTATTGTTTTTCTCATCATTTCCCCCCAATTATTCTGTCTAGCGAGCTAAGCTAAATCCTCAAGTAAATCCCAAGAGTCGAGCAGATTTTACAGTTTTTCTCAGTTGTTTAACACATTTTCGTAAGCATGCGTCATATTCACAAAACTCTACACACAAATTCAAATTAACACGCACAATGGGCAAAGCCCCTCAAATCTTGTGTAAAATGAAACAATGGTATTTTTGTTTTCAAATGACACACAAACTATCAAATGATTAGACATTTTTGAGAATATTGTTTTTATACTCACAAATACATAGTAAATTTTATTTTATTTTTCCCACAAAACAATGTACACAGAGTACATGACGTTCCCAACCAACACAAAGTGTCCCTTACAGTACATACAAAACCACAGAAGAGTTTACGGTATACAGTTACGGTACAGTTAAAAAATAAATACAAAAAAAATATATATGGAGGGGATATAAACAACTTAAAAGTGTGCGCGGGCAGTGAACCAGTTACGAACCCCAGCAGGACTCTGGAAACTTATATTGTCTTGAGACACACTTTACAGTATTTTCACAGTCCTACAGAACATTATGAGAACAACTAAAAAGAAGCAGCATCTGGCTGTATTTCATTGATGTTGAAGACTGCAAAGCAGTTTATTATACATGTTAAGACTCTTCCCTTTATTTGGGTTAATAAAATAAGGTTGTTTGCTGTGGTTGTGTTCAATTAAAGTTTTAGTAAAATGTTAAATAATACTAATTGTGTATTTTTTAAATATAAATATCTGGAAATAAAAAATTTCTACACATTTGGTAAATTGGGCTAATTACACCTATAAAAATTGCAACAACTGTTTCTTATTGCAGTAATATGCAACATGTGAATTCTGAACAATCAATTGAAACAGAATACAACAAACTTCAAAACTTTTGTACTATTTCTGTAATAAAACAAAAACAATGTTCTTCAACAGTGATGCAAAAAATAAGGTTATGTTATTTACAGTGATTTCTCCACCATTTGTATTTGGTCTTTCCATCATTTACGTTTGTTGTCATTCACACGCAGTGATTTAGTATTGTTTGAAATTATTCAAATGAACTGTCACTAGGTGGAGGGCAAAGAACCACTCCAAGTGCAGAAAGTATAGTAGAAACCCTGGCTGAAACCTGATCAACCCGTTTATGTCAGATAGCAAATAACAGACATCGCTAGCTATTTATTGATCAGAAAAACTGTTATGCTAACTGTTAATGATGTTATCAATTGTTGTTCTGCAACAGGAAAATGACATCACAGACATCCTCTTTATTGTAGCATTACCTCTGTCGTTGTGGAATTTTTCCTCCTCTTCTTAACTTTTTTCATTTTTCAAATGTGAAAGTGAGTACATGTCAAATCATTGAACTGCTCCCTTGTGTAAATATCCAACCTGAAGTTAGAGGAGGGCGGGACTTCTCGTGTTTCACTCTAAGCGAGGTCAGAGCCGATCTCCCTCAGTCAGTGGTATGAGGAGGCGCCGTCAACTTTTGAACCTGTGCTTTGAGGACATTTCAGCTTTGCTGTCAAATACGACAAAGATGGAAAAATAATGGTAAACAATATCACCGGGTGCCAATTATGCAAAAGGCAACACATGAAACACGTCAATAACATTCCTGCAATCATTCAAACACGCTGGCTAGATTTGTACTTCTTTAGGTTGACTGTGTCCCAATTTTCAGTGGTGGTTAACCTCTTTAGAATATATATGAGGGACCATGAGAAAAGTTAATGTGGTAGGGGGGTATGTACAAGGGGGTATAGTTTAAGAGTCTCACATGCGGAGAGCACATCCACACTTTCCAAGCCTTGTTCCCCTTGCAGGGCCGTTTGATGGAATTCGGGGGCCCCAAGCAAAATGGACATGGAGGCCCCCCGCACGCACGCACTCAAAGGAACCATAGCATAGCCTTACAGTTTAAATTCACTCACACTTTATATAAATAAAAAATGTTTACAGTGCAAATACTGCTGGTGCACATAAAGTGCATAAAATTTGAACTTTTTATTTTTAATGTTTGTATTGTTTTAATTTCTTCTATGTAAAGCACTTTGTGTATGAAATGTGCTACATAAATACACTTTTTACTGTAAACAAACAATGAAATTATAATTAAAAGTTTACTAATTATTAGTGGTGCTGTGAGTCGACTTCCAATGCTTAAAAACATCCAAGCTAATGTTTGATGCACAGAATTTATTGTGTGGTTTTCCTAAATTGATTATAACAGTGGAATAGTTAGTATAGCATGCATATTCTTAACCAGTTGTTGTCTTGGGGCCAGCTCTGGGCCCCAAGCAATTGCTTGGTTTGCCTGCTATGTCGCGACGGGCCTGTCCCCATGCCAATTTTAGTAGATGTATGAGACCTGACTGGTTAGCACAGAGCTAATCAGCCCACTTTGTTTGTAGTGGCTAGAACTGAACCCTAGATGCCCCAAACTGCTTCAAGCACTGAATTGGAGAGGCAAGAGCTAACACTACCCTGCATCATACTGAACTCCTGAGTACACTTTATACTTTATACTATTTTTTGGTTCTAAAAATATTACCTTGTTTACTAAAACATACCTTACTTACCTGGCATCTTACATCCGGAAGCTTGTGATATCTGTTGGTGTGGAGTTGGTTAAAAGGAGGGTCTCAAATCTCAAACCACTTTGATGACTGACGAGGAATTTTAGAATGATTAAAACAGATGTTGTGCAATGAAATTGCTCCGTTGGTTCGTCCTTTAATGCTGCCCCATCGCGCCTCTGTTCTGACAGAAGCACGCATTGCAATTGCATTGGGATTTATTCGGTAAATGTGATAAAATGCGCTTAAAATACGTGGATGTAAACGCAGCTATTGATTGAGGATCTCTAGATGACTCATCTGTCTACCCAGAGGTCCAGCCTCCACGTCGTACCTATACAAACTCTACATAAAATCTCACTTTTAGTTTTTTCTGAACTTATTATTTTTCTCAGAAATTCCTATTTTAAGTCATGAAATCCATATAGATTTGTAATATGCAGGAACTGTTAAAAAGTAGCCCTGGGCTGAATTTTACAACAATGAATGTTTGAGTGAAAAAGACAAGAAAATGTATCGATAATAAAAACTATTTTTCATTGCAGGTTTTATCCTGTTAAAGTAAGAGTTTCCTTTGGGACGACAAACATTGTCCACATACAGGTCACACGTATATTAAGGTTGTGCTGTGTCTATTGCTGCGGTGACACACAGAATGCAGTGCTGAAGGTATGGTATATAAAAAGAGAACAATATAATATGTACTGCTGGCCCTAGAATTGACCCCAGAGGAAATGCACATGCACAGACTGCAAAAATGGACTAATAATTTCCCCGCCGACCTTCTGTTTAAATAAGAACAGCACAGTTCTTCTAAATCACATCCACTAGTGCTAATGGACCATTTTTCATTCGCTATTGGCGAGACCTGATATTGCTGTTAACTGTGTCTCACGCCTATTTCACACAGCTTCCATCGCGTGAGAGCATGCACACAAGGTACGTATTCACCGCAGCAATCTGTCCGCTGTGCAAAGATCGTTTACATCTGCTATTTTTAATGTGCTGTAAGCGTGATGGACAGCAAAAAAAAAAAAAAAATGTGTTATTCAGGCAAATGTGGTCAAATTAACAATAAATGTTGTTTTAAATATTTAGACATTAGTGTAAGCAAAGATATTTAAAAGCACCTCAAAATATTCCAGTCCCACATTCCATTACTTGAAAACAACTGTTTTTATGTTAATTTTGTGATAAAGAGTGAAAACACATATTATGTTGGTACAGGAACAGACAAATGGTCAATTTGACATACAAGTCCCTCTCAGAAAAATAGCATATTGTGATATCAATATTAATATCAAAACAATAAAAGGCTTGAACTACTTCATTCATTCATTTTCATACCCGCTTCTTCCCTTTCGGGGTCACGGGGGTCTGCCGGTGCCTGTCTCCAGCACACATTGGGCGAGAGGCAGGGGTACACCCTGGACAGGTTGCCAGTCCATCGCAGGGCAACATTCACTCACACACTCACACCCTAAGGGGAATTTAGATTATTCAATTAACCTAATCGCATGTTTTTGGGATTGTCGGGGAAACCGGAGTACCTGGAGGAAACCCACGCAAATTTAAGGTCACCGGTGGGCCTCGAACCGATAACCTTCTAACTGGAAGGCCACAGTGCTACCCACTGCGCCACCATGCAGCCTGAACTACTTCAGTTGTGTGTAAATGAATCTGAAATAAATGAAAGTCTAATGTTTATCAGTACATTACAGGAAATAATGAACTTTATCACAATAGGCTAATTTTTTTAGAAGGACCTGTATACCCTCCTGGGCAGCCATGGCCTCAGTGATTCCACTCGGGCTTCTGCATATGCGACTACTTCAGCACAAATTGCACTCTTCTATAGTCATGACAGGCTTCTAATGCTCAAACCGCTCATCTCCGGGTGCGTGCAACTGTATCGCAAATGCTTTGTCGAGGTTCTCTCTACCCCAGGCATTTGGCAACTCCATGCTCTGGCAAATATGGGTGAAGTTTGACGAGGCTCAGGTAGACAACTCCCATACCAGACAACTCCCATGGTTCCTCTGGGACAGACACCTTGGCACACTGCTGGCCTAGGAAGAAACAGCTGTACTCGTTTCCCCTTGTGAGTCTTCTGCCTTCTAGACCCTCTCTAGTGCCGCCTAGGGAACTCTCTGTCGCACAATGTAGGCTACAGATGTCCCCCTTTGAGTGCTTGAAAGGAGTAGAACTTGAGGTCTTCTATTGAGGACTGCACTCTGCTGTCTCTGGCCTTCCCTAAGAGGGTCGGGGAGCGCCAGGCACTGTCCGTCAATGAGTCCTTCCCGGAATTCAGGCCATGGTGACCAGACCCAGACCTAGATTCATCCCCAAAGACCCATCACTACCCTCCTCTGGCATCTTACTGAGCGGAGCAGTCAGCTCTGCCTGGAGTTTTGCCCGAGGGCCCAATACAAAGGTAGCCACAAGACTCAGTTCAGTCAATAAACTCAGTTCATGCAAGATAGAAGAGCACCATAAGCTAGCAACCAGGAGCTTGTGAGTCGGGGAGAGCCTCCTAGTTCCAAAAACACAGAATACAGAAGGAAAGAGCACTCACTGACATTAGTGGAACACAGATTTACGCACTCCACACATGGCAAGACTTTGGACTGAAAGAAGAGGTTGAATCAGGTAGGCAGCGATCACTCAAAGTTGGTTTGGTAACGGTCAGACAAAGAGTGAGAAGAGAGGGGAGTATAAAACGGGTGCACAACACCTAATCTCAAATCATGTGACAGCGGCTGAATGAGATGAAGGGAGCAGATGAGGGAGAGATGTGACAAAATGAAAAACTTGAACAGGACAGAAAATCACAAGCTCATCGGCCAAAGCTTTTGTACTTTTTACTTGGAACATTTTCAATGTTGATTTGCTTCCAAAACGCACAACTGAATGAAGTCCACAGCAACATGTTTAGAAAAGAGTTTTTACATTCAGTCACAAATTACTGTGACTTTATTTGAAGAAACAGCCCTGATGCCTTTTCCCACGGAACGTGAGAATAAAGCCAACCCGAGTTTCCTCTGCTGCTCAAGCTAAGCAGCTGAGCACAGAAGCTAAACGAGTTGCTAGATTTGATGTTAGAATGCACTGACATTACTACCGGGGATGTGTACAGAGAGTGCACCTCATCATGGACGTCTAGATGGGGTCATCACATCACTGCTGAAGATCTCAGGCTTGAAGCTTTTTTCCTTTTCCTCAAGTGGACAGAGCCGCACTGTGGCTTATGTCTCATTGCACGTTGACTGAGTGTTTAAATCTAGAAATAGATTTTAAATGAGAAACGAATGCAGGAGCACGGAGTGAGTATGAATTGTGGTGACATAGTAATAAAGTTACCATTGATTCACGGAGCACAGCATTTGTATTTTGTTCCAATCCAAAAGCTAAAGTGCAGTTTATTGAAGAGGGGCTGCGTTCTGTGGTTCTGAATAGGAGACTGATTAATGCAAGCTACTCACACCTTTTTGTTCATTCGATGTCGGCTTCAAGAACACTGTTAACTTTTCAAATATGTTTCTTAGGTGGAAACGCACTTGGTTTTCAAAGTACCATCTGCAGAGCCAACTGCTGGACATAGAAGGGGTGTCAAAGCACATGCTCATTATAAATTGTAATGAAACTGGCCATCAGGTACCTTGAGGCTGTTTAGTCTACAGCAGGATACTAATTACTATAAGATGACCTTTGCAATAATATCTGGTGAATTATTCATAATTGAAGAGATTGCTTGAGAGATATCCGCCTTGAACTTTGTATTGTTTCAACTGTTGAATGTTTGAGCACCCTGATTGCTTATTCAAGTACGTCTTCTATAGTATGTGCTTCTAGAAACTGAGCTAACAGTTTAAATATTTAGTAACCACACTGCTTTCAAATGTATTATGTCCTTTTTTTTAAATCTCAAATCTAACCAAATCTTAAATCCCCCAAAAGAGGAGTGTTTATTGACACACACCCCTTGAATTCACAGCAGTTAGACAAAGTATGATTCCAATTTTGAAGGTGTTCAATGGAAATGGTCTTTATCAGCTTCTGAGGTCTTTGATGGGCAATTCAAGGTTAGCATGCTTTACCATGCATTGGCGAGGGTGCTAATGGATGAGCTTTTCTCGAATTGCAAGTTGGAAACACATAGAGGGAGTTCTTTTGATCTAAGTGCAGTAGTGGTATGTATACAAGGGAAAGTAAACTGAGAAGAAAGCCAGCGAGGAAGTCCAGGAAGTGAATGATAGGGGCAACAACTTTGACAAAGGACACCGAGCTTCTGGGAGTTAGAGTTTTTATAGTTGGATTGGGAGACTGTGGACTGGAAAATGGGTTGATTGTTTGCATGTGGCTGTTATTATTTTCTTGTTTTATTATTTTCTAGTTTCAGGCTTATATTGAGTTATGATGTTATGTTGTTCCACATCCAGGAAAGTGGATGGTTGCTGGGTTAAAGATGAATTTGAAATGCGTAAAAACAATTTGTAGGTGATACAATTACACAGGGTTTAATTAACTGGACAGGGTTACCACTGAGTCAAAGCAGTCCTCACTTCTCGATTGGTTGTTCTCTCTTGTGTCCCCTGCTCTTTCACATCATCAATGGACTCGGTTGCTAGGCAAAATATGCAAAAAGTTCCTGATCAATCCAATCAGATCATTCCGCGTTTAACAATTTTTATTGTGTATAACAATTTTGTTATTGTTCACATTGAAACACATTGATTCTAGCCAATTCTGGAATTCACACAATAATGTAATTCACATTTTCACCCAGTGTTCTCAAGGAAATGAGTCATTAGTTTCACCTGTTAGCCTCCATGTTTTTACACTCACCTGTTAACTCCCGTATTAGTCCTGATAAACCCATGCATGCGTTCTCCTTGTTCACCATGCAGCAGCACAGAGAAGATCCAAAACACTTAGAGACAGGTTTGGAAAGGAGTAGCAGGTTACTAGAACAGGGGTAGACCTGGGCAGCAGAATCTTGAAAAGTTTTGGCTGAAGCAAACATTTCTGAGGACACACCAAAGGAAGCAGAGGTGGAACCATAAACACAAAGTGTGAACTTTACATCTGACTGTTTAGGAGGTGCAGGAAGGAGTATTAGGGGGTCGAGGGTGATCATCTGAAGTGGTGATTGATGGTTGATTGGGGATTGGCTGTGTCTCTGCAGGCTCTGTCACCTCCTGCAGCCTGACTTCCACTGTCACCTGTTAGCCCCCTAGCTCCTAAATCCTCCCTCATCCCTACAGCTTCAGGGGCTCATAGCAGTCACTTCTGTCCTCCCTTCTACCTGTAACTTAGGTTCATCTTAGGGACTGTCTAGCCTCTTATTTTTCTTCCGTTGTTTTTGCCAGTTTGCTTCTGTTGCATTAGCGCCACCAGCTGGATCAGTAGTTTGGATCCTGAATTGAATGAATGAAACATTCTTGTAGTGTTAATATTTTTCTTTAAGTGATTCTTTTATATTTATATTTATGTCTGATAAATTTGTAAGATTGCTGTAAAATCTACTTCCTTTCGCTGTAAGATCTTCATTTACTTTCTAGGGTTGTTTTTCCTTGTTTATAGTATTCACTCCCTCATTAATCCGGATTACACCATTTACAATGTTCCAATTTCAATGATGGTTCAGCTGTGGGTTCATTCTCGTAGTTATTCCCAGTATTTTTAAATAAAACAATTTTACAATTCAGATCAAGACACTTTCCTTAAAATCTTTTATCTTTGTCAACCCTGTAATAAAGTGTGTACACCTATCTAGCTGGATTTCTGACAATAAGTTTCATTAAGGGATAAAAAAAAAAAAAATCAGGTCGCACTAATTTAATCATTATACTCAATTCACATCAGCTCTTGCCCTGGTGCTGTAATAGTATTATGTTGTCCTGTCTCTTGTACTTCACACATGGGATTCAATTTCCCCCACCTTGCCATGGGCCAATTCATTTTCCCATAAGAAGTAAAAGAGCACACTGTGACCAGAAAAGAGCAAGAGCTCATCATGTTCATAGTGGTTTCAAGGAAGATGTGACTTCAGATGATAATATTTTATTTCCTTATTGTACCTTATATGGTTGGAACAATATTTCTATCAGACAGAACTCTTAAGTGATCTTTGGACTAGGGAAGACTTTCACATTCTTATTTCCTTGAAATAAGCCATAAAAGGTTGTAAAGCTTGTAAAGTACTGTTTGTATACTGTGGTATGCAACGTTTGGGCACGTCTGTACATTTTCATAAATTTCCTTCAGAAATCATTGCTTGTCTGCCAAACACATTTCTGTTGAATATAGAGTCAAGGGTCACTGAGAACACCAAACCAATTCTAAGTTTTAATAATTAATGCCAAAGGAATTGGAATCAACAAAATGACAAGAAAGCCTAAATTCAAGCACATGCCTAATTCTGTTTAAATATTTAAACTTTACACTTAAAGTCTTGAGAAAACGGATGTTTCAGATATTATTTTTGGTTTAAATTGTTAAAATAATTAAAACAACAAATATTACTTAAATATAACTGTATGTCTATATCAAATATTGTGTAGCACCTTTTCAATTGGGATTTAAAAAAAATTATAATAATAAAAAAAAAAAGAATGCTTCTGTAACCAAGTCAAATTATTCAATTTTAATTTACCGGTAGTTTATTGCATAAAACATAGATATTCTGCTTTTAGGATATTTGGGCATGCAAACATGCCCTTAAATCATCTAATAAGGCAATTTATAGCAAACTACTTTATATCCAGTTTATAGAAACTGACATTTTTACTTTTTTTTTTCAGAAAAAGTCTAATTGGAGTTTTATCTATTGTTTCTTCACTGATACACGTGAAGGGTTTTCTGAGTTAAACAGATCAAGTGTTTGATAACCAGAATTTGTTTAATTATTTAACAACTTTTCTCAATATGCAAAAAATGTTACAACAGGGGTTAAATATAAAAAAATTTAACCCCTGGATCTGGAATCCTCTCTGCATTCCCTGAGGCTCACCAACACAAGCTCTAAACATGGTACACATTTGAAGTTTACTCGCAGTTATCTTGTGGGATATAATTATTGAGTTTAAACAAGTCCTTATATGCATTAAAGATATTGGAAAAAAAATTCAGCTGAACTGAAAATGGAACAATTTATTTAGAGAGGAAACGATTCTTTTGGATCGATTCTGTTCGGATCCAAAAGAGGATGATTACGATTCTGTTCGGAGTAAACTGTTTGGATTTCTATTTCATTTTCAAGCCCTGCTGCTAACCTTCTCTAAGTTAGCATTAATCTATATGGAAGGAGCTCGGGCAAGGCCTATTACTAGGGTTTTCCCATCAGTCGTCCTACAATAAAACACATCGTAGAGTAGGACAGAAAGGGAATGTCTTGGTTTCTTGTGTAACCCCTTTGGATTTCCCTTTTCCATGTCCTTGAGGTCAGTGCTCTGAGGTGCCGAGAGGTAAATGCCCAGCTGATTGATGATCACCATTGTCCTACATAGGGCTGGGTATCGAGTTTGGTACTTTTTTAAGCACGACCGAATCGTCTCGATACTACTGAGTATCGAAAAAATCATATTCATTCGATACCGAATTTCGATACCTAAGGGTATAATCTTGTTAACGTCAGTGAGCTAGAAAACGTGTGGCATCCTTAACGGGCCCGGATCAAATCCTGGTGATTGGCTGCGGCGAAGCTGCCTTGAAAATCACATTTACGGCGGCTACCCCCACTCGCCCAGAGCTTGTGAGGTGAGGCTGTAATGTACTGTATTTTCTGCACTATAAGGTGCACTGCTTTATAAAGCGCACCTTCAATGAATGACAGATTTTAAAACTTTTTCCATATATATGGTGTACTGCATTATAAGGCGCTACAGTAAAGGCTGGGGTTACGTTATGCATCCACTAGAAGGTGCTGCGCTAAAGGGAATGTCAAAAAAACAGTCAGATAGGTCAGGCAAACTTTATTAACAATTAAAAAGCGCTGTTGCCTTTATTCGAATAGTGATTGTACTGACTCTTCTCCTTGCTGCTCTCTGTTCAACAACCCACTGTTCAACTTTGTCCTCTAACTGTGGCCATCTCACTTTATTCCCGCGGAAACTCTGTTTAGTCTTCTTTACTTGGCGCAGCGCATCCTCTTGCTTTCTCCACTTCCTCACCATTGATTCGTTAATGTTAAACTCTCCTGCTGCGGCTCTATTCCCGTGTTCTACTGCGTGACCGATCGCCTTGAGTTTTAACTCTGAGTTGTAACAATGTCTCTTGGTAGGAGCCATTTCAGGGTCTTTACACAAACACACAAATGTAAATGAGATGCCGTTTCATATATCCCAGCACTACTTCTTCTACGGAAGAAAATGGAGTGGGCGGGTGCTTACCCCAATTGCGACACCTGTTGTAGCTCAATATTGATCCAGATATAAGGCTCTCCGGGTTAAAAGGCGCATCATGGACTATTGAGTAAATTTAGGTCTTTAGGTTAAAAATACGGTACATTACACTTTAAAGCATAGCATAAATTTAACGCAAACTATGTTTAAGCAATCAAAAGTATGGCTACATTATGCCAAGATTGACGGCAACAGCGTACGATGCATTATTTGTAAGGTTACTGATGAAGATACCGGCGCGATGGCTGCTCTGACAGGTAAACAGACATTCAAAATCAGCTAACTTTTAGCGCTTCATGTTTGTGTACCGTTAAAGTTAAGTTTAAGTTTGTGCGGGGTCAATTTAATAATCGTGTTTTGGACTAACGTACGCTGTGTAACGTTATGTACGATTTCGATGGCTTTAAATACCTAGCTAAGTTGATACTAAAATGCTTTACAGCACATGTGTCAAACTCAAGGCCCGCGGGCCAGATGTGGCCTGCCATGTAATCTAATGTGGCTCGCGAGAGTTTAAAAGTTGTGAGTGTCTTAAAAAAAACTACATTTCCCACAATGCCTTTGGCTACGGTAGCCGCAACGATGTTTCCGCATCCATACTCACGAGTGACAACTGCAGAGCTGCAAATTCTCAAACATTGAACGTAAGACTCTCGCATTTAAGTGATTTCTCATGCTACACCTCCGATTTCTCACGCTAAAATAAATTTAAAGATGTGAAATGGGCGGAGCTAATAGTTTATCTGTGATCTGTTTCTGGAGCCTGATGATAAAAGATGATGATCGATAGATTCAGTCTGTGAGGGTTTTTTTTTTCACTAAACAAATTACAAAAATGCTATTTTTCTTTATTCACTTGGACAGTTTGATCCTTCATTAATGGAGTTATGTGGGTTTTCATAAGCTGACAAAAAACAAAAGGATTTATATTAGAACAACAAGCATACAATTGTTTCTATGTAACTGAATTGTCACTTGAATAAGTTATAAATAATGAGTTATTTAACATTAAGGAGTAGTTACATTTATTTTACATTACATTCGATTACATTGTTTTACATTTATAAGTTACATCTGGCCCTTTGAGGACAGCCATCATGCTAACGTGGCCCTCTGTGAAAATGAGTTTGGCACCCCTGCTTTAAGGTTAACAGCAAATGTTAACCCTGCACTTTGTTCATTTTGTGCTTTTGTTCCTTTGCTTATTGGTCTTAGAGATAAGCCAGCTGTGAAAAGTGTCACAAACATCACAAAAAATAAAACCAAAGTTTCTGTGCGATTATGTGTGACGTAATCTTGTTAAAA
Source organism: Danionella cerebrum (assembly GCA_007224835.1). NCBI lineage: Eukaryota > Metazoa > Chordata > Actinopteri > Cypriniformes > Danionidae > Danionella > Danionella cerebrum. The sequence goes on along the minus strand of SRMA01027304.1, from coordinate 106,208 downwards.
TCTATATCTTAAAATAAAAGTATTGAAAAAAGGTATCGTTGGGAACCGGCATCGAATTCAGGGTATCGGTATCGAACATTTTTGAACGATACCCAGCCCTAGTCCTACACCTGGACAATGATACATCCATCATAGGCCTTTTAAAATGGTGGCTTCACTCACGCTCCCAGGTATCGTTCCCATCAGTCTTCCGACAGTAAAATACTTTCTCCCTACTTCAGGGGAGGGGGGTTACACAAGTAAACAAGACGTTTCTAAGCACAATATTTATCTAATAGTATCATCTGTACCAATATCGCATAGTTTTACATTTCAGATAGCATTTCACATAGCTTTTTCTAACCCTTTCTGTTGTTAATTAATAAAACTGATTAGAACAGTTGGAGTAAAAGTTTTGCAGTGTCATCAATTAATGATTGGAGATATAAAGGCTAGAAAGGCTTATCTTTAGAAGCTGGATAAAACAGTGAAATATTTTTTTAAAAATGTTTCCAATCAAATCTTAATAGATTTTATGCCGTCAACAAAATGAATAATTGATTTATTTCTGTTCATTACTCAATACTTGGTTTTGTTGCTTTAATCTACCCACAGTTTCTGAACCAAAGCAGACAAAACCCCTTTATGATAAAAGACTCTTTTAGACCCAGACTAGTCACAAAAATGGATCAATGAGAATTAACTCTTATCCTCTCCACTCAGTGAAACTGAGTTTTGGGTCAGGTCAGGTGATTATGTGAGGATAATGCCCACAAAATGTACACTACAAATAATGCCCTTCTTAAAATGTGAAAAAATGACTTGTTTAACATGGGTAAAATAAAATATGTCAATAAAGGAAACAAATTGTCAAGTCGAAACTAAACACATATGAAGAATCTCTCAAAAATGCTTTAGTGGGCCTTTTCAGAGCAAGTCTTGTCAAAAGAAATAACAGTGACAAACTGTTTTAAAACTACTATGTTGTTTTATATAAGTTGTAATAAACTAAACACATTCACTCTGATTGGACAACAATTTCTGGGCAGGAGTTTGCTGTTCAGAGGACCAGAGAGCTAAAGAAGCGGAGAGAGGGCAAGGATAAATTAGTCTCCGTCAGTTACCGGGACTTGGTTGTACCCACTGGTGAGGTATAAGGTTGAAAATCATTGGGTGCCGCCAGTGAGTCCAATGTCTCTTCAACCCATGGCTACGGGAACACATCTTTACCAGTTTTGGCATTCAGTTGCTAATGATCAACACCCATTCAAAGAGCCCATGCAACGGCCGCACATCCCTGCGTTCTGCTGATGATGGTATGGGAGAGAAGAGTGGCGCATGTCTGGCAGTTTACCACTGGCAATCCCTTTAATAACTTTCACTAAGGTAAACGCTACAACCCAGCAGGCATCCTACCATAGGTGGCTTTAAGGGTACGACTGGCTCGGTGAAAGGACCACACCCAGATGCCACCACGATCACAATCGACTCCCCAGGGACATACTTTGTGACCCTGCAGTCGAACCTCTCTTGCTAGAGGTAGTGCTTGATACCAGTGTGGCAGTGCATGCACACATCAGTTGATGCTGCAGAAACAGCAGGTAGCTCATACAGAGCAGGACCAAAGTGATTCAATATTTCTCGATAGCACCAATTCACCATTTCTCACTAATACAGTCTGTTATCAACTTTATATCCATTATCAACAATTCGAAAAATGCTCTTTCAACAAGTGATCCAGCAAGTAGGGCAGCTCCCAACACGCGTTGAGTGTAGTCTGCAATGGGGACACATTATCTTATCTGCTCACATGGAAAAATATTAAAGAAATGTTAATAGCTATGCATTACTAATAAATTACTATTATATGCATATATCTATGTATACTTTATTTGATGTATTTGAAAATTGTAGAGTTATAATAATACGAGGCTGAACTTTGAACAGGATCTTTATTTGTGTGTACTGGAATGAAATTGAAAATTTCACAATGCTCTCATGGCAGCACGGTGGTGCAGTGGGTAGCACTGTGGCCTTCGAGTTAGAAGGTTGTCGGTTTGAGGCTCGCCGGTGACCTTCCTGGAAGGAGTTTGCATGTTCTCCCCATGTTTGTCTGGGTTTCCTCCAGGTGCTCCGGTTTCCCCCACAATCCCCAAAACATGCAGTTAGGTTAATTGAATATCCCCCTTAGGTGTGAATGTGTGAGTGAATGTTGCCCTGTGATGGACTGACGATGGACTCGCCCAATGTGTGCTGGATATAGGCAGCGCAGACCCCCATGACTCTGAAAGGGAATAAGCGGGTTTGAAAATGAATGAGAATCATCACTTTCTCTTTCATCACATTATAATGTAAACGTTTTGTTTTATACTCAGTCTGTTCATACCTGTTCATGTATAATTGACCAGCAAAAAAAGCATTATTGACCAGCAAAAATGAAAATGATGAATGCTACAACACAAAGAAAGTGCACATAATGTTTTATTAACCCTTTTATTGTTGAAAAATGCATTTTCAGAAGACGGGAACCAATGTAGTTTGGTAGTAATGTAGTTAATGTAGTAATTTTTTGTTTTCCAAGAAAATTCACTCTTTTATTTACCAAATGAGTTCTATAATAAATCGAAATATAGTCAAGACATTGACAGGTTAGAAATAACATTTATTTAAAATAATTATAACTTTTTTCGTTCAAACTTTGCTTTCACCAAATGGAATCCTCCATTTGCAGCAATCACAGCATTGCAGACCTTTGGCGTCTTGCTGTTATTTTTTTAGGTAATCTCGAAAAAAAAAAACCCATGCTTCTAGAAGCTCCTCCCACAAGTTGGAAAGGGTGGATGATCACTTCTTGCTTACCATACAGTCAAGCTGCTCCCACAACAGCTCAATGGGGTTTTGATCTGGTGACTGTTCTGGCAGATAGAAGACCAGCTGCTGCTTTTTCTCTAAATAGTTACTGCACAGTTTGGAGGTGTGCTTTGGGTCATTATTCTGTTGTAGGATGAATTTGGCTTCAATCAAGTGCTGTCTGCAGGGTATGGCATGCCTTTGCCAAATTCCAAAGCAACAGCAGAGCATCACGTTACCCCCATCTTGCTTGACAGATGGCATCATGCAGCATTTCAGCATCTTTTAATTGTTCTGAATCTCAAGAATATTCTTCTGTGTGACCCAAACACCTCAAACTTCGATTCGTCCATCACTTTTTCCAATCATCGTCTGTGTTCTTTTGCAGTAATAATCTTTTTCTTTCATTGGCCAGTCTCAGATAAGGCTTTTTCTTTGCCACCCTGAAGGCCAGCATCCCGTAGTCGCCTCTTCACTGTAGATGTTCAAATTGTAATTTTGTGGGTACTATTTAATGAAGCTGCAAGTTGAGGAGCTGTGGTGTCTATTTCTCAAGCAAGTGACTCTACGGTACTCATCTTCTTGCCTGGTTGTGCAGAGGGGGCTCCCACTTCTTTTTTCCTCTGGTAAGAGGATGTTTGTGCTGTTCTCTGAAGGGAGTAGTACACACCGTTGTTGGAAATCTTCAGTTTCTTTAAAGTTTCTCACATGGAATAGCCTTCATTTTTAAGTGCAAGAATAGACTGTTGAGTTTCACATGAAAGTTCTTAGACCACTGAAGTGATAGTTGCTGGACACAGGCCTCTATACACCTACACATCAACACTGTATAGAGTATATTTTTCATTAGTTTATCTTTATTGAAAAAGAAAAGTAAAAAAAAAAGTAACCCCAAACATTTAAACGGTAGTGCATATGTGTCAATGTGTCAAACAACTGTTTTAGGGTGTTACGATCCTTTAAAGTCTGATGCGCACACACACTGATCCTCTGCTCCTTTCAGCGAGACACAGGTAAACAAAAGTTTGAAAGCAGTGTGTAATTCGAGTACAGGAATAAATCATGCTTCTCTCTATCCATGTAATGTATCAGAAACCCGTTAGCCAACTCTCATCAGAGTATGCAGCCTGAGGAATGAAAAAAATGTGGCATTATGCTTTATTCTATTCTAAACTTAGTCTTCTGAATTATTTTTGAAAAGGTTTAACAAGTCGTGAATCAACCATGACCCTTCTGCTATAAATGCTTGTAATGTAAATCAGCACGCTCATTCTTATAATCGTATTATAGTTGTAATGCTCCTTCGGTATCTGGTTATAATGGACTTTGTGACCTTCAAAAGGAGTTTCAAAACATTTTCGTGCCAGCCCTGGACTAATTTATTTGGCAGGGGAGTCAAGAAAAAAGGTAGTGAGTTGTGATATTGCAGCTCTCTCACCGTGGCCCTTAAGGAGGGTGACCGTCTTATATAACCTTTCTGAAGCATATAACTTGGCGCTCGGGCCTGTGGCTTGTTGCCATGGCACTATTTAGACGAAGCTCCCCTTGAATGATGGACCCATTGCATGCTGCTGAGAAAAAGGCATCGAGTAGGATGATTCATCTTGTAAGCGCCGAGAAAAGAGAATGCTTCTTACTGCAGTGAGCGCTTTCCTGCTCCGGAGAAGAAAATGTGTTGACAAAGAATGACTTCTCAGTGTATGCATGGTACAGTTTGACGTCTAACCAGAACCAAAAATTGAATTAAAGAATGCACTGGCTGGATCGAAGAGTAGGTTGCAGAGGGAGTTTAATTGCTTTTTTTATGTATCTAAAACGTTGCATTTTTCAATCTCTATGGAAAAAGGTAAGTAAAAGGAAGACAGGGGCATTAGATTCATACCACAACAGCCAGGGACAAAGGCAATGATATAGGCTTAAAGAGGTATGCATTTATTCTATTATGAGATGCACAGTAGATATTATTGGAGAGTGAAAACTTTGGCTATTCATGACCAATTGTGCCCTCCATGGCTTATGGTAGCATCAGAAAAGAAACTGCATTGTTTAATTTTCATGACTGACTAAACATGGCTTTGCTTACAGCCTTTTTTGGGCAGCAGTTCTTCCTGAATTCTGTCTGGCTCCGGAACACATCCAGATGGAGTGTGAACTGTCACTGCTTGAGGAAAATCAACATGAGAGTCAGCAGTATGTGCTCTATTTCAATTGTTGTGCAGTAGAATCCCTTCTCAGAGTTGACTCTGTTGCTGTGGTGCTTATGTGTTGTTGGTGAAGGGTTTTGTTAGCTGTTGTAAAGTGTTGATAGTCAAACTGCATCAACATTTTGAACATTCTTGAACCCTTCTGAAAGATTGTTCTCGCGGGCAGTGGAGCTTTTGCCTTTACCCAGTGGAGTTTTACCGCATCAACAACTCCAAGTGCATAAATGTAAAATGACAGTGCATGTAACTTTATAAAAATATAGCAAAGCAGTGCAGCAATAATACTGAAATGTGATACTTTGATTCTCTTTCTCTGGTTTGTCAGGAGTTCTGTGAACCTACAAGAGAATCAGCCAGCAATCAAGATCCCCTCTATGAGTTCACCTGCACAAAACCACCCCAAGAAAACCACTGACCATTTCAAAACCTAAACCACATGCAGCAGACCAACTGCTGTCCCATGGGTCATCTCTAGTCCTCTGTGACCCAGGTGTGATGTGAGCTCTGCCACAGACCAGGCCCTAAAAACAGCCAGGAGCTACCTGATGGGCCCCAGAGTCAGACCCACCCCACCCCCACGGAGACCAAGGAGAGAAACGCCCCGGGCCTGATGCCCCTCACAGATGTTTGGATACCGATTGAGGGAGCCCGAACCAAAAGTTTTCGCTGCAGTAAAAGTCACGGGGAGATGATGTCATGCTGTGATTCACGGGTAATATAGTAGTAATATTGTGTGGTCTGCAGGAATTATATGAGGAGTAATTTTTTCAAGCTTTTTAGCGATAGCTTTGCAGATTATTTTAAGTCTACATTTATAAGATTGATATATGAGATTGATCTATAACTTGACGGCAGTGTGGGGTCCTTCCCTGGTTTCAGGAGTAAACTTTTCCTTTAGACTTAATTTTATCCACCATTCTGCTGAAGCTAGGTTCTAGCACTTGCCAAACCTCTCTGTGGAACTCAGCTGGATAACCATCTGGCCCTGGTGCTTTTTTATTTAGCATTTGCAGTAGAGCCTTGTGAAGCTCAGTAGAAGATATTGGTGATTCTAAATGTTCTATTTGTTCATTAGATCTTCTTCTTCTCCTTTCGGCTGTACCCAGTTTAGGGGTCGCCACAGCGAATCATCCGTTTCCACCTAAATCTGTCCTTAGTATCCTCTACTCTTGCACCAACTACCTTCATGTCCTCTTTCAGTACATCCATATATCTCGTCTTTGGCCTTCCTCTTGACCTCTTTCCTGGCATCTCCATCTCCAACATCCTTCTACCAATATAACCACTATCCCTCCTCTGCACATGTCCAAACCATCTCAATCTGGCCTCTCTGACTTTGTCTCCAAAACAACCAACCTGAGCTGTCCCTCTGATGTGCTCGTTCCTAATCTTGTCCATTCTCGTCACTCCTAAACTGAACCTCAACATCCTCATCTCTGCTACTTCCATCTCTGCCTCTTGTCTCTTCCTCACTGCTACAGTCTCTAACCCATACATCATAGCTGCTCTCACTACTGTTCTGTACACCTTTCCTTTGATTCTTGCTGACACTCTTCTGTCACACAACACCCCTGACACTTTCTCCACCCACTCCAACCTGCCTGCACTCGTCTCTTCACCTCTTTTCCACACTCCCCGTCACACTGGACTGTTGACCCCAAATACTTAAACTCCTGCACCTTCTTGACCTCACCCCCCTGTAACCTCACTGTTCTATTTCCCTCTCTCTCGTTCAAACTCATGTATTCTGTCTTACTGCGACTGACTTTCATTCCTCTTCTTTCTAGAGCTGACCTCCAACTTTCCAGGTTTTCCTCCACCTGCTCTCTGCTCTCACTACAAATCACAATGTCATCTGCAAACATCATTGTCCACGGAGATTCCTGTCTGACCTCATCTGTCAACCTGTCCATCACCATAGCAAACAAGAAGGGACTCAAAGCTGATCCTTGATGTAGCCCCACCTCCACCTTGAACTCCTTTGTCTGACCTACAGCACATCTCACTGCTGTCTTACTTCTCTCATACATATCCTGAACTACTCTGACGTACTTCTCTGCCACTCCTGACATCCTCATACAGGACCAAAGCTCCTCTCTCAGCACCCTGTCATACGCTTTTTCTAAATCCACAAAGACGCAGTGCAGCTCCTTCTGACCATCTCTGTACTTCTCCATTAACAAAAAAAAAAAAAAAATTGCATCAGTAGTGCTCTTCCTGGGCATGAAGCCATACTGCTGCTCACAAATATCCACTTCTCTGCTTACCCTAGCTTCCACTACTCTTTCCCAAAGTTTCATTGTGTGGCTCATCAACTTTATGCCTCTGTAGTTGTTACAACTCTGCACATCACCCTTGTTCTTAAAGATTGGCACTAGGACACTTCTCCTCCATTCCTCAGGCATCTTCTCACTCTCTAAAATCCTGTTGAATAACCTAGAAAGGAACTCCACTGCTGTCTCTCCTAGACACTTCCACTCCTCCACAGGTATGTCATCTGGACCAACAGCCTTTCCACTCTTCATTCTCCCCAGAGCCTTCCTCACCTCATCCTTTCTAATCTTATCAACTTCCTGCTCTACAATATTCACCTCTTCCTCCCTTCTTTCCCTCTCATTTTCCTCATTCATCAACTCCTCAAAATACTCCTTCCATCTTCTCAGCACACTCTCCTCACTTGTTAGCACCTTTCCATCTCTATCTTTAATCACCCTTATCTGTTGCACATCCTTCCCATCTCTGTCTCTCTGTCTCGCTAATCTATACAATTCCTTCTCGCCTTCCCTCGTGTCTAACCTGGCATACAACTCATCATATGCTTTCTGTTTGGCCTTTGCCACCTCCCTCTTCACTCTGCGCTGCGATTCCTTGTAGTCCTGTCTACTTTCTTCAGTCCTTTCGATGTCCCACTTCTTTTTAGCTAGCCTCTTCTTCTGGATGATATCTTGTACTTCCTCATTCCACCACCATGTTTCCTTATCTTCTTTCCTCCTTCCAGCTGACACACCTAGCACCTTCCTACCTGTCTCCCTGATCACTTCTGCTGCAGTTTCCCAGTCATCTGGAAGCTCTTCCTGGCCACCCAAAGCCTGTCTCAGCTTCTGTCTGAATTCCTCACAATCTTCTTCCTTTTTCAACTTCCACCACTTGGTCTTCTTTTCAATCTTTCTCCCCTTCTTCTTCCTGACCACCAGATGTTCTAAGAAAGATAAGAAAGTATACTTTAGCGTTTCCAAAGAGGACAAAGCTGCAGATCTAGGAATCTTTTAGTCCTGGTGATGCTTCCTCATGCTTCAAGATTTGTTAAGTTGACTTGCGAGGTGTACTTTCAGAAAAGCCTTTGAAATGTTGAAGAAATCCTCGTAAGACGCAGAGATGAGAGAGTAGTGTTCCTTCAGTGATTGAGTCATGGCTGAATGTGTCAGAGGAGTCTATTATTGAATCAAACATGAAAGGAATCTCTTTATGATCCATCTGATTGAACAAAGATAATTCAATGCATTTTAAATGCAACTGATGGAAACTGGGGTTAGGATGAACTACTAAAACAGTAACCTACTAACTAAAAAAAAAAAAAGATGTGTCTCAGTCGGACACATTTCGAATAAAAAAAAAAAATCATCGGAAAGCATCTCAATTAGACATGAAAGTTACCATCTCCATTTATGATTAATAAAAATAAATACTTTCTTCTGAAGTCAAGAAAGTATGAATAAATAAATTTTGCGATACAATCTGTCAGAGTTTATTATTGTTTTGCAATGATTTGAAGAGCATTTGAAATGAATCTCTGCTCAGGCTGATGTCATTTCTAACGCATGTCAGCAGCATGCTTTGCAGATCGCTAACACACAATCAAGATTCCCAGCATGGAGTCTGGTTTTGGTGGTCCCTGAACCTTCAGCAATACACAGATTGGTTCCAGCTCAACGGATCCTCCACATTATTTAATATATTTCAGTCTATTACCACTGCTTGCAATGACACCTCATTCGTTTCCACCAAAATATAAGAGGTCATTCAATAACTGACACCTCCCTTCCTTGCCATAGTCACATTTCTGTTATTGTTTTGGCATCTGTCACCGCTGTGAAGCACAAATTCAAAGATATATCTGCTGACAGAGATTTCCCTCATGTGAGTCACAGTAAATGCATTTCTCTCCGATGCTAGACAGATCCGTCGAAGGCTATTGATCACGGGACGAAACAAGCCAGCCACCGGATGACAGAAAAGCCAGGAGTTAAAACTGTTTAATGTTGTGCTACTTGAAGAGGTGTCTTCTGGAGGGTGACTTGTGTTTAATTGGGACAGTGAAGCGCAGATGCATGCATTGTTTTCTTTAGTGTTAGCACTGAGCGTGTCACGGAGAAGATGAGCGGACAGTTGTCAAAAATGGAAAAGAAATACAGTTGTGTGGCAGATGTTTCCACTGAGATTATTTATACACATATAGATTATATACTAGGGGTGTAACGGTTCACAGTATGTATTGAACCGTTTCGGTACGGCCTGTTCGGTTCGGTACACTTGCGTACCATTTCGGTATTTGGTATTTTTATTAAATGAAATAAATGTATTATTAGCGCGATATTAAGCGCAGCGCAACAATGTTCCTAGGCAAGTTTCCGCATGGACGCTATTGAGTGACGCACAGTAGAGCTTCACGCCACGAGTAAGAAAATGGCATCATGGCAACAGCGAAAGAGAAGCCAGAGCTTTAAGACCCTCTCACCTCGCTACGGTCTCCTGTTTGGGAACACTTTGGCTTCTCTGTTAAAATACATAACGGGGATAGACGAGTGGATAAATTTAAAGTTGTATGCCGACATTGTTCCACGGAGATCGGGCAGGCAACACATCTAACATTTTCTACTGCTGGAGATATTGTCACTGCAACCAGATCTGTGCTCTCTTCAGAAAATGTGGATAGGTTAATCTTTTTATCCTAAAACTTAAAAAGTTAGTTTTGAGTGCAATTTATTTAAAATATCATCAATATTATTTATTTTATGCAAGAATTCTATTGTGTATTGGCAGCTTTTCAAAATAAAGATTATGTAAGTTCTTATTGTTTTGTACCGAACCGAATGAACCGAACCGAGCTCTCCAAGACACTGTACCAAACCGAATACGATTTTACCATTACACCCCGATTAAATACACATTTTAGCCATGTGCATGGGGTCTATGGCAGGGGTCCCCAAATATCCCCCCCCCCCCCCCATTGAAGTCAAATAACAATCTTCTCCATCAAAGACTTTTCAAATACAGACATTAAAAGCAACACATAGCAAAACTCTTTTTTTTTTAACTCCTTAATCATTGAATATTAATCAAAGAAAAGAAACTCTGGTTGCTTGGTTTATTTGAGGCCTAAAAAAATGCTGATCGTGGAGAATAATCTAGCAAGTTTTTTAAGAACAGTACAACCGTTTCAGGGTTTTTGAAGCTAGGCTTTATATCGTCTGTGATAACGACCCGCTAAGTCATCAACATCCAAACGGTGTTTGTTAATAATCACAAATTTCTGATGGTAAAAATACTGAATGTAATAAGTCCTGCATTTCTCTCTGTGAGCAGTGGTAACAGAGTGAAGTTATTAATCAGAATCGATTGGGTCTTGTGCTATTGAGCACAGAAATGGAAATCTGGGAATCTGCAGCAGCTTTACTGGACTCTGCTGTGCTCTGGCCACCAGATGACCTGTCAAATCTACAACTTTTGACTGTTTTTTTTTTTTTTTTTTAGATTAAAGACTTTGAAGGTTCTGGAGGCAGTGAAGCAGGTCCCGGTCCTGACCTGCGAGGTTAAATGAAGCACTGCATATATGGTCATGGAGGAAACGAGCGCAGAGCACACACAGACTGCGCTTGCATAACTCAATGCAGAAAAAAAAAGCTCTCACAGTCTGTGATGAGCATTAAACTGCCGTCTGTAAACATAATGTGCCACGTCTGGCAGTGTACAGTACAGCCCATGTGAGGGGGCCAGTCAGAACCCCTTGGGGGCCAGATCTGGCCTGCAGGCCGCCATTAGGTGATCACTAGTCTAGGGGGTATGCATGAGTTTCTTGCCACAGTTCAAAAAACATTCTCCGGTTGAATTTAAGACTTCAAAGTGAATTCCTGAGACCATTGATCTGTCCGGTGTGCCTGAAGTCTATCGACCAGCTACCCGGTTGTTTTGCTACAGTCCTGTACTCCATTTCCCAACTTTTTCTCTTTTTACAGATTAATAGTTTCACTCTTTCTCTCTTGTTCTCAAAGCTGTTTCATTCTGCTCAGACTGTTTGCTTTTTGAGGCAATGTGTGGAACCTTGCTCTGATGTTTCTTGCTCTTGTGCCTTCCACCCAACTGTTTCTTTTTACTCTCTATAGTTTGAAGTTCCTTGTTTTTTCTCTGTTGTTGTAGCTTTGTGTCTTTATAAAAGATTTGTTGTTTGTTAACAGTTTTTGAATTTAGAAAAATATTTTAATATATTTACATTTTGCCTAGTCACCTAAAGAGATATTTTCTCCCTCACCCACATCCATTCACCCATTTGAGAACGCCTGAGTCTTAAATAGTTTCCAAGACAAGGTCTCTGCGTTTTGTTTTCATGTTTGTTTGCAGCTTCTGTTTTGCTGAGGTGACCATCTAATTCATTTCAATTCAAACACACAATTTCTGATCTAATTTCAAATTAAATGGATATATATATATATATATATATATATATATATATATATATATATATATATATATATATATATATATATATAAAATATATATGTATATAAAAATATATATATGCTGGTGTATTTCCAGCACAGATGGGGCAAGAGCCACACCCTGGAGAGGTCGCCAGTCCATTGCAGATACATGCATACATGTGAACATATACATATATAGCAAGAGGCTTTTTTATATAAAGATAAACATACATATTCATTAATCTTTTCTTTTACTTCTACCCTGTTAAAAACAACAAGAAAAAAACGAAAACTCCAAATACATGCTGTTTCTTGATTAACACAGAAATTGTACGGAACGTAACTGTCTTAAATGTAAAAAAAAAAAAACATTAACTGTTTCATGTTGCAAACATTCAAAATAACTATAACGTATTTGATCAAATAATAGAAGCGCTATAGATCTGCAAAGCATTGTGGGTCTTTTTGTCATAAAACTGTGTTGTTCTGTGTGTTATTTTTGTATAAAGAGTTACGATTTTAATCTTGTATTTTCTGTGTTCTCATTGAACTGTACTTTTGTAGGGCTGCAACAACTAATCGAGAAAAATCTGTGATTATCGATAATGGAATGGGGGTTTGTGATGTGTCATTCAAGAACGATTCGTTCTTTTTAAACGAATCTTTAATGTGACTCCGTAGGAAAGAGTCGTGTTGGAGAGGGATTCGTTCATTGGCGCATGCGCAACATTCTTGTGGTTTTCCGAGCATAACCCTTTCAATATTAATGACAAAAGACCGAGTAAAATTTGTAAATTTTATTTACACAAGTTTATGAGCCTTTCTTCATGTACTAAAATCATTTTTAAGAAATTCTGATTATTTGCTCTGCCTATTTTTTATGGGGATTTATTTAGCAAAATTCCATTTTAGTTATAGTTTTTTTTTTCTCAACAGACATATATATTAAGTTTTATTTACATTTTTTCATGCAAATCTGAGTAATCCTGTATTTTTTTTATGGAGTTTGCTCTGACCCTCCATATCTCCATAGCCTTGTCCAGTAACCAATAAGGTTAAGCGCTCATTCCCGCTCGTCTTCATGCAGAGCTAACAAACAGACCGGGAAGGGAAATAAGCTGCCTTTGAATAACAACAGGAACCGATAATTAAGCACAAAAAAAGCCCAAGTTGATCTGAGATTTGCACAGAACGGCTGCAGCAGAAGTATGACAATGGGCAGGAGAATGAAAACGAAGCATTGTTTTGAGAAAGAAAACAAAAGCTCATTAAAAAAGTTGTTTTCCAATACAGTGTGGATTCTATTAGTTGTAAAGTGTACAGTGCTAGTTTAGATATGTCACGATCTCGAGGGTGGTTAGTAATTTGGACCCAAAAGCACTTAACTGAATTTAAATGTCTTTAATATTGATTGGCAAAGGAACAAAAAAAAAAACACAAAATACTGCCTTCGGTACGCAGATTAAGTCACAAAGGAAATCCAACTGAAAAGTCTTCTAGTCCAAACTGGAACAGAATATAATCCACTGAAGAGTTGAAAAAGGCTAGGAACTTCCAGTCCAAGGAACGAAAAAAGACAATAATGCTGGTAATCCTGAGGGAACAAGAACGGAAGAGATTGTCCAACCAAACAAAGAAAACCTCTCATACAGAGTGAGATGAACTAGTGAGGAACACAAGAAAACATGGGTTTAAATAGTAAAAATAAACAAGCATCAGGTGGAAACAATAATCACAAGGGAACATATGGGGGAGGGGAGATAGGAGACCAATCAAGGAGAAACGCACAAAATCACAGAAATATCAGTAGGAATGTGACAAGATAGCTCCAACATTGAGTCCAAGCTTTGAAAAATTCAATAGAATTTTTTTAAGATTATTTTTTGGGCATTTTGAACAGACAGGAATGTTTGTGAAGTGAATCCGAAGTTCCTATATCTATTTTCCTTTCCTCTTAGGACAGTGTGCCTAATGTTAAGCTAAATAAAGCCATATTTTCTCTTGCATCTTCTTAAACTTTGCTTCCAGAGTCTTCTTACTTGGGTTATGAATTAATATTCAGCAACACTGCCAACAAAAAAGAAGAGTTTGCTTGTACTAGTCACAAATACATCGGAGAATATGTTTTTATACATTTCAAATGTGTGCACGGATACTTTTTTCACTTCTGTTCACTTCTCTGGTTCCTGTTTATAGCTGTGTTTGAAATGCAGAATGGGCAAGTTAAGGGAGCAGGCCTTCTCCTATTCAAGAACCAGAGAGAGCCAACTGAGCCCTCAAAGCCAATAGAGGATTTTATGACTCTTGACCCCTGGATGGCCCAAGCCATCACCAACATGCAGGACACAACAGGAACTGAAGGAAAGCTAAAACAGTTACTAAGGGACTTCGGTTAAAGATGTTCTTTGCCAATGTTTTCATTATTCATGAACACGCTATGACAATGCCACGCTATTGTTTCTGATACTTTTGTGACTTTTAATAGCATGAGAAAATGTATATTCATCTGTGATCAATTAAAGTATTTCATATTTAGAGATCTCAAATGAAATAACAAGAATGATGTAAGTTGTTTAAGCTTGATAACAAGTATGATATTAGAATAACAAGTTATTTTTGTATACAACATTCATTCGTGTAGATAAATCTTACATCTAATCAACATGGGTTTCGCATTCTTTAACTCGTTTATGCATGACACAGAGCTGTGACTTAAAGCCACTTTTTGATTTGTCAGAACCTTGTGAGACAACCCACAACACTGAATTTTAAAACAGCTTTACTTCCCTTTGTTCAAAGAGAGAAGTCAGAATGAGAGAAGACGGTGATAGAGAAAGCAATGTTCAATCAATAAAAGTTTGTTCATGTCTGAAGTTTTCTTCGGTTTGCACTCTCTTTAACGTGGACTGAGAGTGCCAGGGTTCTATGGCAGAGCCATGGGCCTCCACTCCCTTTCACCATCGCTCTGGAACCGATCAGCGACCATCAATTCTTCTTTTCATAAACCGGCAGCTGTGAATTGTCCATGCAACACAGCGGCTGAGAGCAAAGGACTTCCTCAAACTATCTGAAGTACCAGGACACCTTTAATCCATCCTCTTCAACCGAGCGTTCAAAAAGGATTCATCATTGCAAGCCATCTCCTCCTCACAGCTGACCATCAAGAGTACTCTGGGAGCAGGTCTGAACTCAGAGACAGACAGAAGTCATCAGGTAGCATTGTTCTAACTGAATCAGAGTGAGTTCGACACAAACAAAAGTATGTGAATGTGGTTTGTCTGCAGTCTAGTCGAGGTTTGAAGAATGCTAGCTGTTGTTAATCCAGTGAACTGTTCCATGCAGCCAGTTTCCCTCTCTTTCCAGTATGAATGTTTACATGAGCTTTGTTTATCTTAGCTTAGTTAATAAATTCTTATTTTATTTCATCTCGCTTGGTGGCACGGTGGCCTTCCAGTTAGAAGGTTGTCGGTTCGAGGCTCGCCGGTGACTTTTTTGTATGTTCTCCCCGTGCTTGCGTGGGTTTCCTCGGGGTACTTTGGTTTCCCCCACAATCCCACAGTTAGGTTAATTGAATAATCTAAATTCCCCTGTGAATGTGTGAGTGAATGTTGACTTGAACTATTAACTTGCAAATCTTTGCCTTGTACTGATGATCTTGGCACCTAGCTCAAATGCTAATTACCCTAGGATCATTGATTAGTAGTATTAAATTATTACAAATCTGATCCAGAATCTGAGAAATAACAAAGTAATCAGGCATATCTTTCCACATCCATGTTTCACTCCATCAGTGTCCTGGTCTACTTTATGACCCGGCACTTCTCCAGTGTTACCTCAGTGTGCCTGGTTCCACTCCTGCTTTCTCTATGGTTTGCTGTGTCTCTCAGAAACCTCTGTTCCACTCTTCGCAAGACTCTGCTTTCTTGGTCCTCTGTAGATGTTTCCTTGCTGCTGATAAACTCAAAGACAAGCGGTAAGCAGTAACTCTTCCTTGTTATTGTTAATTATTGATAAGTAGCATTTATTGTAAATAATTGACACCCTATTATGGGTTCAAAAGCTCATGCTGTGTTTCAGTAGTCCCCAATAGAGTTTGGAATGGTAGCATTTGTTTTATATGCATCCATTTTTATTTATTTCCCCAACAATTGTTTGCCCAGAGACCAATCTAGAGGTTCTAAAAGTTTTGTGATTTGTGGTAGTGTGGCCTATTTTGTTGTGAATGAATAATACCATACACAGATCTGACACACCATTCATTACAACAGTTCGTCAAAAATGTCCAGTGATTTCACCGATAATGGAAAGTCAATGTGAGTAGCAGAAACGTCACACAAGAAGGCAAATGGAGCAGAAGGACGAACCCAGCACAATCCCAGAGAGAATCCAAGAAAACAGGAAAGCAAGAGCTAATGAGTACCGAATACTACTATTGTGAGGAGAAAACAAGGAGATTAGACACGGGTGTAGGCGATGATTGAGTGAGTGATTAGATGTGGCAACAAAACCTTTATAATAACATTATAAATATGGTAGATCTTAAAAATATGTATCATAGAATGATAAACTGAGCTTCTTTAAATCAGTGTCCAGTTCAACACCTTTACTTGGTCAGATATGCATTTTGGAGAGAATGAGCTTATTACTAGTACACGGTTTACTTTTGATCATTTGTAATAACTACCATATGGCAACCAAAACAATTCCAACAGAGGGGTCTGTGTCCTGATTGGTGGCTTAAACTATATTGACTAATTATGTTTTTATCTACTCATAAATACAAAGGAACGACTGAAATCTATTTGAGTAATATTTAAGATATTAAACTTAGAAATGTAGTGAAGTTAAAGTAAAAAGTCTCCCCAAATTAAAATACAGTACAGATAAATTAAAAATCTTAAGTACAATAACAAATTACGTTTACTTCGTTACTGCCCACCACTGGCCTTAGCAGCTGACCAAGTTTCAGCACCTTTTACCATTGTCTGTTAATAAGAGAATGGAGCACCAGAACCCGGAAGCGAAGCGCGACGTCAGACTTAACATTTGTGTCCGAGCTGTTGAGTCGAGAAACTGAATCTGTGAATCTTTCCACTTTACTGAACTTGATGCTTGTTGCTGTTGCTTATCACCAATCAGACGATGCGTTTTCTTCTTCTACTGTTCGTCAGATGACATTCACAAATCCCACAGCGCTTTTTCTGCTTCCTTACATCGATTGACGTCCAGCATTGCATGTACACGGCAACGGTAACTGAGATATTTAATTTAAAAGATTACTGCCCAATGTTGCGCCGTTACAGTGACGTGTTATTGGTTCTACCCAACACTGCACACATATAGCTCTAAGAAACAAGCACAGTATGAATGCATAGTATCAGAGAAAAGGTCTCACAGGAAATACTGAAACATAGCTTAAATAAAATGAAAATAACACATGAATACAAAAGCTGTAGTTATTTTAGTTATGCTCTCAGCTGACTGACTGTCACCAGCATATATCCTCTACTGAAGCCCAAATATTAGTACATTTATTTATTATTTGAATCTTGGCAAATGACTGCGACTAACAGGATGGCCCTCGACTGGTTCTTGTCCATGTTGTGCATCACCCCTGTGCATCGCATTATCCATTACTTATCCTGCAAGCTATTTATCAGATAGTAAAGGAAGACTCTGTGTCTACGGAAGAGAAATGTGGTATTAGCTTGAAAAACATTGTGTCCCATTTTAAGACCCCAGCATAGAGTTTGTTGGGAAAAGTTTTCAGTTTAGTGCGCTGCGCTTCAGAAAAAATTCCACTCCAGACACTGTTTTCAGTTGTACAGAGCCCACAGGAAACAGCCGCTGTTGTTCAGTGAGCCGTTCCCTCATCATCTTCCTCTTCATCTGCAGCAGCTCCGCTCTTACCAGTCTTTTCATTGAAATTCACAGCCTTGTAGCGGCTGATTAATTTTCCATGTTGTTGTGGTGCTTCATGTTGTTTTATTTTAAGATTCAGAGCAACCTGCTCACTGTAGATCTGGCAACACACAAGACAGCTTCCTCCAGTTGGATGGGAGGTGCAGAGCTGTCATGGAGCAGGTGTTTAGGGAGTTCAGCTCTATTCCTTTGACTGCAAACAACTGTACCCTGGGACTTCGCACTTGCCACTTAACATTCACACGGTTCAGGAATCATTAGAGAGCCAGCAGCATGGTTAGCAAATGTGGCATCTGTAGCATTCTCTAATCTCTGTGTCATCAGGATCTGCGATAAAACGCGGCAAGTGTTTGCTCTACTTCACCATCACGAAAGACGAAGACTTTTGTTTAAGAGCATCAGAACTCTCTGATTCCATCTTGGTGTTTCTTCTACATTTTAGACAGCGATCACTGAAAGATGGTCTGAAGATAAAGAGGAATTGATTGCCATGGGCAAAGTGAGCTGTGATTGCGGCACCAATTACCTGTTTGTACGTCCTGCAATTGTACACACCGCCGAGAGTGTTCAGGACGATCTTTTTCTTTCATGCACACCAGCGCTCCATGCGCTGTCTCTTGGGAAGATTGCTGTAGCAGACTGCAGGACTGTCAGAAGAGTGTGAGAGAGACAGACACATGAGGGAGATGGGGAAGGCATGCATCAGAGACTCCATCTCTTTACATACAGTACAGCATGCAGGGCACTTCTGATTCCATGATGATGAAAATATGAATCAGAAGAAACTGTCTGGCATTCACCCATGCCACCATATAGCCCGAGTCATCCCTACTCCAGAATGCTACCAGTACGAATAAGTCACTTTCATTCAGTGGTTGGTACAGTTCTCATTACGCAGCATCTCCTGGTTCCTCTCACTGGCAAATTTATTTATTTTTTATTGCATCTATTTTTAATTCTGCAATGGCAGAATATGCTACAAATGTGTCTGTGTCTCCTTCCTTCCTTTCCACAGCACGACTGCATACAAGCGCTATTGTGAGTCGAGGGTCTGTGGCCTGGACCAGGAGACCTTTCTCTGGCGATGGTTTGTTTGCATTAGGATTTGCTGTGATTGTCAGCATTAGGAAACTAGACCATTCAGTTGATTTAATGGTGTTTGGAATGTTCAAACAAAATGACTTTATCTTCCAGCCCCAGTATAAAAAGCAGAACTTTCACTACTTTTAATAAACAACTAAAAATTCATTTTTTAAAACTCAAACTTATTTTTTGAGACCGCTTACATTCTTAAGAAAAAAAACTAAAGCACATAATTAATTCTGAATCACATGGAATCAGCACTTCTTATGATTATCTGACCTTGTTACAAACGGCTCATTGTGTTTTTCTCCAGTTACTTTGGACTAAAATGTCTGCTAATTTAAATTTTGTAAAGCTAAATAAAATATGTTCTAGAAGTGTTTCAATCAAAGTGTTTTAAATGGCTAGAGTTAGCTATTTTTCCAGCCAAAATGTAATTAAAAACGGATTTTTGCCAGTTTGTGAGCTTATTTTTGTCATGTATTTTTTCAAAATAAAAGACCTTTCAGACTCTAAAAATCAATGCCATGGAAAATATTTACATTATACTGTAGGTTCCTTCGGTAATGAATGTCTTGTGGACCACGGCTCTTGTGGACCATTCAGAGATTATTGAAGTATATTCGACCGAGAATGTAGCATTACAATTCTGTGTGTTTGTTGCTTTATTTAAGCTAGCACTGAAGTGATTTTAATAAAACCATGTTTTCTCACAGACAGATACATATAAATGGTTTGCTGCACTTAATTTGACATCATGTTTTTTTTTTTTTTTTTTTTTTTTAAGAATTGAGTGTATGACAATTCCCGTGCTTTTCAAGTCCATTCCACACTCCAGTCCTGAGACCTGTCAGCCTTTATCTTGGCAAACATTAAAATCCCTAAACAAAAAAAGGAGAAAATGAGCTATTGATTTTTGTCTTTTTCCGTACTTTCTACTCTCTTCCCCACAGCATTATCATTCCAGAGTCTAATTGAAGGTCAGAGTCGGTTTCCTTGTCAGCGTCTGCTTCCTGGCTCACAACAAAATGAATTATCTAGGTTTAAACACTCTCAGACTAAGAATTTCAGGCAGATTGCACAAAATTCTATTGTTTATCCCCCTCTTCTGGGAGGGTAGTTCACGAAATGTCAGACTCGTTGAGAAATCAGCTTTTAAAAGTAATTTGCGTGCCTGTCAAGAATAATAAAATTGTCCATTTTCAAACAGTTCCATTTTTTTGTCAGAAGATGAAATACTGACGAATAATGGGAGTCTAGAAAGATTGTTAATGATTTGTCTTGATAGATAGGTGTGTTCTCTCACTCACACGTCAGTCTGTTCAGAACAGTAAAGATGATCACAAGTGTCTGCTGAAAATACGATTGCATCAATTTTCTTCCCTCTCCTCAAATCCATCATTTAGATTCTGGTGTCTTTTATGTAGCAAAACATACAACTGTTAAAAAGTGCTCTTGAATGAACTTCTAAATGATCTATTAAAAAGAAATGCCTGCACATTACGATTCATTACTTCTTACTCTGAGACACTTATCAGTTTTACAATATAATTGTACTGCAGACATATAATGTCATGTATTTCCAAAGACTAGCTCTGATTTCATTGGCAGTATCACAGACGAACGAGCATGTGGTAAGTGATCTATTAGTTTTAAAATTATGAGTTTTTATGCACTTGACATATTTGATGTGTGTACTCTTGACTCAATGCTGTTCGCCAAGTCATTGAAAATAATCTGTTAAAGGACAAAGTGGATCATAATGCAATGTCTGGCGGCTGCCCAATACAGCTTTGCCAAGCACATCATGCCACCGTGCGATGCTTTTCATTTAAAAAGTGCTCCACTGTGAATAAACAGATTTTTCCATCCCGACAACGAAGAAGGCTGAAGCGAAAAATTGATATGAGGTGAGAAGTATTTCAGGGTTGCTCTCTGACATCTGGTCATTCCATAAATGGTAACACACCTGAAAATTCACAGGATTGTGTCCAGTTGGTCTAACAGTCAGAAGAGGCTCAAGATGAGAGATTAGCCAATCGAAGTGGAGCGATATCAGCCAAAATGAACCAATGAGTACTTTAAAAACAAAGTGGATTTCATCTATATTAGCAAAAAAAAAAAAAAAACAAGATATATGCCTGCTTTAGGTGCTGTGTGGTGACAACATCCAGGAGAGCAACTACCGTATTTTTCGCCGTACAAGACGCACATTTTCTTCCCCAAAACTGAGGGGGAAAAGTTGGTGCGTCTTATACGGCGAATGCAGAGCGCCGCGGAGCGGAGGGCGGTGACAGCCATAGGAGAGGCGTAAGAGAGGCCGCGGCTTCGACCTAGCTCCTGTTATGGTAAAAATATACCTTCTCAATTGATAATAAACACTGGAGACCGTTTGAGAGAGAACACAGCAAATGCGGCTATTTATTGTAAAGATTTATCAGTCTCAACGCATTTCCTGCAAACGTGTTATCCGCATTGGAAGAACCTCGAGCCTCTCAAGTATGACGTGTGCTCTTAAAAGTTTCTCAAATTACATTTCTTTAATGACCACTAGATGGTAGTATTATATAGGAAAATTCCCATCACACTCCGGAGCCGTCGGTGCACGCTGACTTCATCGCCCATCTCTGCTCGTCGATCCTACCATAGTGCGGATCGTAAGGAGCAGGTATGAAACATTACTGCCTTTTTTGTTACTTTTACTGTTTACTGACTGTTCATGTTACATGTTTGGCATATAATTGTTCTTAAACTGCTGTTAACTTTTACTCAGTTGATATAAAATATTTTACTACAGTATTTGGTTCAGAATCTTTTTTTTCTAGATCTTCCTCATTTAAGGAAGGTGCGTCTTATATGCCGGTGCGTCTTATATGGCGCAAAATACGGTATGTAAACATTTACCGGTACTTTGTTCACTAATTAATGATCGATCATTAAAATAATAATAATAATAATAATAATAATAATGTTTGCCGTTTCAAACATTAGAATAAAGGCTATACTTTGTTGAAATATTCTACTTTGTTTTATCTTTTTGTGCGTGTTGGTTTGTAGGGGAAAAACCACAGGAAAGGAAGATTCAAATATACATTTTTAAATTATTAAGCATAAATCAATCAAGAGTTACAGAGTACTCTGAGTGGCACAGCCATGCATCGCCTCTTCTGGCAACTGCAAAAAAAACACTCCATTCTTTTTCGGCCCTGCAGGTTTACCCTAATACGGAAGGCAGACCTGGAGTATTTTGTTTAACCCATGGTCCTGTTCTTAACTTAGCAGCTCACTCTGCTTGTTCCCCTTTTAACCACTGACCTTGTAATCAGAGAGACTTGTCTATTTATGATCTTTTATTGGATTAAATTGGTCTTCTAGTTGTCCGATCATATTTTGTTAGTAATAATGAATTTGTATCTCCCCTGAATTTACTCATATAATAAATTAATATCAGACCTGAATCTATATCTCCAACAAAGTCCAACCCTTCTGTACCCATCTGGATTTATTTTGTTGAAAAAACTGAATTATTCTACATCTGTGGTGCATTGTACTGAACCTGGATGTTATCACCACTATTAAAACACTTTTTAAAAATGTTAGCGTGTTATTTTTCTTTATTGTTCAATTAGTACATTATATTTGTTAAATTACAAATCAATTGTAATAGAAATGTCAATATAATGTTAATATTCAAAAACAAATCTCTCTGTTTTTGTTAGTATTTATCTCTGTTTTTTAATTAAAAAAAAGGTTTAATTGGAGTTAATCATTTTCGATTATTAGTTTATTAGCTCAAGAAATCTAAAGTTACAAATCAAGGTGATATGCACAGGGCTTGTTTCTACAAAGTCACCGCAGATTCTTCTGACTTATTTATGGTTTACTGAGCAGGTCACTTCGCTCCTTGCTTGAACAGCTGCCGCGTGCTAACTCTTTCAAAAAAACATGTTTGAGGACAACACTTGAAATGTTCTCTGTCAGTTTCTCATTGTTTATCAAGCTATATGATGACCTCTTAAAATAGCCTTTGCCTTGGTCAGATGAATTATTTATCCAGGTTTTGCATGGCTCTGACATGTAAATGCTTGTACTTCTGGGTCTCCCTCTGGAGAATTGCTCTGCCAGATACAAGAGCACAATACACGTGTATTTTATTATACAGCAGACATATTGAACTTTCATTGTTCATATTTATGTTAAAAAGTGCATAAATTGAGGTAAAAAAGTTTGTTTGAGCGAATATAAAAAAGGTGTTGAACAGATTAGAAATCATACATGTTTTAAATGGTGTGACAAAAAGCATTATTTCTGATTAAAGATTCATTGAGAAGCCTCTTATGCAATTTCTCGGAAATAAATGCTGACGGGTGTACATGGATATAGAAGAGGTGTGCCTAGCTATCGCAGAACTGTGCAGTTCAATGAACTGAGTTGCCATCTGCAGTCAGGGGTGGCTTTGAAGCGATGTCTGCTCCCAAATGTAATGCTCAAAACAGATGAATAGAAATCTAGATGAATGCAAGAAAAGAAACAAGGCGCTGCATCCACACAAAAACTCATGAAATATTTGTATATATATTGCGAATTGTATTAAGCCTTCAGTCATTTCACTATCATCCATTACATTAAATAACTGCAATAATAATATTATGGCAGGAACTTGTTCTTACAAGTGCTTCGTTTAACTTTTTTCCAGAATTTCACTAAGCATTACTACATTACATTATTGATTACTGAAATATGTTTAATTCACTATGCTATTGAAAAATGTATTAAGATGTATATTAAGAAAAATATATGTGTGTATTAGGGATGAGCGAGTACAGCATTATCTGTATCTGTTAACCATATATGAATTATCTGTATCTATACCCGGGAATGGGTGGGTGGGATTTAACCTAGAAGTGGGTGATGTTGTCTTGAAGTGGCCGGGGCTTTAACCGGTAAAATATAATGAACAAGAGTTTTCATTTGAACATAACTTTTTTTAAACCTTGAGCAGTGTTATTTTTATTCATTTATTTTTTTTTGGTTCTCTTTTTTTTAATTTCCACACCAGGAGTGAGTGAGTAAGTGAGTGAGTGAGTGAGTGAGTGAGTGAGTGAGTGAGTGAGTGAGCGAGTGAGCAAGAGGGGGGGGGACTGTGTTTTACAGATCAAATAGTTTGACACTGTTTTTCAGATCTGCATTGACTTTAATGAAGACCAGTTGTTCCACATGGCTAGGGTCTACGTTTGCACGCTGTGGACTGTCCACATTTCCAGCTGTGCTAAAAACACGCTCAGACTGGACACTTGTAGGTGGACAACTGAGAGGCTGCAGTGCAAAGCGTGTAAGACAGGCAGAGACGCGGGTTGCTTTTACCAAGCACCACGTCTGAACAAACCCTACGTTTATCAAAACTCTACTGGTTAAAAAGTCAGTACTAGAAACAAACCAAAGTAAAAAACAAACCTGAAGCTGAAGAAACCCTAAATGTTAATGGAAAAAACACGCAAACCCGAGTGACTGATGGAGAGAACAGAGAGAGAGCCTATTTTTTTTAGACCAGAAAATGGTTAATAACTTCACTCCAAAATGCAGCCAAAACCAAGCCGTAACCACTGCTCACCTGCAGGCTGTACTACCAGACTTAATTTGGGAAATGAATTCCTTCCTTCCTTAGTTTCCTTTATTCATTTCCTGCCTGCACATTCCCTTTCAGAGTATACATTAGACCAGGGGTGCTCATTAAGTCAATCGCGATCGATCGGTCAATCGTGGAGGTGCTACCGGTCGATCGCGGCGCGAAATTGAAACAATATCAGCCGATCATCCATCCCGTCACAGTTCAGTAAAGTTAACTGCAGATTCACGGATTCGGTTTTCTCTGCTCAATAGCTCGAGACCAGAATGTTCTTAGTAAACAAATAATACCTATTTTTAATCTGTGTTATGTAGCGGACAAACTACAACACTTTTTTTTATCAAAACAAGTTTCCCTCGCCATTCACAGAAACCCATTACCGTCTATGAGCAACCCGCTGACATGGAATCGCTTAGGGACCGTCTGCAAATTACCAGATCCAAAATATGTTTTACCCAGAATATGCTTCATAACTTCATTCTGAATTACTCTATTACAACCAAAATCAAGCAACACGCCACTCCTCACCTGTATATTGTACTGCACGACTCAGTTTCAATAAAAATTGAAACATTTATTAGAGCATAATTTTTATTCTTGATTATTTGCTCAATTGCTCCCATAAAAACCACTCTATTACCATCAATTCAGATCACACACAGCTGTTCTAATGATTCAATTCAGTGCAAGTCATCAAATTAAACTCACGTTATTACAAAAAATGTAAATAATTAATTATTATGTGTGATTTGTCAATTCTCAATAAAGTTGAAAATAATTGTTTGTTGATTCATGTTTTACATTTTTGTAGTGGGTAGATCACTTTGACTTGGTCATTTTAAAAGAAGCTCGCAAGCTGAAAAAGTGTGAGCACCCCTGCATTAGACTGTATACATTTGATGGTTTGTGAGGACGATACTTAATTAAATAATTGTACATTGTACGCGTCCAAGTGGCACAATGTAAATTAAACAAAACAAAACATTCAAACAAAAGACTTCTTCAGACGAGACAAACTTCAAGTTACTTAAAAAGATGCATAACATTTTCAAACACCTGAAACTCACAGAACTGCTGTCTCTGAAACCTTTCATTATAATCCGCAGCACTGACTGTTGTCGTCATGAAAATTGTTTTTTATTATAAATAACAGAGATTAAAAAGGCTTATAGTTGATGTCAAAAAGATACGCTTTTCATTGTTTGTATTCTTGAGGTGCTATTTGTGTGTTGAAAAGCAGCAGCATTTAAAAAAAAACACCAACAATAAATAGTTATTAGATATAAATATTTCTGATATATGTTTTGTAGATTAAAAAGGGGTCAGGGGATGCTCAGATAAAAAAGAAAGACTGAGGAGGAACCCTAAATTGCCAAGATAATTTATGTAAAGAATTCCCTTAGACTCATTACAGCCGCGGTGTAACAGAGTCCTGTGCTTTTTACTGTCTAAAAGCAGTTCAACTTGAGTAAAATAGTCACTGATACAGGATCAGTTTCTGCTGATGTCAGAAAAAGACCCCCCCCCCCCAACCAGTGACCTTATACAGAAACGCCACAGTGTTACCAACTGTGCCACCGTGCCACCGACAAACCTGCATTTACTACTGATTTTCAAAAAGAAATGAAATATTTGCACATTTGTCAACAGTAATGAGGTCCTAGTACTTTGAATACTTAAGTACATTTTAAGGCAAATGCTGTCGTACTTTTACTCAAGTGAAATTCTGAATGGAGCACTTTCACTGGAGTAATGTTTAATCTTGTATATCTCTACTTTTACTCAAGTACATGCTTTGTGTACTTTGTCCACCACTGACTACAACCAAATGCAGAACACCTCACTCTTCTAATGCTTAACCTACTGCAAAGCGGCACAAGGGAGAGGGCAGTGAGAAAGGCACAGATTTGTGCCAGACATGATGATCAGTATGTTAAAAAAGAAGAGGAAGAGATCATGAATCAGAGAGGGAATATGAAAGAGGTGAGGAGGACAGGAGATCAAGTGAAGGGGAGGCCTAGAGTTTGAAAGCTGAGCTGTTTTAATGATTTCAGAACGACCATTTTTAACATTAGAGATCAGTGATTCCCTCCCATTGACGCTGCTGGAAAAGCATTCTCTTGGTGTTCCAGGAGCTCCTGAAGACCACACCAAACCATCAGGTGGCAGTCGATTTGTGCATTTTTAAAATGAGCATTGAGCTTGCAAAAACACAGGTGCCTCTATTCAGCGATCAAACAGGAAACACCTGCATATAATCCTGTACATAATGTAAGTCACGATAGTAGAGTAAACAGCAACAGAGTCCTCACTTCATCCATGATCACACTGTTTTTTGGAAATGTCAAACACAGATCGTGATGACCCCACCTCCAACATCCAGGAAAACCTGTTTTTGTTATCCACACATAAACAGAGTTCACAGTCTTTTCAAAGCGATGCACCTTGCCTGACGATTTTTATTTTAATGAGGGATATGTGTGGACAGGGCCTCAGATTCTGTATTCTGAAGCAGAAAGGACAATAATAAGTGATATTTGTATAATGAATTTCAGGATAAGCACTAAGGGCGTAGCAACCATTACCCATCAATCCATTAAGCTGTACCTTGTGTCCACTTGACAGTGTCCATACTTCACCCTCCTTCCACCCCAGAACTCTGGGGGTTATAACATGTATATGATTCATGTCCTTGTACGTTATCGCTCACCACTTCATTCTCCTGCTACAGGGGAGGCCCTGGTGGTGAACTTCTGAATGTTCAAACAAGTGTCGAACCCAGAAGTGGCTCCACCAGAGCTGAACTGATCTTCAAGATTCAAGAAAGCAGGAGCATAGAGAGGAAACACACAGAGAGGAGGTGAGTTGTTCTTATATGATTCAGGAACACCAGTGAGTCGGTAGAGGACTCTATGGGGTGACTGAGGGGAACTGAACTGGCTTTAAATAGAGAGTGCATGATTGGAGGTGGCTTGCGTATAGCTGCTGTTGTCTAGGATGGAAGGTAAGTAGAATGTCAGAGGTTCAGTTCCTGTCCAAGAATCACAACCTACTTCTAACCACCAATCAAAGACAATATTCAAATAAAAAAAAAAAATCACTGAGAATAAACAAAACACACATAAGAATAAAAAATCATTTTTTAATCATTCAAATAAATATAATAGTTTAAGAAATGTGTAAATATTATAGTATGCATTAAAGCTGAGCTCATTCTTAAAGCATTTTTAGTTTTCCAAATGCAGCAAATTATCTTAATACCCACAGAGCTTTATGGACTGGCATTACATTATTTGAAGACACCACTGCATGTTCTGTGTCCCCTTCATCTCATGGGAAACCCTTGAATGTAAATTGTTTTACTTTCACGAGTATGGAGTTCAACTTTTTGTTCTTCAAGGACATTCATCCTGCTGCCAAGAACTGTCAAACAGGAGCATCTCAGAATAAAGAGGTGAGAGGACACCAATTAGAAAGCCATCTCTGGCCAGGAGAGCCAGCGGCACAGCTTGCCACAGGAAGTAGGATGCCTGACTTCCTGCATGGGGTCACAGCTGTTTATAGAGATGTTGGTATTTCAGCCAATACAGGAGTCGTTTAGAGCTGAAGGAGAAGGAGCTCATTTGAATACCGAAGTGCCATCTCAATGACACCGGCCAATTTGCATTGTCTTAAACATCTGTCGCTGGAACAAGGCTTCGGTGACATTATTTGAGCATGAGGTGTCAAATCCAAATATGCAGAGTGGGAGTCGGTTTGTTAAAAGCAGGGTGTTGCATTTGCTTTGGAGAGGCAGAAAGGAATTTTACCAAACAGAGAGTCATCTGACTAATCCTTTATGAAGTTGTTTTAGTAAAAACACACCCAAACCACAGTGGACAGATATTTCTACTAGTGCCTGGTAGAAACACATTTGATCAATGCTTAAAATAGAACCTGAACCCTCAAAAGTTTTTCTGCAACCCTTTAACCAACTTTTATTTCTTAAAATTGCTTTTGTGATGGATGTTAAAACACCCCCCGTCTCTCACCTAGAATCCTCATCTTGGTATCCCATCACATCTTGGAGTGGTGTACTCTTACCTGGGGTGAACAACTGGAGGTATGGCAGGGATGACGGGGTATGATTGGCTCCTGCTATGTGCAGCTGTCCGTGTCCATACTTGCCCTGGCGCAATTACACCCTCTGATCCCTGGCTGCTCTGCTGCCATACAGTCAGACCCATTAATCTCCCTGGCTGAGTGGTGTGCCATGTGTTAACAGGGAGGTCCCTACTCACTCTGCACCTGGCCAGTGCAGTCAGGGCCTTGCCAGTCACTCTGACTTCTCCTCACGCTTTTCCTCTCTCATTGATTACTGCTAACAAACCAGCTGTAACAACATGGGAATGTTTTCCAACATCTTCATTTGCTTTCAACAGCTTACTCACTAAAACACTTGCCTTTGCGAGACGGTAGCATTTGCAGTAGCACGCTGAGCTGTGGTTTCAGTACAGGAACCGTGAGCTTTATTCCTGTTCCATCAATCAAAAATATCTACTGTCTCTTTTAAATGTGCATGCAAATCAAACCAACATTCTGCTCACAGAACGGACAAAGCTAGAAATCATTCAGAGCCCCTTTACATACGATGATGTGAAGCCATCGTACAGTTTCTGTTTCAAATCAAAAATAAAAAAAAATGTGTATTTCTGGAAATTGCTTTTGTTTATCGAGTTCATTTTCTGAAACTCTAGCTTTGTGGACATGTTTTGTTCTGGAATAACTGTGGATTATTTGTGAAAATCATGGGCAGATCACAGAGTGTAAACATACTTCCGGCAAGCGTTCCCCCATTGCAGAGAGCGCTACTTATGGATATTCTACCCTCCACAGAAAGATAATCATCCAGAAAAGTAGGTGTTTCGATGCATTTATAGCATTCATGAAGGAAAAGTAGATCCTTTATTATTAATATTATAATTATTATTATTATTATATTAATCTGAACCTGTTTCTATCCATGGTTTTAACACCATTGCTTTTATAACAGGGCAGATTTCCGTTAATTCTTTCATTATTTACTTGCTAAACACATAACAAAATGTTTTAAATATTTAAGTTAAGTTATATTGATAAAATTGTTATGTTTAAGTAAGGTACAGTACTCCTTTAACCTTGCCACTACAATATGTCATATTTGATATTATTTTACAAATGTAAAAGTGTTTCACATGTTGTAGTTTATAAACTCCCAAAATTATCAGATCATGTTATGCAAATGCAAATTGTATTGATTTTTAGTTCTGGTAGATCTGGTTCCTGACGCAGTGAATCGAACAGAATCGAAGACGCGCTTCCTTTTCTCCCTTTGCATCAGTCTTTCCAGCAGAATTCTGAGCCGTGCGATGCTTGTGTTTCGTCATAGTCTTTCTTGCTAAACTGCTGGAATGGTGAAATTATCCATTTAGCCCCAAAACTTAAATGGAAGCGCGTTTAACATCAACACGACTTGCTTCTTTGCATCACTAATGCATACACCAGAACAAGGTTTACACTGCGACAGCAGAACCGGAAGAGACAAACCCAGAAGTGTGAAACTGGTCTATTGTAAGAGTGTCCTACTCCCTCCACACTATTATACAGACACTATAGAGCCACTGTGATAAACAGCTGAGCAACACTTGCTTCAAAATTACCATCTTAATGTTCACTTAAAATTCTTAAATGCTTTCAGATATCTTCAGTGCACCTTATATTAGTGTCTGGGGTTTCAGTTCATTCCAATGAGACACAACTTGTCCCAAATTACCAATCACTCCTGATAAGACTCAGACTACTCCTGAATAACTAAGACCCTGGTCACAAAAACAGCGTTATTTAAAAAAAATAAACAATTTACTATAAAATCCTCTAAATTATAATGTGATGCTGCCGAATCTACTTTAAAGCAAAACTGACGTCCTAAAAATGTGCTTCATGTTAAGTGATTTAAAAGATCACGGACATATGTGTCATATGACCAGATATCGCAGGGCTGAACTTTCCGTCAGAGGGGAACCTGGAATCCACCGCGTGGATCACAGCATGTGTGATCGCCCAGTAACCTGCATCAAATCACGATCATCTTCCAATCCTTTACCTGCCCTTAAAACCCTGCCTCCTGCACCTCTTTAAGGCCAGAACCATGGTTCATACCTGCTGACTCTCCAGAGTAACACTGCTCACCTGGCCTTGCTCCTGCCTCTGTGTTCCATACCCCTTCTCTCTGGAAACCTCACTGTGAGTGCTCAGCTGTTCACCGTCATCGAAATATTCTGTGAGCGGCAGTTCTGTGCCTTTTTGATGCAAGACGAGAATTGTGAGTGATTCAGGCTGATAGAAACTCAAATCGTTACAATCAAGGTCTGCAGACGAGCATCTCTGAACGCACAACACATCGAACCCTGAAGCAGATCGGCTCCAGCAGCGGAAGACCCTGTTCCTGTCAGCTAAGAACAGGAAATGGAGACTACAGTTGCATCTTTACATTGGTTACAAAATGCATTATGTCAAATATAAAGACCAGGGTGTATATTTCAAAATTATTTTTAGATACATTTTGTTTTACTTTTGCAAATGATGTAAAGCAAGACCGAAAAAGCAAATAAAGCTGCTTGTTGAGGATGCATTATACTGCATCTGCATTCACATTCTAATTGTCTGGCTACCTGCTACAAGTTACTGCCATTGTGTGCATCTCTTTTTTTTTTTGTTGAGGAAAGCAAATTAGCAATCAAGCATTACCATTTGAAATCGGAGATACCAATGCACCCATAATTGGATATTTTTTTCAACTCGCTGATTGGCTGCAAACTTGTGATTAAACGTGATAATAAAGAGAATTAATAGAGATCCAAGCTAATGTTAATTTGGGAGCACTGGTTTAATCACGGTCTGAATAACAAGGTCCCAAAGTTATGGTTTAGCAAGGCCTTTTTGTTCGCTGAGATTAAGGGAGGGTCAGACAGTGCTCCATTGTTCAACTGGGAATGGAAACTCATTTGTGAAAATGAAGAATGTCTTCCCGGCATAAATCATGTTCCCTAATCCCTTCACTAATGCCACGTAATGCAAATTGTCTCTTGCTAACAGATCATACGGTAGTGAAGAAGAGTGAGCGAAAAGTTCACAGCATTCCTTGCAATTCTGGTTTAATTAATGTGATCACAATTACATGTGTTGATTGAGGCAACAAATCAATTCCTAAATGTTAAAACAACATTTACAAAAGGTATCACTAGCATTTCAATTATTGTGAAATACAGGTACGAGAATAAAAACACAGACTAAAAACCATTCTCTCAAGTACAAGTCGTTTATTACTCGTTTGTTTTACACAGTAATAGGTGATGTTCTCCCTGGTTGCCATTGTTGAGAAATTAAATTTAAAGAAACAGATTTATTGTGTATAAAAAGGTTTACCCACTGAAGCAGTGTGCATTTAATGCACCCTGGTTTTATTTGTGTCGTAAATGTCTTTTTAATTAGGCAATTTAACAAATATGAGGTTAGGAATGTCAGGGGCCTCATTAAGTTGAAGAAGGTCTCAAAGTCCCTGTCGTGACATGTGTTGTGATGTCATGCAGGAGGACAGGCATGCACGAGGAGCGTTTAGTAGTGCACTCACACGGTTTGCAGAGCTTGTAATTACACATGCCAGTATACACTTCATTCTCAGCTCTCTTGGGCACTGGACAGAAGATGTTTTGGGTGATTCAAAAGCTGTTTTTGCTGTTAATTTTGAGTCCAAAACATGGAATACAACGGGGTTTTAAAAAACCCTTTTTTTATGCTGGGGATTTGTGTTTCATTTAGTTATTAAATACAGTTTATTAAACGTCTTTCGGGAGGAGACTATCTGGAACCACACCTACTTCAATTATTCAATCAACCCTCTTCCATATAACCTGTTCCTTCCTCCTGTTCCCTGACTCAGTCTGAATCAGCTTCATCGCTCCCACCTTCCTCCCTTTCACCTCTCATGGGGGTCTACTCTGATGCATTCGAGCAAGCCTGCTGAGTTGACGCATAACTAAGAAGTATTTACTACAGAACTAACCAGTAACTATCTACTATCTCTGCTGTAACTATTGTTACCAACTAAGAGATTATTCAGTGACTAATGTCTCAGTAACTCCTGTTATCTCTAAAATTCTGTGCTGTCAAACCAGAGAAAAACATTTCTTCAATTCTTGAATTGACGCATAGTTTATGTAATAAATGATAATAAACCAATGAAAACAGAATAAAACTGAATAAAATAAATGCAAAATAAAATGTACAAATGTGATACCTTACCTTGCGATGTGTGTTCACGAATTACAAACACCAAAATCCTAAAAGAAATAACGTTTATAAAGTGGATTGTGCTGTTCTGTTGCGCAAGTTAGAGAAGAAACCTTTAGTTTTCGTTTCCATACAGCAGTTTCCACTGTATAAAATGTAATTTTTTATGACACCTTGACTATAACCTTTATTACTGGTAATCTACACATTATTTTGCTTGATTTAAAACAGCTTTGAAGTGTTTTTGGTGTGATAATGATCAAAGTTTCAGCTCCTGTTACCATTGTCTGTCAATGGGAAAGAGTAGCACCAGGACCCGGAAGCGCTATATGTTATGCTAATGTTGGTGAGTTTACTGTAGTCACGTGTCGCCCAGCGTTGACATTTCAAATGTCAACAATGTAGAACCCGTATATACGCATATACAGATTGTGTTTTTTGTATCTTGGATTTGTAACATGTAACATTCGTATCTTGAGGTACCATCTGTATTTCCATGGTAACTAAGTGGTACTTTATCAGTAAGTATTCAGTAGTTTAATGAGAAGGTAACTATTCTTTTTTTCACTTGTCCTGTCCTGTTTAAAAGCCACCACGTAGGGAGTAGAAAGTTGGAAAGTTTTGTTATCTCCAGGGGAGTGAGCACCTCTGGATGGAAGCCGTGAATTTATGTAATTATTTGTTTATTTATTTTTCCCATTGACCACTTTGCATATTTTACATCAGGACAGGACGGTGTTAAAAGGAAAGGGGGGAGTGGATGAAAGATGTAGGTGAGGGGGAAAGATTCACAATTGGGAAGAATACCTACCTGAACGCTCCATGTCCGTTTGTTACAGTTTGTGCACTAGTTATTGCAGTTTGTACATAACTACACACATACGTATATGTATAAATATACTAGCATTATCTGTATCTGTTAACCATATGAATTATCTGTATCTGTACTCTGAGTGGGCGGAGCCTAACCAGGAAGTGGGTGGGATTTAACCTGGAAGTGGGTCATGTTGTCTTGAAATGGGCGGGGCTTTAACCGGTATGTTATTTTAAGCATGCAATTGATATGGGTTGATCAGAAATTGTTCTATTTATTGCTGATTAGAAAACTACATGACAGCATCAGCATTGAGCTTCAGATCAGTGGTTTGATCATGATAACAAACAAACTATATACAGAACAAGTTTATCAACATTGAATACAACACATGCGGTTAAAATTATGAAGTAAAATGTAATGTTTTCATTTCAACTTTTTTTTTTACCTTGAGCAGTGTTATTTTTATTTATTTATTTTTTTGGTTCTTTTTTCAATTTCCACATCAGGTATGTGTGAGTGAGTGAGTGAGTGAGTGAGTGAGTGAGTGAGTGAGTGAGTGAGTAAGAGAGAGACATAAAAAGAGAGGAGGGAGTGGGGGTGGGGTGGGGCCTGTGTTCTACGGATAGTCCGACACTGTTTTTCAGATCTGCATTGACTTTAATGAAGACCAGTTGTTCCACATGGCTAGGGTCTACGTTTGCACGCTGTGGACAGACCATTTTTCCAGCTGTGCTAAAAACACGCTCAGACTGGACACTTGTAGGTGGACAACTGAGATGCTGCAGTGCAAAGCGTGTAAGACAGGCAGAGACGCGGGTCGCTTTTACCAAGCACCAAGTCTGAACAAACCCCATGTTTACCAAAACTCTACTGGTTATAAAGTAAGTACTACAAACAAACCAAAGTAAAAAAAAAAAAAACCTTGAAGCTGAAGAAACCCTAAACATTAACGGAAAAAACCCGCAAACCTGAGTGACTGAGGTAGAGAACAGAGAGAGAGAGCACGCTGTTCTCTTCTCTTAACAATGTTCTGTGTGTGTGTGAGCAGAGCGGGGTATGTGTATATTGGAGGGGCGCTGTGACTAGCCTATCACAGAACGCAGACACAGTAAACTACCTAATGAGAATTTTTATTCAACCCGAGCACGGATATTGACTCGTATGGTATTCGTACTCGGCATAAGTGCTTTATCCGTGCCGGATACTCGTTTCAGCCGAGTGTCCGGCTCAACTCTAAAATATACGTACACACAGTTAATCATCTACGCGAGGGAACAATGAGGTCATTTATATTACAGATGGTAGATCACGAATGGGGAGTTGTACGCATCACATTATCATCTGGTCTGAAGGAGACACACAGACATCTTAAATAGATAAGTAATTGTACTATGAAGTGCCGATGACAGAAACCTAATCCATAAGCAGTAAGCAGCAACCGAACGTCCCAGGTGTCATATCTAGCCTTCTGTGACCCAAGTGTGATGTGAACTATTCTGAAGTGTTACCAGATAACTTATATCTGGTATGAGTTTAAAAATTTTTAATATGTAAATAATGATCATTTACAAAATGCGCTGATGTCACAGCTTGACCTCCATGTTTTCCGACTGGTTGACCACTGTGTCTAATATCCCCAGTATCGACCATATCTTCAAAAAGCACATCTTGAAACCCCAGTCTGCTTTGACATCTTTCCTTGGGGGAGATCTTGTTGATGCAGTAAAATTACCTTGTGTCTTGCCGTGCTTAATTGTCTTTCTCAATCTCACCTTGTTAACAGAGTTTGGCTGTTTCTCACCCATTTGTAATCCTCATGTATGGCTGTTTCTGTTTCAGTTCTTGACTGGGTTTTGCCGTGCGTGTGCCATTGATGATCATTAACAGCTGTTCAATATTATTGGTGAACCATACACTTGACAAAATGCCTGACTTTGTTTAAGTTTTTGTCAAGAATTGAAGCTTTTGGAAGTTCTCAGTCACTTTGCTTTTTGGTGAATTCACAAATAACATTTGGTTTTTGTGACAAAACAATTCCTAAAGGAGATTTGAATGTTTTTATGCCATTGAACGATTTCCATAGACATTTTCATGAAAATGTCATAATTTGATTTATAGTTTTAACACAAAAAAGATAAATTTTTTACTGTTACCGATAATCATTTCAAGAAAAATATCTGCATTTACAGCTAAATAACTGCAAAAAATATCATTGGTTTGTGAGTCATTTTTTTTTTTTTTTACCTTTATCTTTTCAGATCAAAGAAACGTTACACAGTGGACTCGTAGATTTCAGATGAACTAAAGCAGCCTGAAAGAGAGAGAGAGAGATAAAGGCAAAGAGTCAAAAGCAGAGCGTTAATGTTTGTGAGCAAAGCTACATCGCCATTAGGACACTGTGGCAGCGAGCTGAGAAAAAGGCCATCACCAAAAGCTCTTTGGAGAGATTCATTGCTGTGATGAAGTTCAGCACATTGAGCACTCATTGACTCAAATCCCTCACGTCTTGTTAAATGGCATCTCTGCTCAAAAGGGACGTGCCCCACACTCACAAGGCAGATGTTGCTGCCGAGAGCGACAGGGTCTTCAGAAGCGATGCGATCCTCCAGGACCAGGCAAAAACAAACACAACGCCGCGTTTCATCTGGGGCTTCTCTCGTGTTTGGATGTGCAGTGTACATGGAGAAGTATGTCCTCATCAAAGGCTCTTAAGTGAACACGTATGAGGGGGAATAAAGGCAGGTCACGTGACAAAGTAAAAGTTTTAAAGGATGTTCCCATAATATGCTGTTGATGATCTTCACAAAAGATTTCATTCATAAAGTTATAAAGTACAGCTCTACAACATATTTTTGAGTTTGCTTATATAAAAAATAAATTCTACCTTTATATTCAATTAGCTTATCTTTACGAACTTACATCTTATCATTATTTACCCCGGTGTTCTCTGTCTCGTATATATCGTCTGTGCGTGATTACTGTGGCATATCTTCCTAGTTGTGTGTCTGAGTTTATATATTGTCAGTCTGTGCCTTTATGCCAGTTATTTCTGTTCTTTGTTTCTGCTTCATTTAGTTATAGTTGTCTTTTCCCTGGAGAAAGTCTAGTTTATTCTGGTTTTATCCCCTCGTGGGTGTTTCTTTTGTCTATCTAATAAAATTCCTATTTCCCTCAAGCTCTGTGTCATGAGTTTATGATATATATATATATATATATATATATATATATATATATA
>SRMA01027304.1:54229-69470 GCA_007224835.1 Danionella cerebrum | reverse complement strand
TTTGCTCTGGCCATCCATTGGAGTGGGGCGTGGTCTGTTAGGAGGGTGAACCGCCGGCCCAGGAGGTAATATTTCAGCTCCAGGACTGCCCACTTGACGGCCAGGGCCTCCTTTTCGACGGCCGCGTACCGGGTCTCGGCCGGGTTCAGCTTCCTGCTGATGTAAATCACAGGGTGTTCCTCACCTTCCTGCACTTGGGACAGGACGGCTCCCAACCCTGTGTCGGAGGCGCCGGTCTGTAGCAGGAAGGGGCAGTTAAAGTCAGGCGCTCGGAGTACCGGTTCCGTTGTGAGCGCCTGCTTTATGCTCCGGAACGTCCCCTCCAGTTCCGGAGTCCACTCGATCTTCTCCGACTGCCCCTTCCTGGTCAGGTTTGTCAGGGGGGCGGCTAAAGAGGAGAAGTTGGGGATGAAGCATCTATAATACCCCGCCAACCCCAGGAAGGCTCGTACCTGGGTTTTTGTGGTGGGGCGAGGTGCCTCTTGGATGGCCTGGACCTTCTTATCCTGGGGGCGGATCATGCCCTGCCCCACACGGAATCCCAGGTACGACGCATCGGCTTTAGCAAGGTGACATTTGCGGGGGTTGACGGTTAGTCCGGCTCTCCGGAGCTCCGTGAGCACCCTCCGCAGCCGGTCCAGATGGTCGTCCCACGCCTCCGAGTGGATGACCACATCATCCAGGTAGGCGGCGGCGTAGGTCTGGTGTGGGCGGAGCAGAATATCCATCATCCGCTGGAATGTGGGCGGGGCTCCATGCAGGCCGAAGGGGAGACGTCGGTACTGCCAGTGGCCTGATGGTGTCGAGAAGGCGGTCTTGGGCCTGTCTTCTGCGGCCACTGGCACCTGCCAGTAGCCTTTGGTGAGGTCTAGGGTGGAAATATATCGGGCCCTCCCTAGACGATCCAGGAGCTCATCCACTCGGGGCATGGGGTAGCTGTCGAATTCCGAGACTTCATTTAGTCTGCGGAAATCGTTGCAGAAGCGGAGGGTGCCGTCGGGTTTAGGGACCATCACAATGGGGCTGGACCACGGGCTCCGGGATGGCTCTATTATCCCCAACTTCAGCATCTGTTGTATTTCCTCCTCTATAGCCTGCCGACGGGCTTCCGGCACTCTGTAGGGCCGTTGCCGGATGATGACTCCTGGTTGGGTCCTGATGTGGCGCTCGACGACGTTGGTCTGCCCTGGCTGATCGGAGAACACATCCTGGAACTGACTGGGGATGCCCACCCGGCTGAACAGCAGGAACAGTTCCTGCGCAATGTTTTTCGCAGTGGCTTTGCGTAGGGGCACGGCTTCCGGGTACCGGGTGGCGTAGTCCACGATGACCAGGATGTGCTCATGGCCACGGGCAGACTTCGGCAACGGCCCCACTAAGTCCATCCCAATCCTCTCAAAGGGCACCCCGATGATGGGGAGTGGAATCAGCGGACTGGGGGGAGGCGTACGCGGCGACGTCTTCTGGCACGTGGGGCAGGCTCGGCAGAAAGCCTTAACCTCGCCGTCTATCCCCGGCCAATGGAAGCGGTCCCTGATCCGCTGCGCTGTATTTGCCGCTCCCAGGTGCCCGGCCATTGGATGGGAGTGCGCGAGCTCCAACACCGTCTCCGTCTTCGACCGGGGGACGACGAGTAGCTCCTTCACCTCCCCCGGTGTTCGGCGACGCAGTAGAGCAGACCATCCTTCACTATGAAATGCGGGAGAGGATGGGGCCCGGGTTGGATTTCCTGTCCCTCAGCCACGCGCACCTGAGCCCAACACTGCTTTAGTCGGTCGTCTTCATGCTGTTCGCGGCTGAAGGACCCCCCCCTTGTAACTTGCTGAAAAACATCATAAAAGAGGTTAGCTGAAGGGGGGGTGGACTCACCATCTCTCCCGCTATCTGTGGTTAGGGTGACGGCCGGGTTGGATGGAGCCTTCTCCTGCGACGAGGTTGGGCGGCTCCCTCCACGGCTGGCGGGTCGGCGGGTGGCGGCGGTGAGCAGGCTGACGAACCCGGGGAAGTTCCTGCCAAGGAGCACTGGTACAGGTAAGTCCTTTACTAAACCCACCTCGACCATCCAGGTCTTCCCTCCGGCCTGGAGCTGGACGTCGCGGGCCTTCACCTCCCGGGTTTCTCCGTGGACGCACGTTAGAGGCAGTATGGCATGGGTTTCAGGTCGAGGTGGGAGGAGCTGACTCCTCAGCAGGCTCACGGAACTCCCCGAGTCCAACAACGCGTGATAGCGGCGTCCATTGACCCTCACCGTCACTCCCGGGGCTCCTTCCGGCAACCGATGGTGGAATCCACAACCCGCCAGCCATTTCTTCTTGGGGGGTGATGGTGGATCCGTAGGCATCGGTTCGTCGTGGGGGAAGGGAGCCGCCGGTCTGCTCTCTGGTCGCGGGGTGCCCTCTGGCGGACGCGGGTCCTGGACCACCCTCCGGGGGTACGGTGGCGCACGCTCTCCGGTGTCGTCCCGGTGGGCCACCTCCGCCAGCTCAATGGCCTCTACGGCCTCCCATAAAGTTGTTGGATTTCTCATCCGGACCGCCTGCTTCTGTGCGCGAGGCAGTGCTCTCAGCAGTTTGTCCAGCACCACGCGTTCAACGACCTGGCTGGCGGAGGGGCTTCCTTCGAGCAGCCAGAGTCGAGCGAGGCGGGATAGGTCAGCGGCTTGAGCGCGCGCTGGCCGGCGAGGGCGCTATTCCCAGCCGTGGAACTGCTGCGCAGCGGAGATGGGAGATAAACCCAGGCGAGCGAGTATTTCTCGTTTAAGCTCTTCATAATCATCACGTACACTGGAGTCCAGGGAAAAGAAAGCTCGTTGCGCCTCGCCGGTCAGCAGCGGTGCCAGCGCCCGTGCCCACTCTTCTCGTGGCCACCCTTCTGATCCTGCAGTGGACTCAAATAGCTGGAGGTAGGATTCGACGTCATCGTGGGGGGTCAACTTTGGGAGAAGCCGCACAGCTTGCGTTCTCGCGTCGGGAAGCGGGATTTGTTGGGCGCTGGCACCCTGAAGATCGCTAACCCTCCGCTCCGTCTCGCTCTGCTGCTTCGCCAGGAACTCGACGAGTTGTTGCTGCCGGATGGTCATTTCAGCCAGATGTTTCACGACGTCTTCCATCTTACGGAGAGCGTCGCACACCGTACTGGCTGTGAATCCAAAAAAAAAAAAACGAAAAAAATAAATGAGAGAAAAAAAAAACTGCAGGATTTCAATGTCCGGGTTGTGGAACTCTTGTGTGTGATTCCCCCTGGGTGTTATACCCGCATTCTCCACCAGTTGTCGCAGGAGAGGAATCACACAACAAGGTTTTCGATAGAAAAGTGCCCCGGAGGGTGGATTTATTTGAATGTGATGAAAGTAGTGCTCGTGGGTAGTGCAGTCTTCCAGTGCTCGGTGCTCGTGTCCTCTTTCGTCTCGGTGCTCTTCCCAATCCCAGTAGTGCTCACGTGCTCGGTGTCCAGAATAGTCGGGGCTGTGGGGGACGGTGCCGTCGTCTAGTCGTCACGGGCTGTGGAGGACGGTGCCGTCGTCTGGTCGTCACGGGCTGTCTGGAGGTAGAGAGAGAGAGAGGAGTTAGCTGCTGCACTCTTCGGAGGTTCTTCTCCTGTAGAAGTCTCTCTCTTTTATGCTGCCGCGCTGATGAAGCGCGGCTGTTCCCGATTCGCCCTTGATGGTGGGCGCCAGGTGTTCGGGATCTGTGCCAGGACCGCGCTGATTGAGATGGACCTCCGTCACAATATATATATATATATATATATATATATATATATATATATACAGTCGTTTACATACACTGGAATTTTTTTCCTCAGAAATTATGATTGATAACAAAAAGCCAAAGCCATTTTAATGCAAAGGCATTTTTTCCACTCATAGTTGGGTGAAAGTAGCAAGCAACTTGTGTTTACTCTTTTTAAGCTATGGTCACAACAGATACTTTCCATATCACCCTGATTAAACATTTACACACCCTGGTGAATTTGGCTTGATAACAAGCACAAAAACTGACTGAGAAGGCCTCGAGCGGCTGGTGAAGTTAACCATCGTCACCTCGACCTGTTTGGTTGGAATCAATGTTTGGGCAGAAAAGGTTTCTGAGTTTCTGGCTCCTGATAGACCCTCGCCTCTTTCATCCAGTGATGCACAGACATTTCTGAATTCTGAGTGATAGGGAAAGCAAACGAGATGATCTACGGGAAAAGATAGTTGAACTGTACAAAACAGATATAAAATATACAGACAGATACAAAAGAGATTTAAAAAGATCTCAAAGAAACTGGGAATCAGAGAAATCCACATCCGTACCTGCCAATATCTGAGCTTAAATGTTGATGGGGACGAGTGGTTGATCTGTGGAACTTTCCAGAGCTTCCTGAATTGTGTTGCTTCTGACATTAAACACATAACAATGGTATCCGTTGTCTGTAACCAAGGACATGTGATAACCTCTGGTCTTTTAGCAGTGTGTGTTATTTTTGGTTTAATGTGTTGTTATATTAACCTATGATTGACTGCCTGAAACAGTTTTTTAGACCCGGTTTCTGTTCTTCTGGTGTGTTCATGAACAAACTTGAGTTTTGAAATGATCAGCTTAGCCCCATGCTTCCAGTGTTCTGTTAAAAAAGGCTGTGTCCTGCTGGTATTCTGTAAATAAAACACAATTTCTAATACTTAAAGTGTCCAATTAACGCATCAAATGTTTAATCAACTAAGACCTGAATCAAACTCTTAATTCACATTGACTAAAACTAGAGTAAACCCTTCTTGATTTTTGTTGACTAAATCGTGACTAAAAAGATTTCATTTTGAAATTAATAAATTGTGAATAAACAAGGCTACAAAAGGCACCAAGTGAACTTTGATTTATCTGAGAAAAGCAGATGCTCCCTTCGTACCAATGGCTCAATTTCTTATGATTCTTGATGTAAAAGCTTGCCAGAGATCAAACAAAGCGCATTTTTTTCAAGGCTGTAAAAGATTTATTAAAACCCAGAAATATCAACAGTTTGAAAAATTGGCTTCTTATTTGGGGAAAAACAACCAGACCTTTTTATAAAAGGAGTTAAGGCCACTGCTCATATATTATATAATCAGCATCTATTAATTAACCTGTGGTCACTGGTTTTCAATTACATCTATTAGATTTAATCAGCCTGACATTTCTATTCCAAATGAAACACTGCATTGATTGAACATTGGTTGGAATCGTATCATTTGAGTCTTCGTTTAAACACTTTTGAGAAGTTGACGGTGGCTGTCAGACAGTCAAGGTTGGACAGGAATCATCGAGATGTCTATAAGTTATCTATTTTTCTATACATGGGCTATAATTTAGCAGAATGCTCATAATTAGGCAACTAAATTGAATTCTGTTAGCAGCAAGATAGCCAGGCCAGGTGTCTGCTAAATGCACTGCTTCTGTACATTTCACATATTTTAACATGTTTTTTTTGTAATTATGCAAAGCAGCTGAAATAGTAACGCGTTTGTCCAGAACAGACAAGACTTTGCTATTTCGTCTTTGTCGAGCCATTGTTCCTGTGGACTTTAGATAGACGAAAGTGTTCAGATTTGAAAGAAAATGTAGTAGAACCACTAGAGATTGATATTTTTGTATTTACTTAACAGATACCTTGTGTTAAAGTACACTACTTATGCTTGAGTTTTGGGAATCATGAAAAATTACCACATAATCTTTCTGAACAGTGCCTTTTAACACTTAGCATTGCTGATTAAATGGAACAGAACCAAGGGAAATGTTTTTTTTTTTTATTAAAAATAAAACCACACAGCCTCAGAAGTTCTTCTTCACATCTGTCTCGATCTCTATGTCACTGTCATCCTCTGGTGAAGTTAGCTTGCATGCCTTTCTGGATTGCATGCTCGATGGCCTCGATCGTATGAACTTTCTATGATGAAGGGGGCGAGGATTTTAAATGAATCATTAGTTAGTTATTTGCCGTGCGTGATCTATCTGTTAAAGAATAAGAAGATAAGTCTATATTTGTTCGCATTGATTTTTCGTCTCATCTCAATTTTGATTCCAATTCCAGTCAAAGCTTCCCTAGTGGTGGAAAAGAATCCACAGATTAGCCGCACCTATGTATAAACTGTCTGGTCCAAACGCACT
This sequence comes from Danionella cerebrum, assembly GCA_007224835.1. Taxonomy (NCBI): domain Eukaryota; kingdom Metazoa; phylum Chordata; class Actinopteri; order Cypriniformes; family Danionidae; genus Danionella; species Danionella cerebrum. The sequence continues at coordinate 63,348 of SRMA01027304.1, read as the reverse complement.
GAAACATAATACTCCCACCACCATGTTTCACTGTGTGGACAATGTATCTCTCCTTTCATTCTCCAAACACTCAATGGCCAAAAAGCTCCAGTATTGTTCGAGTGTGCGTTACTTTCCTTCCCGCCTCTGTTTCTTTTTTTTCTCTTTAAACTTCTTGATACTGCTTGTCTGCAGTTCTGGACAGGGCTTTGGTAAGTGTATCTTCTCCATCTTTATGAGCGTAAAAATTATTTCTTTCAAGTCTCAATGTCTGTGTTGTTGGCAGTGCATTTTATTCCACTGGTAGTTTTTGAAGATAATCCTTAATTCTACGTTTAAAGTTCAATTTAGGTTAATCGTGTAACTTAAGTCAAATTAGCAATTCACTGGACAACAGTAACAATGTTTTTGTTTTGTCAGTGCAGGCTGTATTGGACAGGATGAGAAAGAGATGGCAGGAAAGTGGGAAACAGAGAGAGAGAGAGAGAGTTGGACTGGCAGATGACTTCAGGCTAGAACATGTTCATGTGTATTGTTCGCGTCATGGCACTCTAACATGACATTGATGAATGGAAAGCAAATGTTAGTAGGGTTTACTGGTTTCATCTGTGTCTTATTTCCACATCTTACATATAACACATCTTTGTTAAGATAAGGAAAATCGTGATCTCAAATGCTGATGAGATGTTGAGTCTTTGAAGCAGCTATGGATTAATATATTCATTGCAGAAGGTCTCCACAGTCTATTTTCCCTTAAGGCCGAATGTGGGAAATATGATGTGGCGTTCAGAATGGGTTCAATGAACAGGTCGCAGCTTGCGAGACAAAGCTTTTCTTCATTTATAAAAAAAAAAATTAAATAAAACATACAATGGTTGGCAATCCAATGGGATTGATTCACATGTTATTGGAGATATTGGCATTTCTTTAAAATATGTCTGTCTTTTCAAGCAGTTAAACTTCACATTGCTGTGTGTATTCATCTATTGAAAAGCAGGTCAGGTCCTAAAGAAGCCAAGGCCTGGGAGCATTACAGAGATATTCAACTTATTCTTGAACATTCTTTGCAAATCTTTAAGTTCATTCAGCCAAAGCAATCAATTTTCAAAACCAGACATGTTTCGCCGTATCTTTCAGCTCTAAAAAGTGTCTTGAGTCTTTAGTTACTATGGCAACTTTTAGCCTGACCATACACCATTGCAATGGTTTTTCAAGCCTGGTTCAGCATGGGAAGCTTTCGTTCTGTAACACACTCTATTCAGATCATCAGCTCATAGGAGACGGCTCCACGAACTCCTCCGGTGGTGTTAGAAGCATTCCTTTACCTGTCACATCTTGTTTCTTTGTGTAGCAAGTTCCTTCCCAAACTAAATAACCCTGGTGTTAGCTGATTAACGAGAGTAACTTGTGTGCCACTGAGGAGCTAACAAGAATCTTATTCTTATCTTCGGATTTTATTGTTCTGAGATAGAACCGGAAGTTGATCACAACCTGGAATGTTCAGAATCCTATATTCCTTTTCCAATCACTAACTTAGATTTCAGCAATACTATATGTTAATAATGTAAATGAAACACCGTTAGAAAAAATAAACACACTCCCGATTTCTAACCCCTACAATATTTACATGAATTAGATCCAAACTTTATTCATTAACTTTATCTCACGCAAACAGCACGAGAACACGTTAGCATACACAGCACTGAACTGCATGAAGTGTGTTGTTATTTCTACATGTTTACAGTGGATTCATTCGCTTGTGAAGTGAACTCTTTGATGCACTTTGGACTTTTTTTTATGTCCCTTTTCCTGACCGAATGACACACAGAAAACTCATTTAAACAACTTCATGCCGTTCTATTTGACTTACGTCTGGTGGCCATTACGCACTACTTTACCCATGATTCCTGAACTACAAGTCCCAAAAGCGGTGTGGTGAAAGCATGACTATGAGAGCAATGGGATGTAAACGGTACATTTTGCAGAGACAATATACAGCAGGGAAAATAAGTATTGAACACGTCAACATTTCTCTCAAAAAAACACATTTCTAATTGAGCTATTGACATGAAATTTTCACCACATGTCGGCATCGACCCTAGTAATGCACACAGAGAAAGAAATCCAAACATTTATGTCCATAGATGAACTTATGTGTAATTGAGGCTCTTTATATAGCCTCTTTAAATTAAGCTATCTGCCCTTCAGACATGCAACCCCCCCCACACACACACACACAAATCTTTCTGCTTACTCATTCGCTCTTTTTCTGTGGCAATTGTTATCTATTTAGCATTCTAAGAGTTTGGAAAGTGGAAATAATTAAGCTGCACCTAAGATCAGCCCTCAATGTCACTGTTTTCCAAAGGTGGGTTTCAAAATCCTCTTTCTATTATTCTCATGTAAAGCGTCAGCGCATGCTCACCAAAATCTAGCAAGAATTTGTAAAAACAATCATTTTTAAACAATAAAGAAACTTTATTTCAGAATGAAAAAGATGAGATATTAATTAGATGACAGCTATTGGATTTTATACGGCATTTTATCTACGGCTTACTCCTGACAAACATTCTTTGTTCTTTTCAAATCTTCACTAAAATTATGTCATTAGCGCCTTAATTGTTGCTCTCTTAAAATCAATACGTGTCGTCTGGTAGAACCCCAGCCGTCCACTTAACTCTCCTGAGGAAAGCAGAGACGAGGATATAGGGAAAGGGGGGCAAGTGACAAGAGAAGTGCGAAAAGAAGCAGGGAGAGTTGAAGGGAGGAAGAGAAGGGTGGAAAGGATATACAGGAGAAATGAAGGATGAAAGGAAGGGGGAGATAAGTGAAAGAAAAAAAGTTGAAATGGAAGAAGGGATTTGGAGGAGGAATGGAACAATTGAGGGAAGAGAGTTAGGGTGACAGAGGGAAGGCATGTGTGAAAGTTTATGATTAAGGAAAAAGTGAAAGGACTGAGGGATGGAAGAAAGAGAAGGAGGGAGGGATGGATGGAATTGAGAGGGGTGTTAAAGGGAAAGATGGATTGGTGGAAGAGAGGACTCGAGGGAAAGAAGAAAGGTGTGGGGGAGAGATGGAGACAAGGAAGAAAGGTAAGGTTAAAACACTGAGATCGAAAAACGAAGCTTGATTGAAATAGAAAGACAATCTCTAGACATCCACCTGAGGAGGAGAGACGCCTCAGAAGCGCAAATAACCAGGGCAACGGGGAGCGCATGTGACTCGTGGAGGTGTGATGCATGCAGTAGCTTTAATTTAGGCTCAGATGATCAGAATGGAATTAGCTTGACACTATCCGATCATGTGTTTAGTTCTTGAAACAAATCTTTTAAAAGTAAACTTTGTGTGAAATACCAACACATAGTTTCTTAAGTTAATCATGTCATTTAGTTCCACAGAATAATTTGGCTTCATTATGCAGGTGTACACTAACTGACTGACACACACACACACACACACACACACACGCACACACATATATATAGTTGCTATTGAAACGTAATGAAAGCTCAATTGCTGTACAACAAAAGGTGATATTAGAGTGATAACATATGCGCTCTCTGACAGGTTAACATACATCAAGAAATTAGCTGCCACTTCTTGACAGACACCCCCACCCACCATTTGATGTCTGAGCTGATAAGCAGAAATGTTTCGTGTGAGGCACTGAAGGCTGTAACGTATGAGAGTCCTGTTCAATTTGCCTTCTCATGTGACGCTTTGGCACCTTTTGAGGCGCTCAGTTTTAAAAAGGGGATCTTTATATTTTACAGTGGACAGATGACTCTGGAGATGCCATGAAGAGCGTTCTTCTGGTTTGACTTGTTCGGCGGTAGTTCTGTAATGGTGTGGGGTGGGCTTTTTTTTCAGAGGACTGCATGTGTCTGCATGAGGGACGCGAGATCAGCAGTCTATAGAAAATCCGGTATTATCAACATCCACAATGCGTGTGTCGGATCCAGAGGAGATCCGAAGAGCCGCAGCTGAGAGACACTCACAGGAGTAAAGGGAGGTCTGCTGGTGAGTGTTTACAGGTGAGTTTTCCAACGAAGGCATGCACTGTTAGGCATAGCGTCGAAAGAGCAGCTACGGTCTTAACGGCTGCACTGATTTGAGTATCCAGCCAACGGTGAGAAGGTACTTCCAGCAGCTCTCTCCGGGATCTGAGGAGCGAATAACACACACAGGTAAGCAGCACAGGTAAACCTGCGAGAAGGACATTGACGACGGACACCAGGTTGTTGGCGGAGTGTGGTTTTGGCCGAGGGGTAGAGTGCAGACGCTGACAGCCATTAGGAACTAACATGGCTCGGTTAGATGTAGACAAGGCTAGATCTCATGTGGCTGGAGAGGGGCAGTAGCTCCTGCAAGAGATTGCGCTGATGCTATGGACTGGATGTGAAAAAAAAAACCTAATTAATAAGAATATTTCATTCGTTCAGATATAGCATGTGTTATGTTTGCGTTCCCTTTATTTGAGCAGTGTTTTATAAATAAATTATAGCTCAAAGTTAAAGGTTGTGAAGGCATCAAGTATAGACTTTGTTTTTAAAGATATACACAGGCTAATGGAATACACAGAAAGGTAATCATTCAGAAAATGTGGACCTTTATTATTATTATGGTTTCAACACCATTGCTTTTATGACCTTTATTCTTTTTCAAATTCATAACAGAATGTTTATTTATGTTAGTTTTTATATTGACAGAATTGTCATATTTCAGTAATTTTCCACTTTAATCTTACAACTATAACATGTAAAGTGTAATATGCCACATTTAATATTATTTTACAAATGTAAAAGTGTTTCACATCTTGTAGTTTCACTCCAAAGTGAATTCATGCTCATGTAATTTGTATTGATTTTGATGTAAATACATTAATAAAATGTATGAAATAACAAGTGAACAACAAAACTGTTGGATGTGTTTATTTAATTTTTTCAAAGAATTAATTTAACTCTAATTCATTTGCATTGAATCAACAATTATTACTCACGGTAAATGGTGTACAGTTTATTACATAATCCATTAGTCCCTGGGGAAAGTTTTTTTTTCTTATTCATAACAACGAGGAACTTTAATAATATAAAAAAATGTAGTAATTTTTATTCGTTTGTTGTTATTTCTGCTCATTCATGGGTCGAGAAACATTGGTCCCTGGAAATTAATGATAATGCAGCAGTTCTGGTAGATCTGGTTCTTGACGCAGTGAATCGAACGCGCTTCCTTTTTTTCCCTTCACATCAGTCTTTCCAGCAGAATTCTGAGCCGTGCGATGCTTGTGTTTTATCATAGTCTTTCTTGCTGGAATGGTGAAATTATCCGTTTAGCCCCAAAACTTAAACGCAAGCGCGTTTAACATCAACACGACTTGCTTCTCTGCATCAGAACTAAGTTTACACTCAAGACGGCAAAGCCGGAAGAGACAAACCTGGAAGTGTGAAACTGGTTTATAATATTTAACATTAGTTTAAAGTGATTTAAAGTGTAGTAAATGTACATTTCAAGAGAATGTGGTGTACTGTGCATTCAAGTGTTGAGATCCTTAATGGCACTGGTGCTTTCTTTTTTTTTTTTGCATATGACGCACTCAGGTAGTTCTCTGTTGACTACAAGAAATATAGGAAATATTGCGCACGCATCGTTCAATAATGGGAGTTAAAATCAAAGGCACTATCTGTGCTCAAAGATTTTTTTTATTGGCATTTAGAGAGGAAGAGGGAAATTGGGAAGGTTCTTGAGCTCCCCTTGCACCCCCCGTTAGCCAGTATCTGATGCTTTTGAGATGCACAAGCTCTTTTTTGTTTCTTTTGTCATTTAAACCTGTCTTTTTCTCTCGTACGGAACATTACAATTCTGCTTTCTCTCTGCACTTTGGTCATCATTAATTAAGACTCGTTGGTGTTAGCTTATTGACCTCCATGGCACAAGGGATTTTGATGGGTTGTGAGGAGCTCATGCAGTCTGGCCGAAAGCCTAATTTCCCCCCCCTTCCGGTCATCCACAGTGTTTGATGCATGGCAATTTAAATCCCTGCTTCTAATTAAATGTGATCTGCACTTGAGCTAAATGACATTTTTGCAGAAGGCTATCTGGTACCTTCAAGACAAGGTGACATTCCACTTTCCATTATACAGGATTATAACAAGTAGCCGGACTCTCACAAAGTACAGCTCGAGCGGTGGCTCTCCCTGCAAAAAAAAATCAGTTATGATGATGTGTGGCCAGCTTTGAGGAATCAAAGGGATTTGGGACTTAATTCAGAGCTTAGCCATTTCATCCAAGGTGTCAGCATAATGCAAAGTTCAGCATTAATAAAATAAGTCATCGGTTATTTCCGACTCAATCCAGAGAATTCCAATTATAGATCAGTAAGAGCATTGATAAGGACACTGTAAAAATTCAATATATACAAAAGTTCTGATATTCAGCAATCAAAGTGTACTTTTACAAAGGCTCACAGAATCAATGCTGGCTTGGGGCTCTGCACGTGTGTCTGCATGACGTATTTTACATTAGGGTAAAAGCATGCCCCCCTCTGTGACGTGCCTGCTCTTCGAATCGTAGAATTGCTTAGTACTTTTTCAATGGTAGCTAACATGTGACTTTTTCCCAAGAGGTTTTTCTCTTGTTGATGTGTGTGCGTGCGTGCGTGTGTGTACAACACCTGGGGCCTGTACTATGGAGCCCGGTTAAGTGGCTAGCCAGCTACGTTTAGAATTAGTTTGCACCAATCCTGGGTTTTGAGTACCATGAAAGGATCAAGGATTTCATCGATCTTTGTCACCCTGGTTACTTATGGCACACGGCTAACCAGCTCCGGGGCAGGTTATGGTCTGGATTAGAGATTCGTCCAATTGGAAGTTATAAAAGAAACTTTTAAGTGATGTAACACACCAGCTTTGGTAACAATGGCTTCACCTTTTCTTCCCAATCTTGTGGATATTAATGCGTAAATTGACAGATGAGCACTTCGTAGGACAGACAAAATCCCTTAGCCTTTCCCAACATGTATTTGGGTGAAAGATACAGGTTCTCAATGCCCTTACGGTACCGCAGATCATGTGTACTGCATGAATGTGCCTTTTTAACTTACGCATTCACACAATCAGCAATTTTCTGCCAACAATCTTGTCTGGCTTTAGTAGCAGACACAGTATTATAACGAGACAAAAACTCATCGTATTTTCGAACCATAATCCCGAAATTAAAGGATCCTGCTCTTTACATGTTCATTGTGATTGGTTATTCGGCGCCAACGTCAGTCTTTTATGTGCGCGCTCCTGTGAACTAATTGTAGCTTAAGGATCAAAGCCTGACTTGACAAAGAAAGTTGGTGAGCTGCTTCATGGTACCAATGGTACCAATGCTTCATGGTCGATGTCCTTGGGAGGGCGGTCCCATAGACGAAACATTGACATTCGTCTGTGTTCCCTCCTTCAGGGAATGGGGGTTATGAAGGTAACCTAGACGTATTGTTGAAAACGATCCGGTAAGAGTTTGTTCAGCCCCAGGTCATACTATCTATTTAAGCTGGTTTGACACTAGGGTTGAGCGATGTCAATTTGAAACAATGGACGAAGACATTGGCGTCGCTAAGGGAGGGGTCTGATGGTTTTATTAAAAAGGTAAGGGAGATCACCAACTTTGAAATGTTAAGACATCCAGCAATATTAGCGGTTATGCTAGCCAACCTTCTTCTTCTTTTCCTTTCGGCTGTTCCCAGTTTAGGGGTCGCCACGGCGAATCATCCTTTTCCACCTAACTCTGTCCTCAGTATCCTCTACTCTTGCACCAACTACCTTCATGTCCTCTTTCAGAACATCCATATATCTTGTCTTTGGTCTTCCTCTTGACCTCTTGCCTGGCATCTCCATCTCCAGCATCCTTCTTCCAATATAACCACTATCCCTCCTCTGCACATGTCCAAACTATCTCAATCTGGCCTCTCAGACTTTGTCTCCAAACAACCAACCTGAGCTGTCCCTCTGATGTGCTCATTCCTAATCTTGTCCATCCTCGTCACTCCTAAACTGAACCTCAACATCCTCATCTCTGCTTTCCAGCTCTGCCTCTTGTCTCTTCCTCACTGCCAGTCTCCAACCCATACATCATAGCTGGTCTCACTACTGTTCTGTACACCTTTCCTTTGATTCTTGCTGACACTCTTCTGTCACACAACACCCCTGACACTTTTCTCCACCCACTCCAACCTGCCTGCACTCGTCTCTTCACCTCTTTTCCACACTCCCCGTCGCACTGGACTGTTGACCCCAAATACCTAAACTCCTGCACCTTCTTGACCTCAGCCCCCTGTAACCTCACTGTTCCATTTCCCTCCCTCTCGTTCAAACACATGTATTCTGTCTTACTGCGACTGACTTTCATTCCTCTTCTTTCTAGAGCTGACCTCCAACTTTCCAGGTTTTCCTCCACCTGCTCTCACTACAAATCACAATGTCATCTGCAAACATCATTGTCCACGGAGATTCCTGTCTGACCTCATCTGTCAACCTGTCCATCACCATAGCAAATAAGAAGGGACCCAAAGCTGATCCTTGATGTAGCCCCACCTCCACTTTGAACTCCTTTGTCTGACCTACAGCACATCTCACTGCTGTCTTACTTCTTTCATGCATATCCTGAACTACTCTGACGTACTTCTCTGCCACTCCTGACCTCCTCATACAGGACCATAGCTCCTCTCTCGGCACCCTGTCATACGCTTTTTCTAAATCCACAAAGACGCAGTGCAGCTCCTTCTGACCATCTCTGTACTTCTCCATTAACAATCTCAGAGCAAAATTGCATCAGTAGTGCTCTTCCTGGGCATGAAGCCATACTGCTGTTCACAAATATCCATCTCCTTTCTTAGCCTAGCTTCCACTACTCTTTCCCAAAGTTTCATTGTGTGGCTCATCAACTTTATGCCTCTGTAGCTGTTACAACTCTGCACATCACCCTTGTTCTTAAAGATTGGTACTAGGACACTTCTCCTCCATTCCTCAGGCATCTTATCACTCTCTAAAATCCTGTTGAATAACCTAGACAGGAACTCCACTGCTGTCTCTCCTAGACACTTCCACACCTCCACTGGTATGTCATCTTGACCAACAGCCTTTCCACTCTTCATTCTC
>SRMA01027304.1:0-54219 GCA_007224835.1 Danionella cerebrum | reverse complement strand
CTGCGACTGACTTTCATTCCTCTTCTTTCTAGAGCTATTTGATGACTCGCATATTTGGTTTGGCATATTTTACGCCGGATGCCCTTCCTGACGCAACCCTCTCTATTTATCCGGGCTTGGGACCGGCACAGAAGTCACTGGCTTGCAACCCCTGTGGCTAGATTATGCTTAATGGTTATGCTAGCCAACCATTGCACAAAAATGCCTAAAATTGGTAACTAATGTCAACGAAACACCATTCGAAAGACTAAATACACTCCTGAAACCTCGTCAGTGGTTACATTGAATCGATCCAAACTTTGTTCAGCAGCTTTATCTAATGCAAACTGCAGGAAAGTGCATTATGTAACTCTCCTTGCATACACAGCCTCCTCAACAACATGGTACTACATAATCTGCGTTGTTATTGCTACATGTTTATGCTGGATTTATTAGCTTGCAAAGAGCTGAGACTTACACAGCACTCTTCGATGCATTTTGGACTTTATTCACATGCAGAAAACTCTCCTAACGATTTCTATTTAACTTGCGAATAACTGACATTACACACTACATTTCCCATAATTCCCAAAGCAGCGGTTTACATGCAAACTCCTTGAAACATCGTACCCAAGCAGCATGTGAAGTGGACAGGGTGGAGGGAGGGGTGATGGCAGCTCAGCATCACCTTGTCTATTGGCCATGGTCAATGGATGAACTAGGATGGAACGTTCATCAACCCAAGCCTGTTTCACACCTCTTGGTCCGGACCACGATTCATTGTTGCCATCGTCTGCCGTTTCAGACTGGGACAACGCGATTAGGTTGCTTGCTCCATTTCTATAATTTCACCTCCTCAATTTCCCATTTTTGTCCACAAAGTGCCATAACAAACTCTGCTTTGTCAGACACACAAGATTCCATAATGCCAAGTGCAAGAAAGCACAGTCGCTTCCATTGTTTGGATTATTAGAATATTTCGATCATGTTCTCACCACAAACGAGTTTGGAACCGGACCAAGACCACCTCCTCGATCAGGTCTCTTACCACTTTAGTAGTCTGATCTAGAGATCGGTGGATGCCTGCCCATAGAATTCTACTGAAAGGGAATGTTTTTGATCTTCTGGATGTTACATTTGCTGAAACGTGGTAAACCGCAGAACCTCCAAAACAGACGTAAAGGTTTCTTTTCACACTGGTTTGTTAATCGCTATTAAATAGTGCCCAGGAATTATTCGAAACCACCGGTCACCAGAGGAAAGTTCTGACAGTTGATTCTTCTTCCTCCTAACTGAACAAATCTAGAACGAATGCCTCTATTTTTGAATGTTGCTTCAAGTCAAACAAATCGTTTGGCCAAAGTTGCCTTCAAAGGGCAATGTCATATCTGCCAGGAGATATTACAATCACACGCCCAGTGACATATAAATCATTCAAGGGTTGTTCTAAGCAAAGAAAACAAGTAAAATATGGATCTGGACTTTATTTAAAATAACTATTTCTAATTGACTTTCCCATTATCTACAGCAACATATGTTTCATTTATTTCATACATAGCCATGAAAAGCTTCTGCACAAATTATTAGTTAACATGATGCCACTTTCCCATTCAGTGCAAGACTAAGGTTTGGCAACACCATTACCACATTTGTAAGCGTCTGGAACAGAGAAAAGCAGCAGTGTGCTGGCAGTGCATCAGCAGGTAAGAGGAATGAAGGACAAGAGTGTTTAGTGGCTGGGACGGCAGCTACATCCACCCTTGCGCTGTGTGTAACATGAAATCAACAGCACCAGCTCTTTACAATTTGAAACATCAGGGTGATATTCACTCCAGCAGAGCCATTTACTGGATGATGATCTTCGAGTGTTCATGCAACACCCCCTCCCCCGGGCCCCAATGGCGAGATCTAAGTGATCAGAAATCAAGTCTCGCACAACTAATTTGTTGATGCTCCAGCACAGAATAATTTTCTGATCAAACATCATATTTAACATAACAGGACTACTCCTGATAGAGCTGCTAGAGCAGGTGCAGATCCAATTAAGGTGGCTTTACTGGAACCCAATTTCCAGAGGCGTCTAGCTTCGTGACGGCCGAGCTAGTTGCAGGTGTGATCATTTCTGCTTGATAAGAACAACTAATGACAGACTGGTAGAGGGAAGAAGATGATTATGTTTTACATACTAACCTTGGCTGCCAGGGCCTGTCCTTTAATGACAGCATAATTCAGCGCTCACCTTGGGCAGCTGCCATGGATTTTAGTTTATGAGGTCACCTGCATAACCTCCATCATTCAAGTATAAGCTCGGTCTTTGCATCAGTGGCTCTCTCATTCCCTTTATGCCTTTGCTGCCCTGATGGTGTACATGCACTTGAATTCCTCATATCAAGATGGATATTCATTAAACCATAGTGCATGTAAATTCAATTTAAAAACAACATAGAGGGTGTGGGAGTTCCATAAATATATAAATATATAAATATATATACAGCAGAAGACCCTGCTCCTGTCAGCTAAGAACATGAAACTGAGGCTATAATTTGGAAAGGCTCACCAAAATTGGACAATAGAAGATTGGAAAAAGTTTCCTGGTCTGATGCGTCTTGATTTCTGCTGCAACATTTAGAGGGAAGGGTCAGAGTTTGGTGTCAACAACATGAAAGCATGGATCCATCCTGCCTTGTATCAACAGTTCAGGCTGGTGGTGGTGGTGTGATGGTGTGGGGGCTATTTTCTTGAAAGCGTGAATCATCTCAGACTGGTTTCTTAAACATAACGATGAGTTCACTGTACTCAAAATGGCCTCCACAGTCTTGTTTAGGATGATTGGCATCAATAGCGTGATGCTATCATGTCATCATGGACCAAACACTGTGAGGAAGGTTTTCAGTACTTTGGTGAACCGTTCTGAAGGTAATAGGAACAATAAAATATGTTTGTGATACTAGTATGATCCAAGCAAGCAAATGTGTTCCATTATGAATATTTCCATCACATTCACTTAATTTGCATTCGGTAGCAGTGCAGTTGTATGATTCCTAGCCTTATTCTCTTTTTTTTGTTCAGGACAAAGCGTCATTATTCAAGCACTTTGCCGCCTGCTTCTCTGTTTTCGATCTGTTATGCTATGGTGTGAGAGAGGATAATAAAGTGACGTGTTAAAAGACTCCAATCAAAGCACAGAGAGAGGATGCTTTCACAGAAGTGCCATCTGTGAAACAATACGTCGGGCCATGTGAGTGAACTGAAGGCCTGAGGAAGTTTCCCAGATAACCTTCATGACCCTTTTTTGTTGCTCTGCGCCGGATCAGTTTATGATAGTGCCTAGCTTGCATATTCCCCTAAGGAAAGGATTTTCTGACAGTTGCACTTGTCAACATTGACATCCATGCACAGATCACAGAGGGGTTTAGTTCTAAAGCTGCAAGTGTGCATGGCCCTGTGACATTGCTGTGTTTGCACCTTTCTCACACTGCAATTCCTCCTCTCGGTCTCCTTTAGGAGCTCAAACACTCAACCTCTTTTGTGCAGTATTCACCCCAACAACTTTGTTAAATCAAATGCATGTTCTTTCTGTTTTTCAGCCACTAATTCAAGAGTTTTGTACAGCAACTAATACATTTTTCAAGTGGCTATTTTCAGGCTGTTTGTTCCTTCTGTGAAGGACCACTTTGATGCTAATGTGGAAACGCTTTGAGAGAAATCTCAGCAAGGTCTGACATGGCTTTGCCAGTTCAGCTCCTTTACAGCCTGCATCTCGATGACGAGTGTTACAGAGGAGCTGTGTGATACTTTCGCTTTCCAAAACTTCTCATGAATCAGATGTCCGTGGGGAATACTTGGGTCATAAAGACATATAGATTTACAGATTCTTAAAGGGGCCACTTTCTACCATGTTTTGTGATTGTTCCCCCATCAGAAACATGCCTGCGTGTGTGTTTGGTTGTGGCAAGAGTACATTCAAGTGAAATATATCCACTTAATGTTGTGTTATTACAGCTTTGAAAGAGAAGTTCTGCGCAGATGTTTTGTTAAGTTCTGACCATCTGGTAGGGTTCGCTCAGAAGGGGGTGTGGCCAAAGCATGGTTGTTGGTGGAACAGGACAGTGGTTTTGCCCTGAAAAAAAGGTGGTGTACTATTTTCCACTTTAACTTACCCAACCCAAATTGTATATAAAAGTGGGCAAAGAAAAGATGAAAGTCAATATTCTTTGATCGATTAGCAGTCAGTTAATTTATTTAATGTAAATTACATTTTCATGTATCAATTGTGCATTTTTTTACTTATTGTATAGTGGAGTCCTGGGGTGCTGGTGTCTTGTAGAGTTCAGCTCCAACCCCACACCCGAACCAGCTAATCTAGAAGTAGTTTACTAGAAGCCTCCAGGAGCTAATCTATGCAGGACACTAGCTCTCAAAGACTGAGTTTGGGCACATCTGTTATAAAGAATAAACCGTGACTGTGTTTTTACTGCACTAATTAATTAATTAATTAATTATTGAAACATTAATGCTACAGTCTTGTAATTAGTCCAAGTTAACGTTAGCTCAATAGCGTCTGTGTCTGTGCAGCTTTACAATTAATAAACTATTTTAAACATCAATCAGCCATCATTTGAATTTCAGATTTGTTTTTAACCAAGCTAACAGCAAACCATGAGGTCATGTTCTTTTTGACGTGGCAGCTGGCTGGACTGCAATATTTTAATACTAATATTTAATGTGTCATCCCAACAATTAACTTCAAACACTGTGTTATAGTCAGCGAGACATCATCTTCAGTTGGCTTGCCGTCATCTTCGAAAAAACCTTACTGCTTTTCTTGCTGATTTTCTCTGGTGAAATTTAAACAAAAATGCACCAATTGCAACAAATTAGGCAGCAAGTTAAAAAGTCAGTTAAAGGGGACCGAATACATGGAAATTGTGCAAATACACGTAAGTCTAATCAGCAAAACAAGTGAGTATACAGAGGGTGTATGCAATTATTGATCATCAGAAACCGAAATACCCAAACAGCCCGGGAGAAGAGTAGGCATACGCAGTAAACGTGTGTATAGCCACGACTACAGGAGCAGGAGTAAATGCAGCATTTGTTGGAGACCGGAAATACGAGATCATTCAAATACGCTGTTTATGATGAATATTGCATTTCAAACGTTGGTGCAGCCCTTGTCTAGAGGGTCCCAACTTTATTCTAAATGTATCAAAGGGCATAATATTGGATCCTTTAAGAGCATTTTTTTAAACCTTACAAATCAGGGATAGTAGTGTAAGAGTAGTGCTACTCTTCTGGCCATAAACCTGCAAAACGTTTGATTTTAATTATATGTTGTGATCAGGATGCATGAATGGATATCGAATATATTCTAGATAAAGCATTTTCAAAAAAACGAATAAACAAAGGCTGCATAAACAAAGATTCCATTCGTACTGTTCCGTGTGTATATATAATACGAACAGATTCTGAAATATATACAAAAGAATTTACAAGGCAGGTTTATAATGAACAAAAGTGACACATTGCACAGCAATTTATGCAGGTTAGACACTCTATTTATACACTATAAGCATATGAATGCATCTTTCATCATTTTGAAGAACCTGTCAAGCAGCCTAACAAACAATTTTGAAATATCTCAGATTAAATTAGGCAAATTAGTGGAGATGCTGTAGAAGGTACAGTTAATTGCTCCTCTCCAGACATCCTTTTAGACGGGAGGGTCTGCAAGATTCACGTCACTACATTGCCACCTAGTGATGGTCATTCCTGTACCTTGTACAGCACTGGGTATGGTCTGAGACTCATGAACAATCACTGCAAATAGTGCATTGCTTTTTAAAGAAATTGGTATCTAAATTCTTTTTTAAAGGTGGATAATATTAAATGAGCCACACAATGAATGCCCGTTTTCATTTCCAGCCCTGTATTCTTAAATGTAATTATTATCTTCTGTCTCTTTTGTTCATTTAGAATGAATGGCTCTTCATGAGTTGATTTTATTCAATTGTACCTGATTAATTGTATGTTCTGTTGTAAAGGTATTTGCAGAGTGTTCCCGTGTCTCCTTCGTGTGTTCAGGGTGATAGATGTGTTGCCTAGCTTTAACTTCGGAAACAACCTCAGGGATTTTCGGTCCAATCAATAGTCCAGTCATCAATTTCAACTGGCTCATCCTGGCTCACTAGCGCTTGATCAACAGTTTACATGCACAGGGGACAAAGCCTTTAGTTAAGTTCCACCCGCGGCTCAGGGAAAATCTAGTGAACTCCTCTTGTCATTAGGCTTACAGTGTTTATGCACTTTGTCTAACCACAATACCAAACTATGACAACTCTATAGTTTCTATAGGGGAACCTTCAGGTAATGATTGCAATTCTGTACAATAGCAACTCTAAAAAGTACATAACAAGAGTAATATAGTACATTGTTGGTCAAATTACACTCTAACTCTTAAATATCACTTGTTAAAAGCAGCTCTTTTTCGACAAATTCACATCTGTTACGTCTAAAATAGGTCAATCACAACACCTAATACTGATGCCCTGTCTAGAAAAATAGTCCACTATAAGAGCGAGAGCACAAAACATTACCGCATGTTTCACCAAGCATGTATCACGAGACCTGTGCACTGGGAATAACCGATAAAGGCTTGAAGTCAAGAGATTGTTTTACACTGGAACCAGGTCTTTTTGACCGTTGGTAAATCTGTCACAAAAAGTGCTCTACATTTTTCAGTGTAAGACTTTTCCTAAAACAGCTTTAATAATTATTTAGTGCATTTAAAGTGTCTCGGCAGGGAAAACAAATCCCATGTGATGGTTCATAGAACCGCTTTGCTTGGTTCATTTTGACTCCTCTCTTAATCTGCTGTATACACTCTCTTCATCTTTCTGGGAAACACTTCTGGTTGCCTAGCAACCCATTTGGCATCTTTTACATTTGAGACAAGGACATTCTAGCTATGGAGGCTTACGTGTAGCAAAATTCAAATGGAAAATGCAAAAAGTGCAAATATCAATGCAGAAGGAAATTTCTTCATTTACATTTGCATTTTATAGCTACAGCATTAGTTTTAGTATCTAAAAATCAAGTATTTAATTCATCTTCAAACCCAGTTATTCCCATTGGGGGAAAGGTCCATCGCAGGGCAACACACACATTCACACCTAAGGGGAATTTAGATTAGTCAGTTATCCTAACCACATGTTTTTGGGTTTGTGGGGGAAACCTTTAGTAAACCCAGAGGAAACCCACTCAGGCACAGGGAGAACATTTAAACTCCTTCCAGGAAGGTCACTGGCAACCCCCGACAACCTTCTTACTGGAAGGCCACTGCGCCACCGTGCCAGTCAAAAAAAAAAGAATGTCTCAAAACTTAATTGAAAATACATTTCCCAAACAAAGTGGATATTTGTAACATGCACAGCAGAAATGGCAGCAAAGTTGTAATTTAAATGCTGATCAGCAGTGTGTCATCAAGCGGTGCACATTAAAGCGGTCATCAAGCGGTCACTCCATTCGGTATGCTCGAGAGGATGGACCATTTGCCTCCGCCGGGAGCAGCAACAGAGATTGGGAGCCCAGGAGGTGCCCACCAACCGGGTCTATAGGGTTGCCACCAGACCAGTCACTGGGCTCTGCTGGCCGCCTAATTCCTGAGAGAAGTCTTTTGGAGTGATATGGCCGCTCTTGGCTCCAGAGGCATCAGCCTATGGAGACGGGCCCATAGCCCGAAGCTTGGTGATCAGAGCACACCCCAGTGCACTTTCTGGGATTTACTCCCCATCACCTCCATCCCCCCCCTGAGTGACTTTTAATTATTTATCTGCCCCTATTTTAAATAAAAAGCCCTGGCGGCCTTGAACTATGCTAGTGTGTCTCCCTCGCCACCTGGTACAATATATACACTCTCGGTTAGGAAACGCAGGATTGCATTTTCATGGGATGTGTGCAGCAAAATGAAAACGCCCACCCACCGTCTGATGAGATCATTGAATTCATGCACGGGTGAACTTTGACTATGATACATTTGAAGATATAAGTTACCCCCAGCAGCGTTACTAGACCATAAACAACAACAAAAAAAACAAAACGAGATGCTGCAAACAAGCCATTGGATTTTTTCAATGAATTAAATGCTACGTGTCTAGATTACTTTTTTAAAGTAATGCTTTTGTATAAAAGAGCTTTTCAGAATGAATTGTTGTTAATGAAGGTTTAAAATGCATCTGCTTTCATCCAAAGAGACCTACAGAAAACAACAAGGTGGTAACTAAGGACAGCTAATCCTAAGAAGTGCTCAGAGAAGATGCTTCCACTGATTCAGAATAAAACAATTTATTTTAAAGTGATGTCAGAAGTGGCATTTATACAACAGGTTATTAGGGGCTCTGGCTCTGTTCATTTTAAATGAATCAGATAAACCAAATCATCACGTCGACATCTAAGATTTGTCTGAGAGGACGTTCATACCCGCCACAAATGCTCTTCTTCAAGGCAGTTCCAGATTTCTCTTCCAGTCTAGATTTCCACCACCTGGGAGCTGTGAAAGAGAATGTTCTGGTGAGAGATTTTTTGTAGTTCTGAAACAAAAAGCTCACCCTGTGAGAGTCACAGGCTGGAACTGTCGGTGAGTCACAACTGGGTAGTGTGAAATGTGTTCTGACTGGAAAAAATGTCGGTGACAACCTGCAGCCAATGAGAGAGCAGCATCAGGGTGCAGTGTGAATTCAGCAAATACCGGATCCTGCTCTAGACAGCATCTACGACACTTTGTATTTGCTCTGTTCTTAAGCCAGCTCTTGAATTTTCTTGTAACTTCTCACTTATTGTGAACTCAATAGTTGTAGAAGATTAAGAGATAACAGATCCTACATATAAATGTCTTATCTTGTAAAATATGCCCTCGGAACTGCTGCAGAGTATTGCTTTCAGAGGTCAGGATTTTTGTCTACTAGTTTAGTTTGAGCAGAAGTTGTCTAGTACAATCTCTTTGAGCTAGAAACAGCTGCAAGACTGCAAAAAAATCATTAAATTATCATATTAATATAAATAATAAATATACATGCAAATCAAAACTCTTTTATTTAAAGAATAGATCTATTCTAGTTTATGCAGAGGCTTCAAAGCAGCTTCCCAGAAAGACTAGCCTATTGTAGATTGGTTCTTGGAGCGGCTAAGGTAAGTTATGAAGAGTTATTTGGCAGAGGCCGCATTGAAATGGTCTGCCCTGAAACTGAAGACTACTTTCATACATTTCCAGTGTGAACATGTTCCATACATTAACAGCACCTGTTTTCAAATGAAAGTTATAAGAGTAGTTTTAAAAAGGTGGCGCTATGAATAAACAACTGCCTGTCAAAAAGTTGAGACTGTTTCTTATCAACTCTTCCTGGGCATGAAGCCATACTGCTGCTCACAAATATCCACTTCCCTTCTTAACCTTGCTTCTACTACTCTTTCCCAAAGTTTCATTGTGTGGCTCATCAACTTTATGCCTCTGTAGTTGTTACAACTCTGCACATCACCCTTGTTCTTAAAGATTGGCACTAGGACACTTCTCCTCCATTCCTCAGGCATCTTCTCACTCTCTAAAATCCTGTTGAATAACCTAGACAGGAACTCCACTGCTGTTTCTCCTAGACACTTCCACACCTCCACAGGTAAGTCATCTGGACCAACAGCCTCATCCTTTCTATTCTTTTCAACGTCCTGCTCTACAATATTCACCTCTTCCCCCCTTCTTTCCCTTTAATTCTCCTCATTCATCAACTCCTCAAAATACTCCTTCCATCTTCTTAGCACACTCTCCTCACTTGTTAGCACCTTTCCATCTCTATCTTTAATCACCCTTATCTTTTGCACATCCTGCCCATCTCTTCCTCTGTCTTGCTAATCTATACAATTCCTTCTCATCTTCCCTCGTGTCTAACGTGGCATACAACTCATCATATGCTTTCTGTTTTGCTTTTGCCTACCTGTCTCCCTGATCGCTTTTGCTGTAGTTTCCCAGTCATCTCGAAGCTCTTCCTGACCTGCTGGCCTGTCTCAGTTTCTGTCTTAATTCCTCACAAACTTCTTCCTTTTTCAACTTCCACCACTTGGTCTTCTTTTCAATCTTTCCTCTTCTCTTCTTCCTGACCACCAGAAACATCCTACACATCACCATCCGATGCTGTCTGGCTACACTCTCTCCTACCACTACTTTACAGTCTCTGATCTCTCTCAGATTGGCTCGTCTACAAAGGATGTAGTCTACCTGCGTACTCCTACCTCCACTCTTGTAGGTAACTCTATGTTCTTCCCTCTTCTGGAAATAAGTATTAACTACAGCCATTTCCATCCTCTTGGCAAAGTCCACCACCATCTGTCCTTCTAGGTTCCTTTCCTTAACACCGAACCTGCCCATCACCTCCTCATCATCTTTGTTGCACTCGCCAACATGCCCGTTGAAATCTGCTCCCACTACTACTCTCTCTCCTCTGGGAACACTCTCTATCACCTCATCCAACTCACTCCAGAACCTCTCCTTCTCTTCCAACTTACAGCCTACTTGTGGAGCATAACCACTCACTACATTCAACATCACCCCTTCAATTTCTAACTTCAAACTGATCACCCTGTCTGTACCAACGAGTCCCTATTCTTAGATCTATACTCCTGCCTTTCCTCTTCTCATTGCTGCCTACGAATCCTTCTCCCTCCTCCCCTTCTTCAACCAACAGTAGTCCAATTTCCACCGGCACCCTATAGGTAAACAGCACCAGAGGCAGCGTTGTTAACCAGGTCTTTGACCGATCCAGTATGAAAATCTAACTGATGACTTGCATGTTTATTGCCATGTAAGTGAAGTGGATTCACATTACTAGGAAATTGCCTTAGTGATTGGTGCATACAAATAATATTTATAAATTTTAATAATTTAACACATCGGTGTCACAATTAAGGGGATCCACATCCCAAAAGAATTTTAGTTTGTTGTCATTAGTGAGCTAACTGATTAAAACAACTCTAATTCCGCTCATTTATTACAGCCAGACATATTAATAATAATTTTAACATTTTTGTGTTGGCAAATGACCATGGCATAAACAGGATATTCCACACTCAGCCGTGCATTATAAGTGTTACTGTTATCCGTTACTTTATCCCAAATGCCGTCATTTTGGTCCACAGGATTTAATAAAATGTTTAGGAGGATAACACATAAAACACAACATCTATTCAATGTCCATATGTCTATTTTAGCAGTTTAAGTTTAAAAGTTTTAATAAAGAAGAACTCTTACAAAATTAATTTTATGCTGAACTTTAATGAATCAGATAATATTGCAGCTACGAACTTTGAATTAATAGTGTTCTTAATGACCTAAGAGAAAATTGGGAGACGGAATGTCCTCAGTTGCGACAGGAAGTGAGACGACATCGGACGTGTGCTCATTTTTCCATGTTCATTCCCCGCGCTACAGGCAATCTTTGTTACCATGGAATATCATTATGACGCAGTGAAGGTGATAGTCTCTCCATACATCAGTTTAAAAGAAGATAAGAAACCAGAGAGACAACTGAGCAGGATTTGTTCAGACAACTTGTTCAGATTTGTAAAAGAAGCTACACGAAATGTTATTTACAAACCATCTTATTTACTCCCACCATGAAACATCGAAGAGGAGGTGAGATCAAGAATGTTTGAAGAACATCGTCATGTACACTGTGAGCACTACACCTCTCATAATGTTCGCTTTTGTGGTTTTACCACCAACTGCAGCGTCTATGTTACTTTGGTTTAAATATTATCATTTGGTTCAGAATATCAAAATCCAAATAATGTTTTACCTGTTCCACAGAGTGACAGAGTAACCATTCAGTCGCATAATGACGGCACATTTGGCTGTCACACTTGAAACCCTCTCATGTGCAGCAATCATAACATGTCAGGTTTGAACATTTCTAAATGGAATATTCTAATAACCACAAAAAATGTCAAATTTGAAATAAAGATATCATGTTTTCCCTGTTACCCTTTGTTGACTCTTAAAACATTCTTTTTTAGAAGAGCTCAACATCTGATTGATGTGTAGCATTCAGAAGCTGTAAAATCTACATCTATTGAGACTATACTGCTGTGTCACGTGATCTTTTATTTAAACATTTTCACACTGAAGCAGTTTCCTCCCGTTCAGCAGTATCACCTCAGTGTCCCATTGGAAATAGAAGAAACAAGTGCAAATAGATTTCTGAAAAATCGACATAAAGCCACATATGCTGTTGATTAGATTTGACTTGTACCTTACCCAGAATACACCTTTAATATGTCCAATAAACATGTCTGCTTTAATAATGCAGAGCTTAGCCTGTGCGTCGAAGCTGCGCAGGTCACATCAATAACAGAACCCAGATCTGCTTTAAACAGGTTTTAATCTCTACAAGTGAAAAGCTGCAGAAAACGGGTTCCTGTCTTGAGAACTTAACAATAAAGAATCACAATTGAAATAATTCCCGCACCCTGTTCTTAGAAATGAAATAAAGCCATTCCGGTTAGACTCCCGGAACATTTGGACAAGGAAAAATAGCACATGTGTCAAGAGGGAGCTGCGAATGGTTTGATACCTGTTTCCTCATTTTCTGTAAATGCCAACGTCTCTGACCAGTGTCATCTCATAAGAACACTAAAAAAAGGTTTTTGTCTATCGTCCTGGAGACATATTCTTTAAATCTCAGGAGACATTCTCACATTCGGATACAGAGCGATCACATTCCTTTTAAAGATAGCATAGAGTAATGTAAACAATCCGCTTCAACGTCGCTGACATGGTAATGGATTTTATTTCCATCAAATCTAACTGTCCTGGTCATTTTTATCAAAGTTTACGGCTCAAATATGTACATTTTTCTTTTCTCCAAAAATCATTGCTTCATGCTTTTTGTTGTAAATGCTTCATGCTCTTTGTTGTAAAAGGCAAATGTTTCTGATGTTTAGACATTTTTTAAATCAACTTTCTTCAATAAATACAATGCCATAGAGAGTAACCTCCCCCCACCCCTGAACTTTTTAAAATATAATTTTTTTGTGGAAAAATCATGTGGGACTTAATCCAGAAGTGGAACAAACTTTATTGGATATTTACACCTTTTTTAACAAATAAAAACAGAAATTGGGTGTGAAAAATTATTATTCAATTATTTAAAACTATTCCTTTTAGTGCAGCAAACTCTCTCGAGATGTTCAGTGAGGATCTCTGAAGGATCCAGTGTTGACCTAAATGACTGATGATGATAAAGAGAATCCAGCTGTGTGTAATCAAGTCTCCATATAAATGCATCTGCTCTGTGATGGTTTCAGAGGTTCGTTTAAAGCACAGAGAGCATCATGAAGAACAAGGAAAACACCAGACAGGTCCGAGATACTGTTGTGGAGAAGTTTAAAGCTGGATTTGGATACAAAAAGATCTCCCAAGCTTTAATCATCCAAAGAAGCTCTGTGTAAGCGATAATATTGAAATGGAAGGAGTATCAGACCACTGCAAATCTACAAAGACCGGGCTGTCCGTCTAAACTTTCAGCTCAAACAAGGAGAAGACTGATCAGAGATGCAGCCCATGATCACTCTGGAGGAACTGCAGAGATCTACAGCTGAGGTGGTAGAGTCTGTCCATAGGACCACAATCAGTTTTACTTTCACTTTTACTGCACAAATCTGGCCTTTATGGAAGAGAGGCGTGCGGGAAGAAAGCCGTTTCTTAAAGACATCCATAAAAAGAGTCGTTTAAAGTTTGCCACAAGTCACCTGGGAGACACGCCAAACCTGTGGAAGAAGGTGCTTTGGTCAGATGAAACCTGGTGGAGTGTGCAAAGGACCTGAAATTGGGACAGAGATTTCCAACAAGACAACGAGCCAAAACAATATGGTTTAATGGATTACAAATTGGAGAGGTTAGGGAGCAGAATGTTGCTGTGGAGATGGAGAAGCAGCAGATAAAGACGACACAAGATGGGACTAGATCTGGTAGATCTGCAATCTAAAGTCCTGCAAGAATCCCATTTACTCTACACATAGAATGTATTTTGTCTGATTTGTAGCTCCACTAAAAGTTTCAAACATATGATCAAAGTTAGAGAGGGCAAAATCCATTAACACTGGCATGAACAAAGGAAAGCACAGGCACAAGAATACTGCCAGGAGCCATCACATAGTCAGACATGAGTCTTTGTAAGACACAGAGCTGAGGAAATCATAGAACCCTTATTTGGTGACCGCATTGAGATGACAGTAAGCAGTAGCGGAAGCTAGCGAAAGGAAACACTGCATCAGGGTCTATGTACAGCGTTTATTTACAAAAATCATTCACACAGTGACGAAACTTTAGTTTCAGAAAAAAAGGGGGGACGGGGGGTGTGCACAACTGTTATGTGGAATCAGAGAAGGGCTTGTTAAAGCGTCACCATATCTTTTCTATACATCAAAGTAATCTGAAATTCTAAATTTGCATTAAACTACAGACTTTTCAGCCTCTTCTAAGGCTTTTCCTAAGGCTTTCCCCCCTTTTCCTAAATTACATTGTGTATGTGTTTATAGAAGTATCTCATCCATTAAAGGGAAAGGGAAGTGTTGAATAGTCACTCTTCAAGATAACAGCAGGGAGGTGCTAGGAACCTGAGAACCCGCTAAGACCTTGAAGCAGACACCTGGAGTGGAGATGAGCAGCAGAAGAATATTTGTAGTGGAGTTCCGCAGTGGAACTGATGAAAAGATGAAAAGGCAGAGATCCAAGATGGCTAGGAGCTGTCATGGAGAGTCAGGGTGTGTGAACAACTAAAGAGTTGCTCGGATGAGCCTTTTAACAGAGGGAGATGGATTGGAGGAGTGTTCTGATTGGATGACTAACTCAGTGGGGTGACAGACACTGATGGCTGAGTCTCTTCTGGGGACCCCCTGACCGTTTTAAATAATACATTATCTGTGATGTACTGGAGACCTGCCTAGGATGTACCCTTACATAAAATAAATACACTACTGGATGGACGGACGGTCCCAATAATCCTTAATCTTTACTAAACGCAGATCTACTCTGAATACAGTAAGGTCGTGTCAGCTTACATTACAGTGTTTGTATGATCGTAGCAGGATCTTATCTGGTTTTGTGAGACTGCTGGACGGACTGGATCAACGAGTTGATTCTGCTGGTAACACTTGATGGATGTTATTGTGACTCCTTGGGAAATGTGAGAGTCGTATAAATCGAGAAGTTACAAAATGACAAAGGAAAGAGACGTAAAAACTGCACAAGATACAAAAGTGCTATAACAAAATGTTCATGCGGTGATTTGTTTAAGTGACTGCATTTCTGTCTGCACTACCTCTTCACCCTGATGGCTGAAAGAAATAAAACTCCTGAAGAACTCCTCTGAGCTGAGCCTTCACCCTCCATTACGCTTGAGAGCTTGTGGCTCTGAGGCTTTCCATTTCCAGCTTTCTCTATGCGACTCATTGTATATTCAGGCTAACTTTTTCTCCATTTGCTGAATCATCATTTCAAATGAAATAGCGGGGAAGGGATGACTATCTATCTGGTCTATGTTCAGAAAGGAAATACCAAAACCAGCCTTATTCTGTAAAATGCATTACATTGTGGGACAAAATTTCAGCCTGTAGGCGGTCCCCAGCAAACATCTTGACGTCAGATTCGAACCAAATTCCAATAGGAATCCGTGTCAAAATTCGGTCAGAATCTGGCGGTCCACAGGTTCAGATTAATTTACAATGAGGGAACCGACAACGCCACCTGGGACTTTGACCCAGGAAGTACAAGAGATGTAAGGCACACAGGTAAATAGCACCATAACTCCTTCCAGGAAGATCACTGACGAGCCTCAAACCGACAACCTTCTAACCGGAAGGCCACTGTGCTGTCCCCTGCACCACCGTGGTGCCCCTGTTTAAAACATGAATGTTGCTTTGATTTCTGTTGTTATACTGTTAGTAATAATAGTATATTTTAACTATGCACAATACAGAACAAATGCTTTAAATAAAATCAATATTTTGCTGTAAATAATCAGTTTAATACTGTAAAATTTACGGTAATTAAATAACAGTAGGGCACTGCATGTAGAATTTACGCTACTAGATTGTAATTGTTGTTTGCTGCTGGCAACCCAGCTGCCAATATTTTACCGTAAATTTACAACAGAAGGTTTTACAGTAGCAGCATTGGTTAAAAGAAAAAGCATTTTCGTGAAAGAAAAATACCCCCTTTTTTTACAATGAACAATGGTAGATTCAAAGAAAGAAATGTTTAACAGCAGTAAGACTTAAACGGGATTGTGGCATTGCATGCATCTTATCCCCCCAAATCCCCCAATCCACTGTATGGATGCCCGTATAAACTGCTTTGAAGAACATCTGGTTTTAAATAATGATGTCACATCTATCTTGCTCCAGTGGCTTAAGTGAAAGCAATTATATTTTTAATCAAACATGAATCTATTTCTGTCATTTGCACCAATTTGTTATTTCTTTTAGACCAATACAGTTGGATGATGTGGACTTGACACGTTCAGGTCTATGTTATCCTGCAGAGGTTTATATCTTATTTTAAGCATGATCAGTTTCTGAGGATGATTACTTCAAGACTAAATGACCGTTGTTTTCTTCAACTCTTCGAAACGGGGTGTAACACACTGAAATAAAAGAGAAACTGCTATGAATTACAAAAATACACCAATCAAAACTTTTGTAACACTTTTTATGTTTTGTTGAGAAGCTTGTATCATTTGTTCCATTACACACTGCTCTTTGATAGCCACCCCCCCCCCCCCGGATCACTAATTCCTCATTAAAAATTATGAGCTTCTTCATCACCTTGCTTTTGAAAAGGTTACTTCTTAGAGCAGAGGAGCAGAGGGGAGTCCTTCACTTCAATCTGACAGCTTTCTCCCAGGTTTGCTCATATTGATCAGGGACTTCAGGTTGCCTTTCCTCTATTTGAACCCAATGTGGTGTCTGCAGTGCGGCATACTAAAATGATGTATAATCAATGATTCATTGCACCAACCTGGTGCGAAGCCATCCAAATTATACAGTAACACAGACTCTGACTTCATGCTGAAAAGAGCATCGGCAAAAAGAGCAGAAATCTTGCTCTGAGCAGTATTCACAATGTTATTGTGTAGTCTAAGCAGCTTTAAATGCATTTACACACATTTTAAAATGGACTTGTTTGAACAGAAATGTGGCCAATTGGTGCGTGTTGAAAATATTTAAAATCTGTTAAGGTTTTGTTTTTTGTTGATGTTATTCACAGTGTTATGCCCTCAAAAATCATAACGTCAGAAAAGTGGCCAGCTAGTGGTGTCAGTAGTTTGTAGGATCTTTGCTCCTTGTTGCATTTGCCTGCCCATTCAAGTGTCACCCAGCTCCCAGTCCCACCTTGTGCACAGTAAACCATCATCATTTAGCACATTACCAGCCATGACTTTAAAAGTCTGTGTACTGTCCTCTTGTCCTACCATCAACTGAACCATTGAGGATGCAGGGGACATATTTTCTTCATGAAGGAAAGGAACCGCCAACCAAATGCTTCCATCTTGACTGTGATCCAGCCTCGTCTCCAGCATGGGTGAATTAGCTTTTCGAAGAATACTTTCATTATCATTATGTTGGTATCATTATCATTGTTTAAAGTTCAATATTATTTTAGCATTACATTTAAGAAATACTTAATAGACGTTTCATACTAATACAATTTTATAATCACTATGGAAGTTTACATTTAACATGTTTGTTAAACTCTTAATGGACTTACTGTAAATCACACACAATAGTTCATTTCATGCTCAAAATTGTAAACTACTGTATTTTTCGCCGTATAAGACGCACTTTTTCTTCCCCAAAACTGAGGGGGAAAAGTTGGTGGGACTTATACTGCGAATGCAGAGCGCCGCGGAGCGGAGGGCAGTCACGGCCGTAGGAGAGGCGTAAGAGAGGCCACGGCTTCGGCCTAGCTCCTGTTATGGTAAAAATATACCTTCTCAATTGATAATAAACACTGGAGACCGTTTGAGAGAGAACACAGCAAATGCGGCATTTCCTACACACGTGTTATCCGCATTGGAAAAGAACCTCAAGCCTCTCAAAGTAAGACAACCGCCGGAAGAAGGGCAGGACTAAAGTATGACGTTTGCTCTTAGAAGTTTCTCAAATTACATTTCTATAAATGACCACTATATGGTCCCACCACAGAAAATTCCCATCACACTCCGGAGCCGTCGGCCATATTTGTAGTTGTACACCCGCCGGTGCGCACTGACGTCATCGCTCATCTCTGCTCGTCGATCCTACCATAGTACGGATCGTAAGGAGCAGGTATGAAACATTACTACCTTTTTTTGTTACTTTTACTGTTTACTGACTGTTCATGTTACATGTTTGGCATATAATTGTTGTTAAACTGCTGTTAACTTTTACCCAGTTGATATAAAATATTTTACTACAGTATTTGGTTCAGAATCTTTTTTTCCTAGATCCTCATTTAAAAATGGGTGCTTCTTATATACCGGTGCCTCTTATACGGCGAAAATACGTTAATCCCCAAAACCATTTTTCAATAATAAACTTACACTACACACGATGCCTAACAAAACACTGCAAACAGGTTTCTTCAAAAGACTAACACATGCTCTCTTCCAACAGGAGCTTTTACTCAATCAAAAACACTATCATCAGTTGAAACAACATTATTTTATGAGTCAGTCTGCCTTTTTATTTGAAGCCTCTCTACATTTGTGTTTTGTTGGCTTTCGTAAATGAATCCATTTTGTTTCTTTTGCTTCAGAATTTCAACACAAACGAATGAACATCTCAGACTAGCTTTCTAAAACGTACAGATTATGTAAAAGCAAATACAGACACGGAATTGCTGCATTGAATTGTGACCGAGATACAGACACATATGTACATTTACTCTTGTCATCCAAGGAAAAGCATTGTTTAAGTAGGAAGCACAAGAATTTGAAATTTGAGATCTTTGTTTCATACAATAGCTTGGAAGGCGAAACTAAAGAGGTGAAACCGTAGCCTCTTTAGAAATGGTTCTCATTGTCAATCAATGTGGTTGTGTGGATGCTTTGCTGGGGATACTGTTGAACATTTGTTTATGGTTTATTTTTTTAAATACCTCATAGACAAAAACTTTCAATATTTACATATATTTACCCATCAGCACTGCAGTATAGGTGACATTACAAACAAATAATCTGATCCAAGTTTATATGAACTTTATCCTGCTATCCCGAGTTTCAAAGTGCAGTTTTGTTTGTTCTAGTTCACAAAGTGTCTGTAATGTAAAACAGAAAGTTTTCCCTCTGCTAATTTTTGACCTCAAACACTCCCCCAAGCTGTGCAAGAAGGAGAGGGTCTGAGTGCTTTTTCCAGATGACCCAATTGAGGTGGTTTGGGATAAGAGGGACCTCAAAGTGAGGGCAAAAGGCACAAACCATACTCGCTGGCTTTGGGGACTTTTTAAAGACTGTTCGAAAAACACTTCAGGTGATTACCTCTAAAAGCTCACACAAAGAGTCTTCACAAGAGCCTTCAAAGCAAAGACTGACAACTTTGAAGAGTTATTCTACAAAGTTTTACTTGGCAGATGTCGGAAGGGTCTCCAAAATGTTTACGCAAGTAACAATATTGTAACTATTTACACGGGTTTCCAGGAGAATCCAATGAAAACATTAGTAATTAGTAATCAGTTACTAGTCACTTCTTTTCCAAATGATGTGCAAGAAACCATGAATTGTCAACTAATTATAGCTTTCACCAATCTTTCTTTGCTTGTTAATGTAAAAATAGACTGTGTATGTCACAATAACAACATAAATATGATCACTTCAGTATAACCATGATCGAAACGCATTCAGATCTTTTCAGGCTATCCCTTGCATTCCAGACCCATTTTCATGGCCCATCCCTTTCATTAGACAGATATTATGAATGTATCATTGTTTGTCATCACACCCTAGTACCTTTCCACTGCTAGATATCATTAGTTCAAGAAGCACGTAGGTTTGGATTTCAAGCTTATAGAGATTTCTGAACACCATATATGTAAATATGGCACCGGCGAATATGGAAATAAATGGAGTGGTGATGTGGAGGTACATATATATGTAGATACCGTATAAGGGACTGGTAAGTACAGGCGCCAGACTAGGATGGGGTTGGATAGACGTCGACTGGTTTTGAATGTGATGCCAGGACAAGAAATCAAACAAAACTGTTTTTTACTGTGACTTCATCATCTTTAATTTAATCGTTATGTGTAACTGTGCTAAGTAGGCTAATCTAAAATAATTGTAAAATAATATGAAAACGTTCACTATCAGCAGTATCCTTACGAATTGCAATGTTGTAGATGATATTCATGTGAGATATTCCACCGAATGCCATTTCTGTCCCTGAGACATGTTTAAATAAGCTTCATACTTGATTCAGAAATGCATTTTATTACTGAGCAAAGTGTACCCCATACATTTAAGCATTGAACATTTAAGCTATAGCATTTCAAATATTGGGCGGCACGGTGTTAGAAGGCATGTTGCATGTTCTCCCCGTGCTTGTGTGGGTTTCCTCCGGCTACTCCAGTTTAGTCCAGTTTAGTTCCCAGCTTTTTAATTATTGCCGTTACCCTAACCCATCCCCCTCCTGGGGAATTTCCGCAAGTCAGTTTGTCTGCAGGTAGTTGCATCACTTGTAGTTGATCTTTAGAAAGCCATGAGAATAGCAAAGTTAAGTCCTTTCTCTTTTTTTATTTACACATTTGATGATTTTATGATGAAATTGAGTTTTAATTCGTTTAGTTTAAAAATGGCCATATTTGGTAAATAACTGAATTTTGCAGAATTTCCCGGTTCTATAATCATCTGCATCATGCGGCTTATTTAGCATGTATTTCCTTATTCTTTGCTAAAGATGCATTTCTGTTACTTACATTAAGAAGAACAAGAGGGTAATTAACAAGAAAACCATCTTCAAATCGAATAAAACAATTTAATAAGTTACTGAAAAACTATGTACGGTTGCTATTGGAACACCCAGACTTCCAGCTCCAAAGACAGTCCGCTCCAGGGACCCCAAGGCATTCCCAGGACAGCCGGGGGACATAGTCCCTCTGGGGTCTTGGGTCTTCCCCGGGGCTTCCTCCTAGTGGCACATGCCCAGAACACCTCCCCTGGGAGGCGTCCAGGAGGAATCCGGAACAGATGCCCAAGCCACCTCAGCTGACTCCTCTCAGTGTGAAGGAGCAGTGGCTCTAGTATGAGCTCTTCATGGTTGACGGAGCTCCTCACCCTATCTCTAAGGGAGCGTGTTCAACTTGCTGGATGGTGCTTGGGCTGTTTTTGCAATCTTGGGGAGATCCTGGAGACAGCAGCTGTAGAATGAAGCCATCGTGAAACCGGAACATGGAAGTAGTAGCGCAACCAGTCCATTAACTCTCGAGCTCCTCCAGAAACTTGTTTGGCTCTTTAAAGGAAAGGCAATGGTTGGAAAAAAAACATCCAACCCGAAACTTGACGGCACTCTTGCAATTATGTGCAAGTCATAGATGCATGGTCAAACAAAACAAACATTACTTTTTACAGTGAAACTGAACATATGCACTTTATCCACGTTAAAGGTGTAGTTTTGAATACCAAACGTTTTATGGTTGCATAATGTTGGAAAGTAGTTATGCCTGTACATTTACAGGGCCACACACACACACCATTCACACTGACGGTCCCTCAGAAATTGCACAAGGTGCCGTTTCTCTACCTGATCCGCGCCGTCCATCTCTTTTTCTTCTTTCTCATCATCCATTGGAAAATCTCACAGTCAAGACTGCTCTCAAGGTCTCCACATTTCTAATATTAAATATCTTACAGAGATAACATGTCTTTGAGCGAGTTAGACACATGGCAGATCTACAAACATCTGTATTAAAAATAGAAGTGTCCTTGAAGATGAAAAATCAGTTCATTTCATTTGAGATTGTGTGGGAGAGCCATAATTGAAAAAGTTTAGTTGTTGAACTAGTTTACAACATTCTCTCTCTCTCCCTCCCTCTCTCTTTCCTCCTCCCTCCTTCCCTGTGTGAACAAGGGAGTGAGAGAGTCAGACTTGGGCTCGTAAATTGAATCAGGTCAACTGTATCCTCACAAATACAATTTGGGACATTATATCTCTTTTCTTTGCCATTGGACAGAGGGGTGAAATAGCTTTATAATGGCAAGAAAATGATGTCGAAAACAAAAGGCGTGAAGCTTGACTTCAAAATGGGAGTAGAAATAGATAGAATTCCTCCTTTACCACTTTTAATCACCCCCTCCACCATCCAACTTTTTTTTAAACAAAGAATCCATTAATAATGTCATGGATATTTAGAGTGCGCTTGATAAATGAGATCCCACCCCTTCTGTCTGGTGGGATTCCCATCGTCTTTCAAACCCTGAATTAATTCAATGTTACCGCCTGCTCTCAAAAGGACTTCACGCATACTAGTATTAATTACAAGTGGGAAATGACTTTGTTCATCAATCAAGTGATTTTCCTCAACTTGTCAAACGCAACGGCATGAAGCCCCCTCTGCTTTGTTAACAGCGCTATTGTTTTGACAGAGACTGAAAAGAAAGCAGCTGCCTCCTGTTCGTCAGGTTGTCAAGAGCAGCAAATCCGCCCTGCTGAGGCAAAGTTCACTCAAAACTCAAACAGATCTGACACAAATTATTACGTCAAGGTAGATTAATAGCTTGTGTTCTGGAATATTCATTGCTGCTTAGAACACAAGAGACATCTGTGACACAGGCCTGAATATCTTAAAGATCTGAGTTGGCGCTGAGTCCGATCACATATTTATATTTGGCTCTATATGTTCGTTGACAGAAATTGTTTTTTATTTATTATATATTTTTGTTTCTGCTGTACACCTGCGAAAACTTTCTTTTGCTGTTGTGTTGTCCACTAATGGGCCACCATACAGAGCAGTATTGAATGTATTGAATTTCAGAAACTTCCAAATTTAAGCAAAGTAGAGTAACAATGAACGGGCGTTCAAGGATTCATTCAAAAATAATCCTACAAAGCAATATGTATCTGACCCAGCAGCTTTAGCATGGCCGTGTACCACAAGGAATTAAGCAGCTAAGTTTATAACCAATAAAAAAAGTGTAACAACTGACTCTGCCAGATTCGAGCCATGATTCAGCACACACTGCATTTCATTGGCAGATGAAAGCCAAACTTAACTTAAAATCTTATGCTGCCTGGGATACATTTTCATCATGCTGCTGATATGGTTCATTTAGAAAGTGCCATTCTTTACCACAAGAACAAACTCTTGATTCAATTCCCAACAAACAAATTAATTTCATTTCTTCATATTTGATGGTAACAGGGTTTAGCCCTTTTTTGCATACAAAAAAATACATTTAATCAGAAACCAAAACCAGAAGCCAACCAAATATGTTTAACCCTTAGAAGTTCCTGCAGGCACTGGTGCGTGTGGCCATCATAACATCTGTTTTGAATCAAGTACGAATGAAACAATCCACTTATCGTTTAATTTCACCTTCAACTATAATGTGTGGGTTTCGAAAAGGTTATTAGTTTCGATATTTTGTGACCAGAGTTATGAGGCATAATTTGCAAGGAAATTCATATTTAAATCAGATAAAATGCATGGTCGGAAATGTGATCTGTTTCAGTTTTCCTTTAGACCCCACATCTGTCCCATTAGTGTCATCTAGTGGTGAAAAGAATGGATAACCATGTGACGTAAAAGATCTGTCATAAGGGCTTTTTTTAATTCCTGCACAAAACAAAGAACAATGAATCAAAAAATGTTTGAACTGTGTATAAAGTTTAGGGGAGGATGTGATTTTTACATTGTTTTGACCTTTGTCTTTGCTTTTTGAAGGGATTTATGAATTGTTATTTTGTCTCAACACGTTAGATTTTTGGAATAAAACATAATAAATGTCTGTTCATTTTTTATATTTTTACAGTAAAAAAGAGACAAAATGTTTTACTTTTTGTACAATTTCAGGGTTGTTGTGGAATTATTGTCTAAAGTAATGAAAATATATAAAAAAAAAAGAAGCTTGGGTTGTTCTAAAAAATTAATTAAAGCGTTGGCACAAAAAACTGTTTCAAAGATAATTTATTTAAGGATAATTAATTGTAAAGTAGAAAAAAATGGCCAAAAAGGCTCCGGACTGATAAAGCATGTTTTACTTTACTATTAATCAAATTATTACTTTATTAAGGAGGACTTCAGGGGAGGCAGGGTGGGTTCAGTTGGTAGCTCTGTTGCCATTCAGTAAGAAGGTCTCTGGTTCAAATCCAGCCACTTAGTCTTCATGAGTGTAGTTTGCATGTTCTCCCCGTGCTTACTTGGGTTTCTTCCAGGTTTCCCCCACAAGACCATAACCTTGAGTCAGGTTCATTTAATTCAGTTCATTGAGGTGTTGCCCTCTTATGGGGTGGGAACTGTCCTGGGTGTACCCTGCCTTTCACCTGAAGCCCACTGGAGATAAGCACGAGCAGAACCCGGTGATAGAAAGACGTTCATAAAGAAAATTAATGAACAGACAGATGGACGGGGGACGAATAAATGAACAAAAGGACACCAGATTCTGTCTGTGAAGCAACAGATACAGATGTACCTGACTGCCAAATAAGAGAACTAAGCCAAGCTGAAAAAGTTTTTAAAGTGAAGATTATTGAGCTTATTTTGAGAAAATTTGACTTAAATCTTGATCTGCTTGAGTTAAGAAACTTTATAAAACAAGACTTTGATTTTGCCACTAAATTTAAAACTAGAATCTTAAAACAAGAAATTTGTGACTCATATAGAAAAAAAAACACTCAAAACAAGAAAAAAACTGCTTGAATATAGTTAAAATCTTCTTTGATCGAGCAAAAAAACTGGGGTTAGAAAAAAGAACTTGGGAATAAAATGCTTAGAGCACATTTAGTGCATCTAAAAAAATCTCTTTCAATTTTAGGTAATAAAATCTTTGTTTCAAGACTATATTATTATTCTTAAGTTAATGCTGTTTTTTCTAAAATTAGTTTTGTGTAAATAAAAGTTCTCTCTCTTGCCTCCTGTCTGTCTCTACTGTATCTAAAAAAAAATGCTGAAAACCCAGAGCAAAAAAAAGGAATAACTATTAAAAAAATTTCATTTTAGTACAAAATTTATTGGACCACATGCTCTATTTTAGGTACTAATAACAATAACTATTGACTGAATAATTGATTGACTGCTGTGTTCTCAATTATATTAGCAATAATTAATATATTATTTAATTATATTAAATATATTTTAGGATGTATTTATTTGTTTTAATGCACAATTTACTCTTTATGTTTACTCCAAGACAAAAACTACCCAGTTTTAAGATCACTGGTAGTTTCAGTGAGGTTTTACTTTCTAAATAGCTTGGAAACCCTTCTTTTGAGGATTTTGGGTGTGTTTTTTTAGGATCTGTCCACATTTGTTGTCAGCGAGATATTTACCAACATTTGGCCAATTGGAACAGAGAATGAGTCATGTGAAGTTTCTACCGACACGCCCACTGAGACCAATCGTTTGAAGATGGTATACTTTAAAAGGCTGATAATAAAGTAATCACCTCTCCCCTCTTCCCCTTTTCCCTCTCCCCTCTTCCCTTTCCCCTCTTCCCTTTCCCCTCTCCCCTCTTCCCTTCCCCCTCTTCCTTTTCCCCTCTTCCCTCTCCCCTCTTACCTCTCCCATCTTCCCTTTCCCCTCTTCCCTTTCCCCTCTTCCCTGTCCCCTCTTCCCTTTCCCCTCTTCCATCTTCCCTCTCCCCTCTTCCCTTTCCCCTCTTCCCTTTCCCCTCTTCCCTCTCCCCTCTTCCCTTTCCCCTCTTCCATCTTCCCTCTCCCCTCTTCCCTTTCCCCTCTTCCCTCTCCCCTCTTCCCTCTCCCATCTTCCCTCTCCCTTCCTCCCTTTCCCCTCTTCCCTTTCCCCACTTCCCTTCCCCATCTTTCCTCTCCCCTCTTTCCTCTCCCCTCTTCCCTTTCCCCTCTTCCCTTTCCTCTCTTCCACTCTTCCCTCTTCTCTTTCCCCTCTTCCCTCTCCCATCTTCCCTCTCCCCTCTTCCCTAACCCCTCTTCAGTGTTTTGTTATTTAATGAATCAATTCTCTATAAACGGACCTCAATAAAGAGAAAACATGACTCTTTTAATGAAACGGATGTTGCCAAATTGAGATTTGAGATGCACAGAAATATTTTAAGAAATATTTTTTTTTCGTTTGCCATTAAATGGAACAGTGTCTCTAGTTCTGGGGAAGGTGAATGAAAAGATCCTACTGAGCAAAATACATGCCGTTGATGGCAGCAGATGATTTGATCCAATTTTCTAATCACCACAAAGCTTCTTATATTAAACATGTTGCCAAGACTTTACAAGGAACGAAAGAAATTTAAGCAACCAAATTTAATTTTGGTCGAAGCCTGTGGAATTTATTTTAACCAATGTCTTTTCACAGCAGTAACAGCTTAGACAAGGGTCACGCTGGAGCAAGTAAAGGAGAAAATACGAATGTTTTTCATGGCAAATGATCTGATGACAAGCATCCATCAACCCAAGTGATAATGTATTTTGTCAAGTGCTAGTATTTAAGAGCCTTGTCAGTTACATTTTCGTCAGTGATTTTTTTTTTGAGCACAAACATTGAAAGCACATGCAGAGGAAGCCAGCTGTCAGATGGTGCATGTTGTATGAGCGTTAAGCCAAGTTCTTGCATCTCTAATTGCACTACAGCTGTCAAAAACACACAAGGTCACGGTAAAAAATAGATACTGATAAACAAATATAAAACTTTCATGTCCAAATGAACAGTGCTGGATAAATGCAGCTCAACAAACGGAACAGAAATAACAGATTTGTAGACAGCAACAACCTGGGGAATGCCAGAGCTGTTCATAGGAATCTATATTTTGTTTAATGAAAGCACCATCATAATTTAGGCTGTGAAGAGAGGCTGTACATATTACTCGGAAAAAACAGTCAGTTCCTTTTCCAAATGTTTGTCAGACTAGGATTTAAACAAATATATACTTGAACCTGGTTATTTTTTTTCTGACATGTCAAACAGAAAGCACTGTTTTTATTTTCTGAATAAAAGTTAAAAATGAACGACTTGGACCATGAAAGAAAATATGTTTTGCCTCCAGCTGAGTTTGAAAATTATCCACAAAGAGTTGATTACTCTACAATTGCATCAATCCGCTAAATATCTGCCTCCTGTGCCTTAAGCAGCTAACAATCTGCGTTTCAGAGCATCTTATCTCTTACCTGTAAAACAGATAGCAGTCAACCGCTTGAGCAATCGATCAGATTCCAAAATCAAGACCAAAAAACTTTCCTCAGCAGGGGGCAAGATTATAGCTAAATGAGGCAGGAGTTAGCACTGAGCCTCCTGTTAGGAGGAGGAGGAGGAACGCTCCCTATGAACCAGTGGACAACTGCAACTTATCAAACTTTAAAATGTGTGTTCCAGGATAACAATGGCCAAAACAAACAGCCAAGTCAACAAAGGAGTGGTTAAAGATTACATGTGGAGGTTTGAAGTTCCAAACCTATTTATTATTAATATATTCCTTTTTTTAATTATTGTTATTATTAGAAATACTATTATTATTAAGTAATTTATCAATGAATTAGAAAAATAACATTAACACATTTGTTATTAAAATACGCATTTCTGTTTAAATTTATTCATTTATTCATCTTCTTACCCGTTTATTCCCTTGCTGCTGACTTAATTGCCTTGGGGATCCCCAGGCTTTGAGCTATGGGGCCGTCTCCATGGGTCAGTGCCTTCGGGGGCCATGGACGGCCGGAGCGGTCCCGAAGCCTTCTCTCAGTGAGCAAGCCCTGCGACTCAACTGGTTCAGCGGCGACCCTATAGACCTGGTCGGAGGGCACCTCCAGGGCTCCCTCGGCTCCGTCGCTGCTCCCGCCCTCTCCAGCATTCTTTCACCTGGCAAATCATCAGAGTACCATCCGACAAACGCTGATCACAATATTTAGAGCCTTAACTGATTCAAGAAACCACTTAGTGATTGGCTAGTTCTCAGCATTTTGTCCCAATGATACAACAAGATGATTACTGATGCAAAAAAAAAATGTAGCAACTTCATTTGGTCAGCATTTCCACGTATAACAGGAAGTAGCAACAATACATGACTTTCATAGCCATAGTCACTTGACGTACCTCTTAGAATTAAAAAAAAAAAAAAATGCTTTAATGCCGCATCCACCAGCCCATTCCTCAAATACTTCCATGCTGCGTAAAAAGATAGTTTTCTTTCGTCTACTCTGTTTTTATCTAGGATGTGATGTCTTGCCAGCGTTTTCATTGCGACACTACCATGTAGGGAAACCGCGACGTAATCCGTCAGACCAATATATATATCAAAAACTTTGTTCTAGGGTGTTATGTATGAGGCACAGGTTTTCTCCAGTTTGGAGATGCTTGACAGATTGAATGTTTCAGTAGGCATTCTTGTGTAGTTGTACTTATATCACAGAACTCTTTGAACTCAACTGTGAGACTCGTTTGTAATTGAGTGAACAGTATTGTGATTTTGGCTTCCGTTATTATTCCTCTCTCTGCAATAATATGAAATGCATCACCCAAAGAGCTTCAAGCACTCAGTGTTCAGCTCCACTGACTGCAGAAGAGCTCTGCTTGTGTTTGTTTTAATATTGCACCAATAAAACTTCAGTCATCTTGAATTTTTGATATGGACTCATGAGATTTTTGGAATTTCACTCTATAAAGATTTTATTTTTTGGTCTAGATTAGTCAGCCAATGCATAAAGCTCAACTCAATGTTTATGTGCTTGACACAAATAATGAACATGTTTCAATTATAAGCCTAGGCGCAGAGGTAAAATCTTGTATTTTTTTGTAACAATCATCCTCACTGGAAGTAAGCATTCTCTGGATGCAACTGCTGTCTATTTATTTTGCCTGTAGCGAAAATGGATATCGCTCATTTGCATACATATGCATTCGTAAAGATCCAATCAGAGATCAAGGTGCATACAAAACCCAAGAATTCAAAGCATAGACAGGACAGAGTGAAACAAATGCGTATGGCCTGCGGTGATGGCAAAGCACTTTTGACAAAAACTTTTTCTAGCTGATAAAACCTTGCAAACTTCCCATTGTTTTAAAATACATGTTTAAAATTTCTAACAATAAATGTTGGACATGCTATTGAACATTTTGCATATGTTTGTGATTTCTCTATAAATTCAGCATTAATTTTAAATTTTTTTCCACATTTACATCTGGTGAAAAGGAAATGGTGGTGCTATCATTCAAATAAAGAAATTATAATAAAAACACATTTTATTGTTTCTGAGGCAAGGTTAAAGCACATTTAATTATTTCACCACTTGTTAAATGTGACTTTCCCACAAGCAAGAGTAAAGATTTGATTTAATTAAAGTTAAACACTAAAACAGAAATGCAGCCGTTCATAAAATATGTTTTGGTGAATGAAATAAAAGTCAAAACCTTTATACTGCTGAAAAGTGTGTAATAGATTAATCCAAGTACACAAAAATGGGATTTGTCCATGACTGAAGTGCGGCTGCAATATATCACTAATCAAGACAATTTTATTGTATTACAAGAAATAGCTCATTTTAATCCCAGCAGCTTTTGTAATAATGTTTAATATTCACAGCTTGAACCCCACTGCCTTAGACCTCTGCAAACATGCCAAAGATTCACCCTGAGACTAAAGTGTTGATTATCAAGAGGCTGAAGACCAGATCCACTGCAGACACCTTCACTGTATCTCAGCGTCAAGTACAGAGACTAAAAAAAAGAGTTTGTAGATGTTTTTGACAAGCCCAGCTCTGGCAGACCCTGTAAGAAAACTGCTCACGAGAAACGTTTCTGGTCTTGAAAATCTAAGGCCAGTCCATTTCCACTGCAGCAGAGCTACACAAGACCTGGTCACCTGAAGTCCTTGTTATCGACGAGAACAGTTTGTTGGATTCTGTCTCAAAAAGGCCTCCATGGTCGAATCAGTGCCCAGAAGCCAGAGCTAAACAAAAGACAATTAAAAAACTGTGTGTCATTTTCAAAGCCCACTGCCTGCTAAAGGAGGGACACTGGAAAAGTTGCCGAAGGTGGATTTTTCAGATGAATCGTCTGTTGAATTACAGCATAGTCACTGCAAAAATTGCAGGAGACCTACTGGAGCCCACATAGATCCGAGATTCAGCCAGAAAACAGTGATGTTTGGTGATGGAAAGGTAAACCGAGTATGGAGGTGTGAGAGAGATCTGAGGTGTGGAAGGCAACATCAATACTGAAAAATACCAAGAAATCTTAGCTACCTCTAATATTCCCAAACATAAAAGAGACCAAATTCTACAGCCGGGTGGAGCTTCATCACATACTTCCATGTCGACACCAAAGTTCCAGGATTGGCAAGCCCAGTGACTAGGCATGAAAATCACTGAGGATGAAAGGATACACGGAAAACCAAACCAAAGAATACTGATGAACACTGAGAGGCATCTGAGACTGCTTTCTTTTCTTTTCCTGGTGATCTCATCAATAAATTGTATGAATACTTGCTAAACAGGAATAGGAACAGCACCACTATTTAATTTGCTGACATAATTGTGCAAGTTTTGTATAGGAATCAAAATTGTCTTGTTTTTTTTTCTTTAATAAATTTTTTTTTTCATTTTTTTTTCAGTGAAACAAATGTATTTCAGTGTATTAAATATCAATTGGGAGGGTGTAAGCCTTTTTTGAGAGCAATTTTATGAGAGTATTTCTACAAAATAGATTGTCAGGCACTGTAGAAAAAAATGATGATATCTTTATTCTCTTCACATCAGCTTCACGTTTAGAATGCTTTAAAAAGTAATTCCTTCTTGCAATAGTGTAGCGAGGTATTATAGAATACAAATAACTGACCAATGCAAGGCTCCAGCGTGAATCTCAAGACATTCACATCCCACACTCGTGCCTTCAAAAGGATTTTATGTTAAAATCTTTCATGCTAGTTAGACTGCGGTGATTTAAAAAGTTGAAAGAGAGCAGAAGTCAGGAGCTCTCGAATATATTAAACTCAGTACGAGAAGATAGGAGAAATTTTCATCATTCGGAGACTTCAGAATGCATTACCAAAGAACAATTTCAACAAGCTCTTAGCGCCTCTCATTAGACGGTGTATCAAACCAGAACAAAACTCACTTCTTCTAACTACGTGGAGGAAGTGGATTGGAAAATTAAATGGAAGAGACATCACAGCCTTTGCCATGGTGTTGTCGCTAGGCCTCGTTGGGGCTCGAAAGTTCCTCAGCTGCTAAATTACATGCTCTTTAAAATCACATCATTGGCTGTCTTAGAATGCCTGGGCATATCAGAAAACACATAAAAATAATTGCCTCAAGTTCACCCGAAGATGCCTGGGCACCCTTACTTTTCAAGACAAGTTCTTCAAAGTTTATAAGCTGGAGAGAGCTGATGAAGTGAAGAGCTTCTGACCACCTTCCCTTTGAGGACCAGAGATGGAAACGTTGGTAAACTGGTTTTCATTTTGTGATACGGTCGCTCAACTCATGGTGAATGTCTTCTGAGCGATTTTTAATTGGGCTGGCATTGCTGTGTCAACTGCCCCTCCTGTTTGCTTTCTTTTGCACTGGAAGCAGCCCTCGACAGAGTCAGAGCTCTCATCTCCGGCTGCTATGGGGAATCAGATAAAAGCCGCATCAGAGGAACCTGTTCCTTTGCATGAGCACCGCAGGCAAATCAAAAAGTCCTCTCCTTCACTGTGTTCTGACAGCAGTGTGACAAAGGGACACCTTTGGTTCTTTTACAATGGGACAATAAAGTTGTTTCGTGCAGATCAAGGGACGTTTTAAACATTTCAGAGCCTCTGTGTTGTGCAGTGCATGCAAATACTCTCTTTGCCTCTGTGAATTTGTGACAGAAGGCACATATCCTCCAGAGATCATTGGTTTGAGAGCACGGTTACTCATACGTTTGCGTTCTGGTGTTGTCTTCATGTGTGAAAACCAGTCATGTTCTGCAGATTTTGATCATCTAAACACACGTAATGTTCAGGCGCTTGCTGAATTGATTATTTCGTAAAAAAAAAAAAATAAATAAATAAAATTTTAACTAACTTAATATTACAAAAGGCCTGCAATGGACTGGTGACCGGTCAGTGATGCACCCCTGCATTCTGAGATGGGTGCAGGTAGACCCCCTAGAAATCCACCTCTTCCATGAATAAAAATGAAAGGAAGGAACACATGTTTTAAGGTATCAGATGTTCACCACCAATCCACCATGGCCTCATCTGAACACAATCTATCAGTCCCCCGGTGACTGAAACTGAACACACCCCCAAACTCTGGTATGTATACCGGGAAAAACTGTATTTGTAATCACCTGTCTTTCAGGATATTATTTGTGCTGTTTCAGTGGGGGACCATCCATCCTCTGGTGTTGATGTACCTGCTCACTCTGAGTGAGCAACAATATCAGCTACAGAAAGCCTATCAAGCGAATACAATTTGGGATAAATTTGATTTGTTCAAACCTGAACATATGCACACAATGTCAAACCAACGTCAAAAATGAATGAATGAATTGGAAGTGCTTTGTGTCATGAGGTCCTCACCCCATACCCACCAAAAAGAAACATTAAGAATTACTTTATTGTATCTGAGGGATTCTGGAATAAAATCAATCTGGCTCTGATTTTCCTTTCACTCAGCTTTCTAAAAATATACCTGGACACAGCACTCTCTGAACTTTTATCAATGATCTTTGTAGCTCAGTGACACTGCGGACCATGTGCACACAAACACCTTTGGTCAACTTTATTTAAAAGAGTTGATTTAATAATTACCTTTAAGTTCATGGCTTGCATTGATTTTAAACATACAAGGAACGATTTGGAGGTCTCTTACAATACTGAACATATGCGTTCCGTGTTAGAGTTGGGCATGTAAATCTAACATATGTCTGAGGGACCGCGACACTGGTGCCAGAGGCGTCACCGCATCAATCGTATTTCGTGTTTGAAAGCAACATGTCGAGTCGTTCTGTTAAAACTGCTGCTGCCATTGATTCTATATATTACTATATGGCACAAGGAAATTCTACAGGAGCTCAGAGTGTGGGAAACAAGGCTGCGTTTGAATATTACGTCAAAGATTTGATTTTAATCGCCCCCCTGTAATTTATTCACTGTAGATGGGATCCTTGTGACATACCTAAAAAAGCAGTCAGAGATGGACCTTGTAAACGCTGAAAATGCGGAAAAGCTGTTGTACAATCGACCGCAACTCGAAACGATTTCAGAGAAACCTTCTACAGACTGCCAAAATCCAAAGAGACGAGAAGCAAATGATGCAACTTAAAAAAAATGAAACATTTCCTGGCGCAACCCTCTCTACTTAACAATCTTCATTAACTAATGAAAGAGCTTAACCCATAACCCATCCAACCACAACCACAATGTCCATAAATGCCCTCGTCACTTTCATTTTTGTGAATGCACATATACATAGATTATATATATATATATATATACTTCACCTATCTCTGCTTATTCCGCATTCCCTACACTCAGTGTGACGACTATTCTTGAAAAAATAAACCTTGTTCAGTATGAGTTTACTGCACCATTCTTGGCCCAAGTCTAGATTTGAAATCATATTATTTTTCTCTCTTCAGAAGCCAATTGGTATGTAGAAGAAAGCCCATAAGACGCAACAGACAAAAACCATCCAATTCACTCAACAGCCTTTGCAATCACATATTGAAATGGAAATTACACCCTCTTGGAAGTGGCAAGCAGATTCGTGAATTACTTTTACATTGATTGTATGTTTTGCATGCACCCAACCACTTGCATTTGGCACAGTTGCTGATAATATATGGAGAGTTTGTAATCTACAGTCAATTGTCTATTTTTTTACTTCTTG
The DNA here is from genome assembly GCA_007224835.1 of Danionella cerebrum. NCBI lineage: Eukaryota > Metazoa > Chordata > Actinopteri > Cypriniformes > Danionidae > Danionella > Danionella cerebrum. Next base: position 20,187 of record SRMA01027304.1, on the reverse strand, counting down.
AAAGCAACACAGTCATTTTTTATCCATCTGCAAAAGTTATTTATTCATTTTTCAGCAGGCAATAAAAATGCATCTATAGACTATTGGTCACTGGGGTGCGACTAGATTATAGTGCGGTGGTTCAGAACTTTGAATGCACGAGAGCAAGATGTTGATCACGCAGACTGTGTCTTTCACACTTGTACATCCGTTAAAACCAAGGAATGCCGATAACACTGATTACAGTGAAATTCTAGATGTACTTAAGACATTTAAGAAAGTTGAGCTTACTTCTCAGTGGAGGAAATTAATCACTGAATGAGCTTCGGTGACAAACATCATCCAGAGATTTGTTTTAAAGTCCTTCCAAATCAGGCCTGAAAGCCCAAAGCATCTGTGTCTCATTTGAAGCTCTCTTATGCTCTCTCTGTGACACGACTATTTCTAGCTGATCTTAGATATCAGGTTTGACTTTGCCAGCTGATCAATATTCTATGAATTTTTGAAGCTCGATGAGTCTTGTGAAGGGAATGCACTAACACTTGTTGGGCTATTGCTGAGTCTAATCATGTAAATATACAGAACATACAGTAGTGTCCAAAATGCTGTATCATCATTTTTTAAACCTACATAGCATAAATTAAATATATATATGCCGGTCTGCCGATGCCTATCTTTAGTTCACATCGAGCTAGAGGCGAGAGTACACCTTGGACAGGTCGCCAATCCATCCCTGCGATGGATTGGCAACATTCACTCACACCGAAGGGGAATTTAGATTATTCAATTAACCTAACCATGTGTTTTTGGGATTGTGGGAGAAACCGGAGTATCCGGAGAAAACCCACACAACCTTCTAACTGGAAGGCCACAGTACTACCGACTGCGCCGCCGTGCCGCCCAGTCAAAACCAACAGGCGCAAAACCAAATGACTGTCAAAAGACACGAGACAAAATTGTAGACCATTATGCTGGAAAGGGCTCGGGATGATGGCCAATTACCTTGGTCAAAGAGGAGGGGAGGGGGGTGTCTTCCAACATGGCTGGGTCTTCCAACATGGCAATGTCCCAAAGCACACAGCAAGGAAAAGGCTCTCTACGAACAATATCTAGGTCCTGGAGTGGTTTGGTGAGTCTCCAGATCTAAATCCAATAGAAAATCTGTGGAAATTGCAGAAAATCCTTCCTGCAGTGTGACTGCAACAAGCAAAAATCCCTCTGCAGGGCGTACTCCGGGGTTCCTCCGCATGGGTTTCTGGACTAGGGCTGAAATGATTAGTCGACATTGTCGACAACGTAGACAATAAAAAATTGTCAACAAATATTTGTGTTGTCGAGTAGTTGTCTGATGTCATGTGACCTAATGTAAGGGTCACGTGTCGCGATTTGAGCGCTACGGCGCTGTAGCGCTAGAGTGTGATGCAGCCCTCCTGAATGCTACTGCGGTAGAAGAAAACGAATTATGATTGAGAGCAAACGAATCCGAACGAGTAAGGTTTGGGAAAGTTTTCCTAAACTTAACCAAAAATGCTGTCGTGTGCAATACATGCGAGGCGGAACTTGCTTTTCACGGGAGCACAACGTGTATGCTGGAGCACTTGAAGAGGAAGCATCCCGGTGTTGTGCCATTTTTCAACTCCCCTCTGCGTGAACGCGCATTCAATCACGTGATTACACAGACTAAGCCAATGAGAGTTCAAATAAAATGTTTACTCGTGAAGACGTTTTCATTTTTATTTTGCTTATATGCCGCATAAAATTTGCAAATTTACTTGTAACACATTGTTCAACTATAAATATTTTTCAAAAAGTTTAAAAGAATGCAATCGCCTAAAGCAAGTTGCTTACAGCAGTGAATATTGTAATAATTCATGAATGTACAGCATTATACAAACTTTAGATGTTTATATTTTATTTGCATATTCATTACAATAATTAACATTTTACATAAAAATAAGCGGTCAATCAAGATCGACTTAATGAGCGCCCCTGATGTAAACAATGCTTAGAGAGCATTTGTGTGTAATTTGAGTGAAACAGAATCAGAAAACTTAAAGAGAATGACATGTTTAGTTGGCTCAAAGTTCATTAAAAGAACTATTTCAAAAGCTGAAGTGATTTTCTTATTTTATTTATTATTTAGAATATTTGTAACTCATTATTTTAACTAGTTGAAAAAGCAGAATAATCATTCAAAGGCTATTGATTAATCATTGAAATAATCGATGACTAATCGATTAATCTGTCTAATAATCGATAACCAAAATAATCGTTTGTTGCAGCCCTATTCTGGACCAGTGGTATGGGGTCTCCAGGGGACGGGAATCCAGCCGAGCCAGAGTGACTCAGCTAGCCCGGTCAGTGGGCATCTCCTGGGCCCTTTGGCTATCTCCAGTGGCCATCTTGCGTTGTCCATCCGCTGCTCCCGGCGTCCTGGGGAAATAGTCAGCTCCTTATTTCCACACCTCCATTACTCACTTGCTGGTTCAGTTTGGTTGGATACTCAGCTCAAGTTATTTATCTGGCTACAAGAACTACTCTGAAGATCCCAACTCACCCATAAAACCTACCTGCTCACCAGTCCACATCAGCAATGGTTCCGCTCATGGATCTGCTGGTGCTGACCTTGTTCCTGTGTGATATGTTCATGGCGCATGTTTGGCTTCTGCTACTTTAATAGATTTCTTTCAAGTCTCAGACCCTGATTACTCATTGGTCCCCATTCATCTTGTTAAACCCAAGGAAAAGACAAACGAAAAGGAGTGTACAGGAAGCCAAGAGCAGACACCAGGTTATCAGTAGTAGAAGTTGTGTTCCTGCTCTGTGTCTTAGCAGATTTTGAGGTTCACGTGTACATTTGTTTATGTTCCAATACTTCTAAAACTTAAAATTATTCATTGTGTTGACTGTATGAAAATTTAGCGCCACTGATGTCATCAGGACATTTTGAGGCTTAATATCGTAATTATGGAACGTTATTAAAGAATTGTGAGTGTTTCATGTGTCAGTAATGTCGACTGTTCTGCTGCATGTGTTATTGTGTGAGAGACCTGCTATGGTGTACCCCCGCCTCTCGCCCAGTGTGAGCTGGCACCAGCACATCCCCGTGACCAGGAAAGGGAATAAGAGGGCAGGAAAATGAATGAATGAATGTGTGAGAGACAAACCGTTTTAGTTGAAGCAAGTACAATGAGTTGGGTTCTTATATAGGAAGCTATATATAGGCAGTTCTTATAATGGTGATGTTAAAAATAGAGAATAATTAACAGTTTTCGTGTACTGATAATAAAAGGTTTTTGTTTTGAGACCAAACGTTGTTTTACTACACCCCACCCTGCATGATCTGTGACTCTAACAAAGGGTTACAGCTTCTTCCAGTGCACACAACGCCACACTGCTGAAACTTTGTGTGCTCGCAGGAGCTGCTTTTGTTACAAGAATTTCCCCTGAGAGAAAACAACCGGACCTGGTCATAAGTTTAGCCACCTGTCCAAAAGATTAATTTGAGATGGTTTATAGTGGGCTTAATGATTAGAAGTACACTGTGCTGCAAGAAAAAATAATCACATCTGCTAGTGTCATTAGCACTCCATTCCCCAGGGGTAAGAACGTGTGGCACTGTGTACAACAGAAATTAATTCCCTGCCCTAATCAAAATCACATTCAAGACATGTATTTGATTTTCTTTTCTTAAGGCTGTTATAGAATTTATAGATTAGATACAATGTGGCTTCCGTAATTATTAGTTACCTACCATGTAATTATTTTCTGCATTAGTATTTCTGTCCTGAACTCACATGGTTTCAGCTGCATTCTCAACCTTTGCATCAGTTCTTAAACTAGTTTTATCATGCTTGTTTATTATGCTCTTATAATAATCACAAAGCCATGAGGCAAAACTCTTTGTAATCCAAAAGAGAAATTGGGCATGACGAAGAAAAATCACCCGTTGACAAGATTTTAATGCATTGATGGTAATCTAATTGTGCACTTTCATAGAACAATAATTGTCATTTCCATCTAAAATTAGATTATCAGTTTGGGTTATTTTGAATTTCTGCAGAAAATTATTGAGACTTTTACATGAGAATCATTTTAATTAGCTAACCATTTAACTTTAGACAATGTTTGTGCGAGAATGCTTTGCCATCACAGCACTACAGGTATTCAATGAAGTATTTCCAGGTACAATATGTTGCTTTTTACAGACCCTTGGGATATTCATTCAGTCACTTTTGGGGACAGGTCACCAGTCCATCACAGGGCAACATTCACTCACACATTCACACCTAAGGGGAATTTAGATTATTCAATTATCCTAATTGCATGTTTTTGGAACCCTTAGGAAACTCACGCAAGCACAGGGAGAACATGCAAACTCCTTCCAGGAAGGTCACCGGCGAGCCTCGAACTGGTAATCTTCTAACTGCGCCACCGTGCCGCCCACCCTTGGAATTATGTGGAGTAATTAAAATTACACAAATGTTTAAAGCCTTTCAATACCTTCAATTATAAATGATTAAAAAGCTGTCAAAATTATACTTGTAAGGTAAAATGTGATATATTGATAAATATTGCAGGTCTGTGCGCAAAACTGTGACATAGAAAATTACAATAGACAATTTTTCAATCCATCAAGAAAACTCACTGTTTCACCAAAAATTTTTTATATACAGTGGTACCCTGAGATACGAATGCTTCGAGTTACGAAATGTTCGAGATACGAAACGTCTTGCGGGAAATTTTTTGCTTCGAGATCTGAAGAGAATTCGAGATACGAATATTTTCAAGCTGTTCTGCTGTATTTTCCACTTGACGTCATGACATCACGCGGAGCTTCCGGGCTCTTCCGCTTTTATCTCCCAGTGCAGAGTGCAGAGTCTGATGCGCTTCAAAACACTTCAACAATACTGCAAAACATTATGTATAGTTTACTAATAATTTGCTATAAGTAATGTTAGAGTCAAGGTGTCGTAAAAGAAATAATGTTTATAACGTGGAAAGTGCTGTTCTCTAGCGCAACTTAGAGAAACCCTGTAACGCTCTCTCAGAAGCGTCTCTCCATCTCACACGCTCGGTATGCTCTCCACTTGTGCTTTAAACCGTGCTGGTGTTAGTAATTCTTGAAATATCTTGAGAAAGTTAACTTTCAGTGGTTAATGTAGTGATGTAATGTTTTCTGCATCCGTTCCACCTCCTCGCACACATCGCTTCACTCTCAAGGTAAGGTTTCACATTTGTGCACATATTACGTATTTTGCATGTGTTTTATTCTGTTTTATTATCATTTATTACATTAACAATGTGTACATTTAAGGATTGAAGAAACGTTACTTGATTTTTCTCTGGTTTTCCTATTTTTTTCATCTACTTATACTGTTGTTTCTGAGAGCACGGATTAGACGTTTTACATGTAAAACTTGCTTCGAGATACGAATTGTTCGACATGCGAAGGTCACCCTGGAACCAATTAATTTTGTATCTCGGGGTGGGGAGTGGAACCATAAAAAGAATATGCATTTTTGGAATCTCCTGAAAATGATCCTCAGTCTCAGACACAATCTCCTCTACGTCACTTTCAAGAGAGAGCCACTCAGCCCAAAGCGAAATAGTTAGGAAAGCTTTTATAGCTTTGCACCTCCATGTAAACCATGTGACTTATAGTTCCCCCTCTTACAAAGAAAAGATATTATTATAGTAATCTCAATTTCACCCAAAACAAATCTGTGTACATTTTTTTGTATTTTCCTTATGTTTCATACAGCTAAAAGACCCTGGGGTCAAACTGACCCCAAGGAAAACCGATGTGACAAAAGGTGAACAGGGCATTGGAAAAAATATCATATCATTTTCAAAAAAGAAAAATGTCAATTATTTACTGTATGATACATTAAACACTGAACAATAAGAGGGTTAATTTTAAGTGATGTCACTTTTGCACATCTTTCAGGCATATGCTTCAATTTGTATCTAGATACAAAGGTTACAACTGGACCAAAACAAAATCATTTTCTAATAGGCTGATTCAATCAAAATAGATTTGATCCAAAATAAAATCATTTCATTGTAAGAATAATTCATATTTCCCAAATATTTTACCAAAAAAGCCCATTCTATGCCAGTGTCCATGGAAAATTTTATTCTTGAAAATATGCAGAAGACCACATAATGTCAAGCAGTGGCCATTTGACAAAATAAAGCAGAACAAAAAGTGTTTTTTCCACTGCTGGAGCAGATGCTGTTTGGATAAAAGCTAATATTGTGACCCTGATGCTAAACTCAGATTTTATTAAGTCAACAACAATTTATTGGTCAGATAAATTCTGTCCTCAATCACAACTAGAGTTGTTCCGATTCCGATACCAGTATCGAAAATGCTGCCGATTCCACAAAAAAATCTGGCATCGGTATCGGTGAGTATTTGAGTCCATGTACCGATCCGATACCATTTTCATAAACATAACCTAGTTATACCCACTAACTTTGCTTATCGCTGCAAAGCGGAAATCAATTCTTCTTCGCTGGTCAGAATGTAAACACAGGAAGTTGTGTCGTGTTGCCACAAGCAACCAAGGAGAAGGACAAGCCGCGCCAGACGCAACAAACATTGGAAGCTTCATTCATACAAAGAGAAAAGTTTATCTTTGGATCTTTTACTCTTCAAAGTGCAGTGCTGCAGGCTAACACGTTTCGCGGCTCGCACGCGCCCATAGCTGAATCAATCGAGGGTATGCTTGTGAAGTGGAATATTTCTAGATCCCGTGTTCATGTTATTTTACGCGACAACGCAAGCAACATGAAAAAAGCCATGAAAAAACAGATTAGCTCCACCACTTCGTCTGTAGCGGAAGTGATCCCCTCAGTTACAGTTCTAAAACGGCTTCTTGCTCGGGAGAGCCAGGAGGACACTGGTATAAAAACAATGAAAAACACTACCATCGAGGAAGAGCCCTTGTATGCAGTTGCCACTCTCCTGTATCCACGTTTCAAAGATAGGTATGTCTATTAACATTTTTTTTCATGTCCATATTGATTATTGTCATTGCCATATTGAGTATATCTAAATCATAGCATAAAAGAATTTATTTTAAATTATAAAAAGCATAAAATGTCAATTAATACAGGGCTAGTAGTATCTACAGCTGTATATACAGATACACACCCAGGTATCGGATCGGTACTCGGTATCGGCCGATACCCTGAGCCCAAGTATCGGGATCGGTACCGGGAGGAGAAAAAGAGTATCAAAACATCTCTAATCACAACCTCCACATTCATAACCAGAGGCACCTGACCACAATCATTACTTGCTGTGCACTGGCAACGTTGCCTGGTTGAGTTGTTTGACATTCTAAAGACTGTAATTAATTTCTCTCTTGCAGCGTAATCTTAAGGTTGGTGCATGTTTAAAAGCAATAAATTCTCCCAAAACGTTTTTTTTTTTTGTAACTATTCCAGAAATACTTTGAATACCACGTGAGCCAGTTTGACCTGAAATGTTGTGACTGGATAGTTTCTTTAGGAGGGAGGAGCTTAACGTATCAGCGGGCTTCCGCTGTCACAAACACAGAAAAACTTGTTTAGTGGCTATAAGAGAAAGACTGTAAAATATGCTTTCAGACATTACCCTACTTTAGTGGCAGTTCTTCAGCACTTGCCTCAATTTATATGGATCTCTCAGTCACTCCCTCGCTGCTTGTGACAAACAGTATTTATGGTAAATCTTTTCAATGCCAGTGTGACTTTCAAAGGCCCTGCTGCATGCTGCTGAAGAATGAACATGTTTTACTGACCATAAAAATCACTTTACAAACCAATGCCTGTCGGAAAGATGTATTGGATCTGTTGCATTTCATGAAAGACTTTTTTTCATTGTATAAAATGTAAATTTAAATTTCAAGTGAAAAACCAGCTATTTAACCTTTTGTGTAAAGTCTTCAACCAGCAAGCTTGTTCAGAACAGGTGTCAAGTTCTTCAAGGATTTTGACCAAATTGCCCAAACTTGAAAAAAGGCCTTCACATATTGATAAAAAAAGGGTAACTCAAAGCTCTGATTTCCACAATATTTGGTTTATTTGTGGGCCTGGGCTTAGGTTATAAACCTATACAAACAAACAAGCATGACAATAAATGTACAAACTAACAAACAAAGTTAAAAAGTCTCCTTCCTACCAGTGGTCATCTCAAGCTGTGAATGGGGCCAATGGCCAATTAGCTTCCTCATTTTTTTCTTTTTTTTCTTTTTATTAAACCCGGATTGGTTCAACACCTGCCACTTGACCTCCTGGTCACTGATCTGAGGAGGTCACGTAGAAGCAGCAAGTCCTAAATGCACCACATGCTCATAGGTAGCTGTGCACTGGGATGCTTGCAGCTAGGACCTAGTCGGGCCGTGTAGAATCTCCTGATTGCAGACCACCAGAGACTCCACAAGAGATCTATGACTCACAGCAGGGAGAGATGTACAGATCCACGCAACACCAGACAGAACTTTATCAAAGGGGTTATCAGGTAAGGAATGCAAGTATTTCTCTCAGAGTTTGGTTTAAATAGTCTGACAGGGAAAAGAGAGGGAGAAATAATTCATTATTTATAACTTATTCAAGTGACAATTCAGTTGCATAGAAACAATTGTATGCTTGTTGTTCTAATATAAATCCTTTTGTTTTTTGTCAGCTTATGAAAACCCACATAACTCCATTTATGAAGGATCAAACTGTCCAAGCGAATAAAGAAAAATAGCATTTTTGTCATTTGTTTAGTGAAAAAAAAAACCCTCACAGACTGAAGACGATGCATTTCGATCATCATCTTTTATCATCAGGCTCAAGAAACAGATCACAGATAAACTATTAGCTCCGCCCATTTCACATCCTGAAATTTATTTTAGCGTGAGAAATCGGAGGTGTAGCGGAGGAGCAGCTATAGGGCTGACTGCACAGCATTTTCATGACTGGAAGGGGCAGCTGCATCATGGTTTGATGTTGCTCTCTTGCAATCATAACTCATTGTCCCACTTTTGAGTATCAAGTAAAGCACCTAGAGGTCATCTGCATAGTCCATGTAAAGCTGGAAGAGTCTCCCGCTAAATTGCATTATTGGCTGGTATCTATAGTTTTTCGATCATAGGCTCAGAGTTCTCAGACTTCTGAGTTCCAAGTTGAGCACCTAGAGGGCGACTCCACGACACCTGAGTACTAGAAGGGACACATTGACTTTGCGCTGTTGTCTGGTATTGTTTTCTTTCTTTCAGACGTTAGTCTGGGCTTGTCCTACACTTATAATGGTCAAGATCTCCCCCCACCCCCATGACATCTATTATTCATTTTTCTGCAAATGGCCAACCGAAGACTTTTAAACTTTTAATTTCCAGGACAGGCCTCAAAGTTTTTCCTTTCCTTTAAAAATAAATAAACAAAAATAAATAAAAAATACATATAAAATAAACGAAGAAGTTTTTCCTTTCACTCAGTTATATATCGGACACATTAAAGAAAGACAGCAAGCCTCGTACGTTCATACCTCCCACTTATACTCATGAACTCAGGTTAAATCCTGTTTGTAAACTCTTGAATTAGTTTAAGACTAATGCATTTCATTTGGTAATTCTTTTAGATTTGAGAAAAATAACAATATGAAATTAAATGGGTCTTTACAATATCTGAAAAAAGCAGAGGCTTAATAAATGCTATGTCACTGCAGCTTGAAAGGAGAATCTAATCAGAATGCAGTGAAAACTCAGCACCTTTCCTGCTTTAACCTTAAGCAAATACAGTCTGTCATCAACTGCTGAGAAGCAGGAATCTCTTTGTTTAGTTTGAGCAAACTTTGAAACAGTGCTTATTGCTTATCCACTTTTGAGGTAATGAAAAGCATGTCCTGAATCTGTCATGGGAGATTAGGTGCATATGATTACTGTCCCTTTGCCAGTCTTGTAAAATACCCAATGGCAGTACAGACAAGCATTACAATGTGTTTCACCTCTCTTCATTCAAGACAACTTTTCAATGACTGAAATGAAGTTAAAGAACTTTTGTTTTTGGGATGAACAATGAAAGAGAAGGCTTTACTATTTTCAGAGACGTGTAAATAAATCTTTTGTCTGTAATATCTGATTTAACAGCTTTGCTAGAGAAATGAATTTTCGGAGACCAGGTGAATTTAAGCATTCTCAGCCATCCCTTCTTCATTTTAATATGGAATTTATACAGAAAAAATGTCAAAGTGTCTCATATCTTCCCAGAGATGAGCGTCACTTCCATGTTATTCATATGTGACATTTTTATCCAGACATGTTTGAAGGAACTTTTTAGAACTGTTTAATATACACATGGTTCAGTATTGCCACCATGAGATGCTTCGGGAAGTTATCTCCAGGATTCTTCTCTGTATGATTATACAAACAGAGATAAAGTCATTTGAGGGCTTTACTGATACTCTTGTATATTCCACTAAATGAGCAGTTTTTCTTGTTCTTGGTCCTAAGTTGGCAATAGCTGTGAATATTTCAAGCGTGGGAACTCTGAGAACAGCTGCAAAGAACATGAAGAAACCATTTTCTCTGTCCTCTAATTGGGAAATTACAAATGCAAACCAGGTTCAACAGAGTTTATTTGGTTTACTTATAATTATTATTTACTTTCACTGGGATTAAATGATATAACCTGTATGTAGATACTACACATACTGTTTCTGTTTAGAATGCTATAGGATGATATATTCAAGGCCATCTCTGATCAAAAATAGTTGATAGAGTTTTTAAAAACATAGCTACAACAAGTTCTTATCATACTTTTGGATTCAGAGCATATTGTGGTATTCCTCGCCAGAGCTGAGTGTCTTTCCTCTTCAGGTTAAACGAGAAACCAGTTCTCAAATGGAAAGCTTTCAGAGTTTCGTAGACGAGTGAGAATACAATTGTGGTTCTACGGTTGATTCTTGCTGTGGAAATGAAAGCACTGAGTTAAAAGGAACAGTTGATAATTTAGTGGTCAGTCAGTATTCTCGTTCTCAGACATGGTCAGAAACAAAATCTTTGATAATTAATTTTCCACATTAATACAAGCAAAGATATGTACATCATGGGGGATCAGGGTGCCTTAGATCTTCTGTTGACTGATGACGACGGATCCATTTGTTTTTCCTACTTACGCTAATTTAAGATTGATTCATAAAGTGAAGAAGATTAAGTTATTTTGGCAATTCCTGTGTTAAAAGCAAACTTACTTTGCATTACTCGTCAAAAAGGTCCCCTGTCAATGCAACGTCACATGCTCTTGTACGATAGCTCAGCATAAATCTAAGAGTATTGCAAGGAGCTCAAGCCAGGGGGATTGAGAGTCTCAACCACTTCTTGAAACTGTATTGTGTTGCAAAGGATCCAAACAGGATTACAATTAACATATGTGATTGCTTTGGTCAACAGTAGTGTATTATTTGGTTATGTGGTCTCTCAAACATCTTCTTGGACTGTCTGATTTTCATTTCAACTAGACCGTGGGAGGGAACTTGGATCTGAAGAATCCTGATAATCTTAACAATTATCAATACATACTTTACGATAGCTTCAATCAAAGCTAATGATCAAAGTAAACAATAGCCCTTTATTATAAATATGGAGTCAGATAAGAGTTATGTTCAATAATTTAAGTCCCTGCAAGCTCTGAAAGACAGAACACTTCAAGCTGAAAGCTTCATCCATGGTTGAAACCCATTTTTGGATCAACTTTTGGAACCCTTTACACTCTGTAAATATACAGGACAAACTATCCAATCACTGAGTGGCTTTGTGAATGTGTTAAAACAGCATAAATATGGACAAATATATAGTTTAAATTGCTATTTAATTTGTATTTTGTGTACTGAGCCCAAATTTTTTTCACAAATGTAGAAATGGCTAGCAGCTTGAATTTATTCACGTTTATTAAATCAGCAGTGATTGGAACATCTGAATTCAATCATTTAAATGGGTGAGTAATGCTGGCTTCTTATTTAAATATTGCAGAAATGTGTTCAGTGCAGAACACAGTTGTCTCAACAGTGCTTTGAAGAGAATAGCACATAGCAGAGCAAAAGACATGATCTCAATCCACACTCATATTTTTGATAAAACTAAATGCAGTGCCAGTTTTGGAATTTAGCTTAAAATGTGCGATCACTGACATGTCACCACAGGCAGATTTATGAAATCAGATAGCTGCTCGAATTGCAAGATGTCTTACCACGACTACCACTATGAGGTTGAGTGCATGATGACAGATGGCTTTGGGATAAAACATTCCTTCAAGAAATGAAGACACTTGAGAAACCTAATTCAAATTTCTCCGTTTTTGATTCTGACTGAGATGAATGGTTGACAGTGGAGGCAGATTGATTTAATGAATACATGTGCAAACTCTAAAGCGGCTTATTCATTTGCAATCCAATGTTGCAAGGGGCTAAGGTTAAAAGCTTGGATCAAATATGAGCTTTGTCATTTGAAATGCATTGTAGGAGTGGCCTTGCCATCAACCGTGTTTTATGATTGAAGGAAGGTAAGAGACTGGGCTTAATTAGTTCATCTGAAGTATGATCGGGCTCTAATATTATGGTGTGATTCATCTTTCTCACCATCTGGTCCAAGAGAAGAGCTCCAGTGGTGCTGATTGCTTTCCCTGGTGCTGTGAGGAGGTAATAGGCTGTTCAAAGCTGCCTCCACTGTGGACAGCTGAGAAGAGGTGGAGCAGCAGCATCTGGGCCTCAGCCTGTCACCACCTGCCTATCACACAAGCTGCTTTAACTAACACAAGAAGCCCACTTTATTCAACTCTCTGCACTTATGTGTTTTTGGAGGAAACACCTTTACTTTTCCTTAAGGCCATTGGATGGTTCTGATTTTTGAAGACTACCTAGCAGAAAGATGGGTTTTCAGTTGATTCTTACAGGAACATGTTCATTTTCAACAAGCAATGTCATCAAAAACCAGTCAGAAGTCAAAGGAAAAACATCATTTTAAACTTGTATAAACTGAAAACTTCAGCAAACTTTGAGATCGTTCAATATGTTTGAACTTATGTTTAGATTAGATACCGGTACTTTGTCGCTCATAATGTATGTGGTCTTGGCAAAAATCACCCAACAGAACTACTCTTCCCAGACAATTTTCTGAAGAAGTCTAGGCTTCATACAAACAAATATCATAATGCTGATTTGTGGCATCTGAACTGATGATGTTTTAGAGTCCACCCCAGTTCCCATATGCAAACCCAATGTGTCTTGCTCTACAATCAATTAACTAAACTTTATCCAAGCTGTGTGTCATTAGAAGATACCACTTAGAGAATGTGAACAGCTGGCGATTGAAAGATCAGGGAATCCAATGGCTGTTATGATCTTTGCTGTACCGGAGACACACATTATTGCTGGACCGATAAGCTTAGCCCACATGGTATAGCGGAAAGTGTTCCGAACATGGTTGCGCAGAGCAACGCCGGCTTGAATCCCAAACTTGTGGTCATTTCCCATTCACCCCCTCTCTCTATCCAACTTTCTTCCTGTTTACCTACTGTCTAAATAAACGCTAAAAAGGTCAAGTAGATAATAAGCTGGTCCATTCATGGACATGGTCCATTCCGACTCTGGATACGGTCTCCGACCAACGGGTGTCATGATGCCACGTAAACTGTTGGACACCCAGTTTACAAAATTATAATATCATTTTTGAGTTATTCCAAACCCTGCACAATGATGATGGATTAAACCTGAGCTTTTAACCTACTTTAACATGTACTTGTCTACAACTCTTTCCTGTGGAGTAAAAGCTCCTAAAGCACTTTCGGTGTGTGTAGCCTTCGCCTGGAGGACATGACCGCTGTAAGTAATGGACTTCAATGATGTAGCCATTTGCTTAGTCAAAACTATTAAGTTTTTGGTGGTCTGAGGTACAACCTTTTTCTTTTAAAGAAACACTGTGATTTTTTTGACCAAAAAAGTAAACCTGTATATTATCCCCAGGTGCTCGCACCCACACAGATCGAGCTCACTAGCACCACGTCCAACAGCAACATGGGTTTCCCATGAGGTTTCAAATCCAGGTACTGAGCAGGCTCAGCCATTATTACCTGAGTGGACACCAGTCTTGGATGCTAAGGTGCTAGTTCCATTTCTCTCACTGACCACCTTATCCCTGCACTAGGGCTATCCAGTATGGCAGAATCTGTGCCAATCGCTTTCCATCGGGATACTGTTTGCAAAGGTTTGTAGCACTGTGGGACCTTCTATGTAAGGATTAGATTGGCTCCAAATGTTTTCTTCATTTCATTGCTCGCCACATCTCTCCACTCGGCAGCATTAAGCTGGCCATCATGCTACCTATGGTACCAACAGTCTTTAAACACGCTTTCTATCAGTATTGTTTGTTCTCTTTTTGACACCGCTAAACCAAACTAATTCCAGATTACTGATGCTACTGTGCCTTTTTTCTGAAGTTCTTCCAGTTTGCTGCCATGCAACTCTACGGGAGCCGAGTGGGGAGCATCTGCAGATTTTTAAGAGATAAAACCAATTTTTATGCCAAGAAACGATGTACATTACACCTTTGAGTTACATCGATAAAATTTATTTATTGCACAGCATAACCTTAAACTCTACCCCAACACCTAGCCATTAGGTAGGGCTGGGGGAGGGGCTGAAAACATACCGTAAATTTGACCACACCAACAGAGCTGTATTTGTCAGCCTGATGTTTCTGAAGGATCAGTAGTCATCAGTGATGGATGTGACTTTAATGTTTTGTTTTTCTGGCCTATTTATTGACACGGAAGTTGAAATCTAGCATAAAATTATGTTTTTGTCATTTTAAAACTTATAAGTGATAAAATGACTTGTATTTGTGGCTCTCTTTTGTCATGCTGTGGCCATGTTACTCTTTTAGTTTGAACTCTGGATATTGCTTGGAATGAAGCATCATACATGTCTTCGCTCAAAAATCACTTGGGACACCCCTTCACCTCAAATGAACATGCAAAATGAATAATAGATGAAACTCAATGCTCACTGATTTCTGGTGTTTCTCACTACTGTGTTTACATTTTTAGCTAATGAGTAGCTGTCTATTGTTTTCTCTCGAGACACTTTTTGAACAATTTTGAGCACTATGCACTGCACTGCGGTGTATTATGATTTACTGTAAGAGAAGTCATTCTCTAAAAAAATCACCAAAATGTGTACTACTTGTAAAGGTGCGGTGTGTGGGAGGACTCTTATGTTTAACTATATTTAACAGATGGTTTGGGGGGGGGGAGGGATTGGGTCTGATGCATATAATGTTTTCTGTGAATACGAAGCGTTTAGTACTTTATGCTGCATCCTCAGTCTTCAGACCATTCAAAGATTAAAACACATTTCTTTAATCTGAATAATTTAGTTTCTTCTAGAAGTTACATTTCCCAAAAGGTAAGTCCAGGGTTTTCTCTAATTTACCTCAGACACACTTCAAGGATTTGATCAATTCTTTATATTTTATAAATGAGACACACCAGCAGCAATTTCTTGATTGCTAACTTTTGAAAACTATCAAAGCAGAATCAAAAGCAGATAATGAATAATAACTACATTCTGATTGAAACCCTACAACAGCTTTTCATCCTGTGACGCCAATTTACTTTTAACATAGTTAAAGAAGGAGAAGTCGTCTTTAATGCAGAATTTAATGCATAAAAGAACACTTTTATAGTTTTATACGATCCCATGCGGTGTTGTTCAGCCATGTGAAATTCATGTTTAATTCTGTCCTGTTTTTTCCAAACACATTTCCCTCCGCTCAATATTGATTGAAGTGGAATTCAGTACAGAAATATATTTATTTCAGATCATTATACCTGATAACTACGTTTTTTGAGACTCACAAGGATATCTTTGATACATGTATATGTGGAAACATCCTACTGAAGCAATTTTTCAAGTCTTTTATAAAAGCATAATGACATTTGGAGTGAAATGACAGATGTAAAGCATCATACAAACCCCTTTCCTTCCTACTCTCACAGCATAAACTATGAATGTCTGCAGTGAGCGCAGCAAGAAAAAAAGCACAAGAGGCTGCTGTGCATGAAACACCTTGTGCTGTAGGATGAGTCAATGTTGCCATCTTGTGGAAGGTGAATATTCAAACGGATGGCACCAGCACCCTCATATGTGATCTTGTGGTGACAGCATAGCCCTAATTAGCAGTTAGGTACTTCATATGGGCATTACTATTTAAACAAATGTAGAAGCAGCATTGTTTATTAAGCCCCTATGAAAATGAGCTTTTGTTCAGCACAAGTGAAAAGCTTAAAAACGACAGAAAGAAACATTTGTTGGATTGCCTTCTTGAGCTGATATAATGATCTGCAGCAGTTGTGAATATTTTTAAACTTTCTTTTGCTGTCAAACGCTATTTTGATCCTCGCTAGAGAATTAGCCTCTTGCTGCATTCAAGATGATCCACAGTAATCAGCTCCTTTGAGTCTGTCCTTCTGTGAAGCACAACTCTCTGTCTGCACATTTCATCATTGTCCACATGGCATAACATTAAGCTTATGGGAGAATGCTGGAAGAAAGCCGCGTGCTTTTTTTTGCTTCGGTGAGACTCAGCTGTTAGGAGCACAGATGGATCACTTACTGACCGACCCAGAGCAAACCGAAGAAAGTCATTTATGCATGTTTCATTGCTATGATGCTTTTGAATATGATACGACTGACATCAAGAAAACAATGACTTTTAAAAATGAGTTTGCGCAATTATTTTTTTTGCACATCTGTTTGTTTGTTTGCTTTCAAAGCAACAGAGGGATTGTTGAGAAGCTATGAGAAGTGTGATCTTATGATTGAGAGATGCAGTGCCGCCTTTATCTTATGCAAGTGAACAGTGGAGCAGGCATGCAACTAAAAAAAATAATGCAATAACGACATTAACTAGATGGCTACAATTTGTTGACAAGTATTTTTATTAGCAAAAAGAAGGGTTGCCAAGGTAGCAATTTTGGTTGCTATGGAGGAGTCAGTGACGTCATTGAAATATGCCCTTGCCAAAACTAATTTCCCAAAGCTGGCATAGGCCAAATAGGTAATGGTATGGTAAACAGCTTGTTTGCTATGGAGATATCAGTGACAATAAAATGTACATTATGTCACCATCAGTGAAATAAATCAATCTCCCATGTTTCTGTTACTTCCCAAAGCTGACACAGAGATATCCAAACTTGGTTGCTATGGTAAACAGCCTGGTTGCTATGCAGGTATCAGCGACAGTAAAATGTACATCATGTCACCTCAAGTTATATAAATCCACCCCCATATATCTATCATTCACCAAAGCTGAGATCAGAAAATGTGGTTGCTAGGGTAAAAAGTTTGGTTGCCAAGAAAATGGTCATTGATTTCATAAAAATGTAAGTTGTTACTAAGATTAACATAAACAAACCCCAGTTTCTCTGTGATGTTTCATCTTGAAAATATTTCTACATCTTATAAATAACAATATGCTGACTTTTACAAGTACCTTAATTACTATGTTCAACTAACACATATGTTATCAGTCTATTCAGTGGCTCTTATCAGTCGTTTACCAAACTTAATTGGTCAGCAAACCAGCAAACATGGGCAAAAGGCGGTACACCCTAGAAAGGACACCAGTCCAGCACGGTAGGTCTTATCATCCGACTCTAATGCTGTAAACAACATGTAGACTAGTCAACATGCTTGTCTATATAGATTTGTCAGATGATTTGTCTGATAGCAAATCTAGATAGAAGATCTTTGTAACTAGTTTGAGGAGGAATGTACTCAGTTTTCTGCTGGACATTCAATACCTAGTTTTCCGTTCACAAAAAGAGTATTTACTCTCAGGGCAATACATTTTGTAAGTTAATTTCCTTTAAGCTGATGTTAGTTGGGTGAGTTCTGATCATGCGAAAGGGGTGTACACAATAGTAAAATTTTATTTTTTTTGCAGTATGTTACCAACTAATGATCTCTAGGATCTGCATAAACATTTTTTTTTTATGTTTTACCCCAAATTGGTTTGGGACAACCTTGATTCTTTGTGGTTATGCAAAACACTCAAACACTGATCTTCTTTGTTTACAAGGATTCTATCAGCAGCAGTGCTGGTGGCAACGAGGCAACCTGACTTTTTTTCAAACCTATGAAAAAGCTAGGAACTTTTTTTGGGAGGTTTTGGAAACATTCTGACTCATTTTATGGAGTAGCAGTCACTGTTTTTTTCAATCCATACATTAAAGGGGGCGAAACAAGAATGATTCACAGAGAAAAGGAATTAGATGTTGTGGCTTTTGATAATAAAAACAAGGGATATTTTCAGATATTTTTACAAGAATAGTTTGAGTTATTTGTGTGTTTTATATATTATGTTTTTTAACATTTACTAAATATTTTATCCGTTACTCAAACCAATTTAAATATAAATTTGGACTTCTTTAATGAAACTGCTTAGTTAAAATATGTCTTTCTGCAAAATAACTGCCCATAGACGGTTGCTTGAACTGTTTGAATATCCCTTGATCTTTACAAACCAAGAAATTCCAGATGTGAAAAAACAATCTAGTTAAATCCAACTGTTTGATAGTTTCTGTCATTGGAGGGAAACGGGACATAATTTGAAGCTGATCAAATCCAGCACTAGCCGAAGATGAACATGCATACTCTTCTTTTTTGGTGGGAAACACAAAAGTCATGAAAACACCCAAGAAAATAATAAATACGGCATCAGAAATCCCAGCCAGGTGCAGAATCGCAATAGAGTTTTTGGCGCGGTGTTTCTTGTGTGCAGTGTGGCAGATTATCAGAGCTTAACATGCCACTCTGGAGATTTAGCTTCATGAAGCCTATCCTCCAGGTGACAATGCATGATCCAGGTGCCTTTTCTTCTGAAACCAACTGTGAAGGGCATGTTTCAGAAGAGTTTTGGACTTTGCAACACAATAAAAGTATTTCTGCTGTTGTTTCAGAAATGCTCAAAGGCATTGGCAAGGAGTCCCTGAAAACATCACACTTATTAACTCATGCTGAGTTAATCTCCATCTTCGAATCCGTTCTTGGCTCCTCTGCAGTTTTTCTTTAATGATACACCATATGTTGATGTATAGGTTGCAGTTTCCCAGATATTGATGTTCAGTAAAAATCCGTCATATTATAAGCTCTCGATTACATGCTCACGTGTTTCCTCTCAGAAACATCAGGGTTATTAGCAGTGATTACATTGATTAAAAGAAAATTATTGGCCTGGAAATTAGGAGATCAAACGAGTTCTTGTGTTTGGGGGCGATTGACACTTTGCTGTGGTACATATTTCATGGTGGTATGTTGATGAGATGTTTATGAAATTATGCAAATGAAATCATTCGGGTTCAAATTGAAGTGTACAAACAGAGTATAAGCACCCTAGCATCAAACCAGCAGTGCCAAAATATAGTATTTCTATATGGTTTTATATTCTTTTACTATATTACATGTGTAATGTGTATTACCTTGAAAATAAAGACAAAATAGCAATCCAGGGGGTAGCACTGTGGTCTTTCAATACCTGTTCAATCTGATTGCGGAATGCAGCACAAGGGGACCGTCTATGCTCCACTTCGAGATTATTGGTTAACTCACACTTCCAGGTAGAATACAACATATCTGATCGATCCGCCATTGTGTAACTCGAAGCTCTAAAAATCAGAAGCAATAGCGTGAGGAGTCAAACAGAAAAGTTGAAACAAACAGAAGAGAAGAAGTTTAGGTTCTTGGAGTTAGGTTCAGGGTTCAATGCTACTGACTCATTGGAATCAGAATCAGAATGGTTTGGACATACAAGGTATTTGCTTTGGTTACAGACCGAGGCAGCCATCTGCGGAGCCAACTTGTAAAGAGAGAAACAGAAAATGTATATACATTAGGGAAGGTGGCTCAAAAAGAGGCTAATCCACACTGTCCTTCAGAGGGCAGTGTGGAGCAGGTTAAAAAAGCCATTTCATCAAACATATATAGACAATACAAGGAAAATGCTGCTGCAGTCAAAAGTGAGCGGGGGCATTGGAATGCATGGGGGGGCTGAGAGACGCTCCTTATCAGGCACTCGAGGGGAATTGTTTAGACTCCTCTTCGTTGCCTCCAATGCCAGAGGAGATAAATGAAGCCAGATGGTAGAGAAGTTAATTTAGGTTAAAAACTGTAAATTTCTA